>VHKM01000049.1:1985000-2455000 GCA_007210695.1 Neogobius melanostomus
TTTGTTAAATTGAAAAATAAATGAATATTCACAGATAAATATCAAGTTCAAAATTTGTTTTATTGAAACAAATCCAACCTTTTTAAAGAAAAATAGATGGGGACTATATTCAACTTTACAAATCCAGACTATTTACATTTTTTACATAAATAAATAAACAAGTTGAAGAACATCTCCATAAAAAACAAACAAAAGTTATCAAGTCAATCTCATACTTAATATACAGATGAACTAATGGTGCTTATTAATAGTATTGAACACTGTACATTGATATCAAAGTATAGAACACTGATTCGGTTATGGCACTAGTAAATCAATATTTATGTGATTTGGTATTTGCTGTACAATACATAATAGTGGTAAGTGAAGACAGGTATGAAGGCTGATGGATATACCTAGAAAAAAAACTAGACAACTTTTCTAACTTGTCAAAAAAGCAGCAACATTTTTTTTTTTTTTTAGTGCTATATGTGTATGGATGACCACAATGCTGGAAGACTACAATTAATGATCGTGCAGAATTGTAAGCACATCAGCCTGGAGTTGACTTCACATTACCAACGAAAATCTCTCAAGTTGATCACACACGCAGGCTTTGAGCTGCGTCATTTCATTAACGCAGCTCACGCTTTTCAACATTCATGGCAACAAAAGCAAGTTAGTGTAGCGTAAATTAGGCCCAAAGAGTTCTTAGTTGCTCCTTAGTACATGCTTAGAGTGACACGTCCTGATCCATTTCTTCAATTGATAACTTGGCAGGTTCATCAAACGATTATCGATTAACCGCTAACCACAGGATTGATGTAGCTGCATTTCATAATAACACTTCAGTAATATTCATCAACTGTGATTAAGACAAAAGTTGGATTATTCACGAGAGACAAATTATAGAGGTGTAAAAAAGCAACAGTTTATTAATATTGTTTATTTTTCCTGAATTCTGTACGTTTGTAGGTATATTTTCTACTGAGTTAAGCTCTTGATGGCAATTTATATAAACTAATTAATTGTGACTACTGGTAAATATGAGGTCAAATAACACGCTTTCCATTTGATGACCCATTACTGATCTATATTTCTAAGGTGTTCAATGCCACGGTAGCAACAACTGGAATTTGTGAGGTTCTTCGAGATGGTGTGTATTTGTCGAACCCTAAGCAAAACAAAAACATATTGATAAAAAGTGCATTTTCTGTGCCTGTGTTGTTGAACAACTTGATTTAGAAGAATAAATAATGTTCCAAAGTTGATAGTTTGAAGAGTGCTAGGGGCAAACCACTCGGTCCTTCCGTTTTCATCAACCTAAACAGATACCGCATTAGATTAGTTACTACATAGACATACAACGTGATGAGTACTTACTGGGGCTTACTTACTTTCGTCATCCGAGTCAAACCCAAAAAGTGCAGAGCAGGTATTAAGTGACTTGTGTTTCTCCAGCTCTTCTGGGGAAGTAAAAAACGACAGGCATTTCTCACAGCGATGCCTTATCTTGGTCTCGGGCTCCACTTTAGGTTGCGTGACTCCTGGTTTCTCACTCGGCTGTTTCTTGGGCGTGTACTGATATTTCTTCACAGGAAGACTTTCGATCTCTCCCGACTTCCTCTTGCGCATTGACAGCTCGGATTCGGTCATGTACATGGAGGGCGGGGGTCTTACCAAAGCTTTGAATACGGACTTATAGGCAGGTTTGAATGCTTTGTGTGGTTCAATTACTGGTTCCTCGACACTCGGTTCACACTCTGACGTGAGAATGGTGTTCTCTGTGCGGTTTTTGACATCTATAGGCTCGATCTCGAGCTGCTCTTTCTTTTACCTCCCGGCTCCTTGGATGTACGGGTCACAAGGTCTGGTTTTTCACAAAATCCATTAATTGTTTTAACGTTGATTTCATCGTTGGGCAAATCTAGATCATCACTATTCTTAGCGTTACTCAGTCCATCAGCAGCAACCTCCCTCAAGGTAATAGACTCCCTTGGGCTGTTTTTATTCTGCAGCCACAGCTCTTCCACCTTCACCCTCTGTTTCCAAGGGGCTTCATCGTTGTGTCTCTTGTGTTTGTTGGGGCCCAATTCGAAGTCGCTTTTGAGCGGAGTGGGGACATAGTGCCTCCACTCGTGGTCGCTCAGACCGACCATGTTGTTGAAGACGCTCTCACAGGCCGGGTACTTGCACTGGGGCCTGAGGGGCAAGTGCTGGCTCTCGTGGGTCCGGAGCTCATTAGTTGAGGCGAAGCGCTGGCCACAGTCCTGGTGGTAGCAGAAGAACTGGGGGTGCTCCACATGGAGCTTCATGTGGCCCTTGAAGTGTTGGATAAATTCTATGTGCCTGCAACAGAAGGCAAAGGTGATGTCATTACTCTAGCCTAGAAGGTTTAATACATATTTTAATACTTTTACCATATTGTCCATAAATAACTGCAAACACATAGTTTAGGGTTTTGCACACCACAAGGTCAGAAACTCAGCTCAAACCACAAGAGTCTAGGGCAAATGTACCCTCGATTGTGCCCATGGGAACATTTGTCATGATTACAATAAGTTAAGGCAACCTGTGCACTTTCACTGTTCTCCCGGTACACAGCTAGGAGGTTGTTATAGTTGATTAGACAAACCAAAATGTTCAACAGAAACCCACTCAAAAGCCACGCACAGACAGAACAGGCAAACTTCACGAGTCACAAGTCCATTAATTGAACACCTGGTTTTCTTTACAACCATGCTATCTTGCCATTAGTTTTGCAGCATTCTTTCATCAAACTTGTCCCTGTATCCATCTTAATTTGATATGACAAGCCGATATGTAAAACAATTATACTGTATGATAGGGCAGGGCGATATGGCCTAAAATCTATATCATGATATCACGATAACGATATATTGACGATATAATTGACAATGGACAAATTTCTTTAAAATCTCAGCCTTACGCCTATGGGAAGATTAATTCAGTGATATATTTTTTTTTTTAAATGACAAACTATTTCCTTGCCAATATGATCTACTCAAGAAGCTTACATCTTTCATTAATTTTACTTTTTAAGCACCTGTCCCTGTGTTCTACAGTCAGTGTTTATGCTGCTCTGATGGAGCTGAGCATAAAATTATATCGTGTCAACAACGATATCAAAAATTACAACGATATCAAAAAATATATCACGATAACGATATGCGATATGATATGGCCCACCCCTACTGCATGACATCACATAATGCTCTAGAAAAGACAACTTTCCATACAAACGTGAATAGCTACAGATGATTTACCTGCTGCAGAGGATGCACTTCTGTTTGGTCCATTCGAAGACCTTCTCTTGAACCCTTTCCTCGCTGAGATGATATTTCATGGCGTGTTTGGTCATGGTGTGGCCCAACTTAAAAAACACCTTGTCACAGCCCTCACCAGGACACAGGTAATAAACCAGGTCTTTACAGACGAACTTCTCTTCCTCTTTGCACTCGACCTCCTTTTCAGATGTGCTCTCAGTCTCTTCTCCTTTATCCAATAATGTGCTTAATGGCTCCGCCGTTTTGTCTTCTTCATTCTCTGATGTAGCCATCTTTTCAATTTCCCTGTGCGTTTCAGTTTTCTCTCTCTCTGGCTCATTATTCTCCATAGTGTCCAGCCTTTCATTATTCCTATTCGCATCCGTGTTCTCCGGCTCTTTCTCTGAGGTGTCCAGCTTTTCATTTTCCCAATTCACCGTTCTCTCAGCTTCTTTCTCCTCTTTTTCTGAAGTTTTGACCTTTTTATTTTCCCCGTTGGCTCCATTCTCCCGTACGGGTACATTTTTCAATATTACCAAGTCGCCTTCGATCACCACCTGGTCGTCTGTGAGATTGTAGTCACAAGGGAAAATATAGTGGTTATTTTTGCTGAACAAATACGACTTCTTAAAGAGACACCGCGCGTGTCTAACGATCCGCTCTTCTCTTTTCAGTTCGGTAAATTTAAATCGGCAGGGTTTTCGTTTGGGATTCGGTTTAGGCTCCTCATTTACTGCTGGTTTGGGGCTCTCCTCAGGAAGGGCAGGAGGGGTGGAGTTTCCGTGCCATTAGTTGTCGGTGTCTGTTGGGTTGTGTCGCTGTCCGTCACTGGTTGTTCATCATTGGTTTCATCACTTGGTTTGTCCACATCATTTACACAGTTTTCACTCATTTTAATATTGTCATTTATTTCATCGTCCTTATTTATTTTATTCTCATAAAATACTTTGCTATTTTCGTCGCTGGATTTATTTTGGCTCATCTCCTCAATGTGCTCCTCTACGTGCTTGCCCGCTTCAGAAAACTCCTTAAAGCGCTGGCCACATAGGATGCAGATTTTACGTTTTTTCTTCATGTGCGACAGTGCATGTCTAAGCACATTCAAGCCCCTGTATATTTTATTACATAACTTGCACGAGTGTACAATGTGGTTGTATTTCTGTGTCCGAATGGACCTCTCCTGCCACGTCAACTTCCCTTTTACCTGCAATGAGAGAAAAAAAAAATCTGTTAATTTGAAGCTTAAGTAGGTTGTTTGAGAACGCACAGGTGTATATGAACAGAACGGGCTGTGGGGGGAAAAAATAATTTAGTAATTTGTTTAAAATTTTTTTATTGACATTAAGAGTTGATGACAATTCAAAAAAAAATATTGGTGCTTCAGACACAGTAGAGAGGAGGAAAACAAGCCTACCTCAGATTTTGTTTCCTCCGTATCCCCCAACTCCACATCTTTGTTTTCATTGGGCTCTTCTGCTGCTTTAGATGCATGTTTATTTTTCCAAGACTCTTGAAGCTTAGTGCTATGTTTATGTTTAGTGGCCTCTTTAAGTTTCGTGAACTCTTTAGGCTTTGCGGTCTCTTTGGACCTTTTGCTCTCTTGAGTTTGTTCTTCCTCATCCGCATCAGAGTTGAGGCAGTAATTGTGAAACACTTCCACAGCAGAATCCATCATATCATAGGACGGCCCGTCCAGCTCAGGGTCACCCTCGACTGCTGGGACACGGACCAGCTCCTCTGTAGATACACGGTTTTCTGGTTCAGTTTGAGAGTCCTCTGATTGCTCCTCTGCGGTATCCATTGCTTGGTTTGTTTCATCATGTATGGGCTCTGACTGAAAGGCTCCCTCTTCACTCAATGTGTCAGGGGTAGCAACTGTATCTTCCCTAGATGTAGTCTGAAGTATGAGCTGAATTTCATTGTCAGGAAAACTGAGTTCAACTCTGTAAAATGGTTTTCGTCCTCGCTTCTTGCCTTTATACAGGATCTTTTTGACTTTTAAATACTCTTCTCGGTCAAGTGTCTGCACCCCTTGTAGCCACCTCTTGTGTCCTTTCCGTGTCAGAAGCTGGCTTTTCACACACCTGGTCAAGTACTCTCGCTTACGGTTCAAAGGAAATTTAATGGGAGCAGCATTTTCTCTGTTTTTGTGATTGTGTCTCAGTGCATATGCGTTTGACTTGCCCAATTTGCTGGGTTTAATGTTATAAACAACTTCGGGATCATCAGCTCGATCAACCACCTCCTCAGCAACTTTTACTTTCTGGATTTCTTCTTTCCTTCTCCTTCCTCTTCTTCTCTTTGGCACATTCTCAGTTTCAGTCAGTGGCTTGACTTTCTGACCATGTGCGATATCTTTTAGACCATTTACACTGTCAGTGTGCTCCGATGGTTTAACACACTCCGCTTCCTCCGTAGATAGCTCGTTAATGCTGTTGTAAGCTGCCAGTGCTTCACAGTATTTCTCCTCTTCCTCCATCTCACTGAGCACTGCTGCCTGCATGGCTTTGTCACTGATCAACTCCAAGCAATGGGTCCTCAAAGTAAGAAGGTTCCAAAACTCAGGGTCAAAACACAGATGCTCCTTTAGTTTCTAAAGAGAGGAGAGAGATGATTTGTTAAATAAATACTTCCAGTTACTTAAACATGACAAATAAAAACAGGGGACTTAGATGGTTTAATGTTTTATGTAAACCTAAAGCAGTAGAGCACAAAATGCAGCACCTAGTAATCAGTACATGTAATATACCTGTATTTAATATACAGTATATCAATATATATATAATAACGACTCTTTACACGCCAAGTTATTGATTGACATGGATATTGTTACCCATTAAGAGCAAATAAAATACATTAAAAAGTAACAAAACAAACCTGTAGGATATGGAAGCGGATACATGTCCTCACGGGGCTGTTGTTAGGGTGCAGCTCATTGTCAGGATGCTTGTACAGTGAGCAGACGGTGCGGTAGGCCTCCAGACTGCGCTCCTGGCAGAACACCAGCAGGGCGCAGGCTCGGCACATCTCCAGGTCGTGGGGAAGTAAGAACGCAATGGTCTTGCACACCAGAGAACGTGTTACACCATCAGAGAGCAGGTCACACAACTGCAGCGCTTTGGCACACAGCTCCACGCACACCGGGATGCCCTCATCACCAAGCTAGGAGATGAGGTAAGAAAAATACATCAAAAATAAAGTATAAAGGAGCCAACAAAGTATCATTTTGCATCACTTCCTGACTTACCTCTGAGTGGACCAGTTTGATGAAGGGGAAGAGTGCCCTGACATTATTTGCGGAAGATGTCAGGCTCAAACACTCCGAGATAAACTCTTGCTTCGAGGGATGAGCTCTGAGGTACAACCTGCTCCAAATAAAAACCAGGTCCCTGCAGGAAATCAAAACAAATACATCTCAGTCAACTGTGGAAAACAACATGAACAGGTCTCCTTCTGCATTTGTGGTTTACTGAGCACAATTTAACATAACTTACCAAATGTAGTACATGTCTCCATTGTGCAGCTGCTGGGTGAGGAAAGTCTTACAAAGTGACAGTAGAAGCTCATCCTTTTCCACACTCTCAGTATTACAGATGATCTCTACAGCATCACGCCCATCGATCTCTGCCATCTGAATATAAAACACCCACACATTTTATAAAAAGGCTTTTTAGTAAGACACTACTGTTATGTTCATGTGACCCAAACTTACTTCTTTGAGAAGGTGATCATGTAGCGACGCCTTGTAGAGGCAGGTCAGGTAGGCTTGATGAAAGAACAAATGTTTTCCCATTTCCTGATTTTCAAGGCAGCATTTAGAAAGTGCCATTGCCTCTTGCAATCGTTCACAGGCCTGCAAATACCGAACGCGCAGCTCAAGGAGGATGGGCAACTCTGCACTTAAGTATTCCTCTACTGCAAGTCAAGAAAGTATTGTTAATAATGGAGTAAGGGTAATTTAATGTTCATGGCATTGTAATTATTAACATCTTGTATAATAATACAGGCAAACAAATAATATCTATGTCTATTTACACATCAACCAACCCTCTTTTTGTGGTATTTCCTCCTCTTTAAGGATCCCCTTAAGGACGGCATTCTCCCATGGGCCTCCTGACTTTATGGTTAACTTCACATGATGCAAGTAAATATTTCTGTGTCGCAGGAGTTGAGTGTGGCACTCCTGCAAAACATTTTTTATTAAGATTAAATATTATTGGAGATGATGAAATAAAGGTCAAACAATAACATGAGAATATAAATGTATACGGATATGACAATATGGTAGTTACCAAAAGGGAATCAAAAATGTATTTTAAGGGTTGCTCCCCATATTCTTCCTTGCTGAAAAACAGCAATAATTCAAAGAAGCTCCTGTAAGCCAATAAAAGAGCCAGTTTAAGACACACATAGTTCATTTGGTTGAAAGAAGAAAAGTAAAATAATAACCCTAATCCCTAAATGAACCGGCACTTACAGGGCTAGACTGCTCAGGACAAAGTGGACGTGCTGACAGTCATCGGGGAAGGCAGCAGTGGCGTTGGTGAAACTGCAGAGTGCTGTCCGCAGCACTTTGAGTTGTGGGAGAGGAACCTGCCATTGTCCAGTATATTCTTCTACCAGCTGCGAGGACACATACAACATTAGCCTTCAAAATCAATAATAGCCACTCCGGCAGATATGGAGGAAGTAGTTTCAGTGGCATTTCTTGTGACGAGTACTTTCACTTTAACAGTCTAGACTCTAAACATGCACAATACATGGCGTTGACTCAAGTAAATAGGATTTTCCACTGCACAACATTATATCAGCATAAAGTGGAAGCAAGAGAAAAGGACGCAAAAGACAAGAAAATATAACAAATGTTCGACTCCTAATATAAATTGAAATGAACATAGAAGAATGGATATTATAGTTAGCATAGGTGGCTATAAGAGATGCTATAAATATACTTGAACAAAAGAATAGCAAGAGGAGCTCTTATGAGACACAATAAAAGGGCTTAACACTTTAACCTGCAGCACAGCCACCCCTCTAACGCACTATCTGAATAGGTTTTGGTTTCAACAATACAACACAAGGCAGCTAGACGAGAAGCTAAAATTAGCATTGAGCTATAAACAGAGCTCCGTTCCGCACAGAGTCAAGGGAAAGTAAGAATGACGTACCTCACAAAATGCAGAGCAATATTCTTTACTGCTGAGAGACGCCTCATCCTTGCAGTGTGTGGTACACAACGTTTCTAAGGCTAAATCAAGCCCGTCTGTCTCCAAATCACACTCGCTGTCCGCCATACTGGACTCGGAATCAGGCGCATAGTCCACGGTGCCAGGTTGGAAGAGCACTATCCTCCTTTCAAACAACCAACCTGGCAACCTGATGACTTCAAACGTCACATTTTTTTAAAGTGATGGGCATTAGTTTGAATATACATTGGATATTTGTGTTTGGGTAAGTTTATGATCAATCTGTTCAAATCTTAATTCATGAAAACTTATTGTGAGTCTGCGAAATCGGATAATTGAGGCGCACACTGTCTGATTGACTAGCAAGGCTCATAGTCAAAAATCTCAGTAAACACTTAAATCCACGTGTAGTCATTAATAAAGCGCACAAATTGCTGCAAAAAGTTAAAAATTATAAGTCCCTTAAACATTGGCACGGTGTACACTGGAATTGGTCTTTAGCGCAAATAAATTGTACAGCGCTCCCTAGTGGCGGGTAGTGCACATAAAACGAAATATGATTCAACATGGGCATGGAAAATTAAGAATATTGGATATATTGGGCATCGCAAATTAATCCAGTTAAAATTGCGTTCGTTGGTGCAAATCGGCCCAAAAAAGCCATTTGTATGTCAAAAAGGCGACAGTGTAGAGTTTAATGTTCGGTGCAGCCCGGTTGTGATATTGATTGATTGATTGATTGATTGATTGATTGATTGATTGATTGATTGATTGATTGATTGATTGATTGATTGATTGATGCATGGATGATCGGAAGGTCGGGGGTTCGAATGCCGCTTCCTGAAGGTGCACACTGTCATTGTGTCCTTGAGCAAGACATTTATTAATAATGCATCGGTTTTATATAGCTATTTTCTGGACACTCAGAGACGCTTTACATTGCACTATTCATTCACTCCATATCTGGTGGTAAGCTACTATTGTAGCCACAGCTGCCCTGGGGTAGACTGACGGAAGCGAGGCAACCAGTCTGCGCCATCGGCCCCTCCGACCACCACCAACCACTCACTCACTACATTCGCCAGGCTTCCTGGTGTTCCCAAACAGTTTCCCATCCCATCCAAGTACCGACCAGGCCCTTCCCTGCTTAGCTTCCAAGGTCTGACGGGATTGGGCATAGCAAAGGCCACTTCACCCACCTTGCCTGCAGTGTCTGCGGACATTGGTGTACGAATGAGAGTGTTAATGGATGAGTGGATCTTTGCTGTAACGTGCCTTGAGTGCCTAATCTTGTGGAAAAGCACTATAAATGGAGACCATTTATCAATAAAGACATGGTTTCCAAACTGCCATAAGGAGGCTCACTCCATGGAGAGCGAAACGTTGGCGTCTGCTGCTGTCAACTTGACTGTGTCACTCAACATAAGCTCTCTCTCTCTCTCTCTCTCTCTCTCTCTCTCTCTCTCTCTCTCTCTCTCTCTCTCTCTCTCTCCCCCTATCTCTCTCTCTCTCTCTCTCTCTCTCTCTCTCTCTCTCTCTCTCTCTCTCTCTCTCTCTCTCTCTCTCTCATATTTAGTACCCTTTACAGCCACACGAGGGTGCCAATATACCAAGCTACAGCTGACGATGCAAGATGGAGAACTGATACCTCTCAATTTCTTTCCTTTCCAACTTCCTTTCCAACTGCAGCGTGAATATTAGGCTATATTGTTCCAACTAGAAGAACACAGACACAACAAAGATAAAAAACAAAACAACAACAAACAGGTTTAATTGTGAATCGTTTTATTATTATTATTATCAGTTGAACAGCAGAAAGACAAAAACAACAGTTGTACAAATACTGGTCATATCTGTCAGAGATGTACACAGTATATATGGCACTCTTTATCTCACTGTAGCACCCTCACAGTTGACTCAGCCACAATGTTTTCATCAACATTTATGTGCCCTCTCGGAGGCAGTAAAGAAATAGTATATTCTCTTCCAAGTACATGAGTAGGAGTGTTGTAATGAGGAACTCTTCACTGGTGGCTCTCTCAGTCAATGCCCCAGTGCTGTTGAGGAGGAGCTGTGAGAATGTGTGGTTAATGGCTTCAGGGTAAATCATTATATATTAACTTTAGTATTTTGTATCACGAAAATAATATATTGTTCAAAATAACTTGTATGTATATAAACTTGTTTTACAATATCCTTAACCAAAAAAGGTGGAAAAGTGGTATATATTGAGACCATTATTACCTCAAAAACATCTCCAAACTTCGCCCCAGTCTCTCCCCCTCTGACGCTGAAACACTGGTTCATGCCTTTGTCCCCTCCAGGCTGGACTACTGCAATGCCCTCCTCGTTGGGATCCTGGCAAAAAGCCTTCAAAAGCTTCAGCATATTCAGAATGCCACGGCCAGGATCCTGGCGAGGACACCTAAGCACCAGCACATTACCCCAGTCCTTCGCGATCTCCACTGGCTTCCGATCGGTCAACGCATCAAATACAAAATCTGTCTGCTCACCTATCAATGCATCCATGGACACGCCCCGGACTATCTCACTGAACTATTCACTCATTCGCAATAACCAGAGCACTTCGGTCCACAGACACCAACCTTCTCTCCATCCCCAGAACAAAACTCTGGAAAATGGGCGACAGAGCATTCCAGGCGGCTGCTCCTAAACTGTGGAACGCCCTACCACCACACCTGAGGGTCCCACAGTCTCTGGAGACCTTTAGAAGAGGACTTAAGACTTTTCTGTTCCCTTTTTAAATCTTTGTGTGCTTGTTTCTTGTGTTGTAGCACTTTGAGATTTTCATGTAAAGTGCATTACAAATTAAATGTATTATTATTATTATTATTATTATTATTATTATTGTTATTATTATTATTATTACTATTATTATTATTATTATTATTAACCATTACATTGCATTATAGAGATCGAATTTTCAAAGCAAAGCTCTCAATCATAATCGAAAGGACAGCATTACTTGCTATAAATGCCTGTGTGTGTTGTACATGTCCAAACATGGGATTTTATGTGATGGAGCCAGATTTGGGGCGACAGTGGCGCATATGGTAGAGCGGGTCGTCTCATGATCGGAAGGTCAGGGATTCGAATCCCGCCTCCTGAAGGTGCACACTGTCGTTGTGTCCTTGGGCAAGACACTTCACCCAGCTTGCCTCCAGTGTCTGCGTATACTGGTGTATGAATGAGAGTGTGAGTGGATCCTTGCTGTAAAGCGCTTTGAGTGCCTAACGTAGGTGGAAAAGCGCTATATAAGTTGAGACCATTAACCATTTCTAAAATCATTTGAGTCAAAGGATCTGTTATTTGCATTTTCAACTACATTTTGTGTATACTGTAGTAGAATGCAAAATAAATGGTCTGTGGTGAGATTTGTCTCTTTTAACCCTCAGGAGGACAGTCATTTGAAATATTGCACCTGCGTATCACATCTTTCTGTGGTGTATTTTACAGATGGATTTCAGCAGCGTGAACCACGTAAAACCAGAGTCATTTGATGGAACAGTCATATTGGTTTTAGCTATTTCAAGACCTTAAGTGGGGCTGATGGCTAATGCTCAGAAGGCAGGCCTCTAAAAAGGTCAGCCGTGGCCCCATTTTCTAAAAACGGGCATGTCACTGTGCAACAACACACAGCAATTAACATCAAGGAAATCAGGCTATGCTATTCATAGAAGGAGTTGGACTGGCTTGTGGCGATTGCCTGATGCCATTTGGGCTCATCAAGTGTCTAGAAATGTGTGACAAGCCTCTCCTAGATGAGTTGGCACTCTTTCAACCTGGAATGTCTGTCCATTTTGCCATTAGTCTGTCCTTGCGAGTGGCCTTTCTCGTGGAAAATTGTATAGGGTATGACCATGCATAATTGTGGCCATCAGAGATAATGGCTGCACCTAACAAGTCTTTGGAAAGCCTTTTTGAAGTCCTCATTAAATATGGTGTATATGAGCGGATTGATCAGAGAATTGATGTAACCCAACCACGTCAAAAAGTCCGCCATCTCCATTGAAGTGCTGCACGAGCCGCACGTGTTGACGATCACCTCCTTGACGAAGAACGGCAACCAGCAAATCACAAAAGCCCCAATTATCAATCCGAGTGTGGATGCGGCCTTACGCTCCCTCGCACCCGAGATCCTTGGTCCCTGGGACAACTGACTCCGCTTAGACTCGTTCCTGGACTCGCTTCGTGACTCGAGACGGCGAGATTTAAAATGGGATGTCTTGGCTGAAATTCTCACTTTTGGCGGCTCTTCTGTCGATGGTTCCGAGGTGGACTTTTCCGTCGGGCTTATTGGCTCTGGACTCTTAGCTCCCGCCTCTCCACCGCCTTCTCCAGCTGGGTAAGTTGAAGGTATCATGGTTCCATTGGTCATGCATGAGTGACGACTTGCCCTACTTGCTTCCCTTCGCATGTACAGCGTCTGGGCGGCCCGGTAGATCTTGTAGTACAGGATTAGTATCAGTAGCAATGGTATGTAGAAAGCTCCAAATGTTGTGTACAGTGTAAATGTGATGTGGTGATGCGTGATTATGCACTGGTCTTTGTGCTCTATGTCCGGACTGTAGTAGCGCCACAAAATGGGTGGAAGCGATATCAAAATGGACAGCAGCCAGACGACTGCCACCATAGCCCCCGCTCTTGCCCCGGTGCGCTTGCGAGAATACGCCACCGCATCCGTAATGGCCCTGTATCGGTCTATGGCGATTGCTGCAAGGTGGAGGATCGAGCACGTGCAACAGGTGATGTCCACACTTAGCCAAATGGTGCAGACCGCCTGGCCCATGACCCAGCGCTCCTTTTGGATGTACATGATGCTGAAGGGCATCACCAGAACAGCCACAAACAGGTCGGTCACGGCTAAAGAGCAGATGAGGTAGTTGGCAGGGTGGTGGAGCTTGCGAGTGACCCCGATAGCAGTGATGACCAGGCAGTTGAAGAAGGTCGTCAGGATGGCCAGGATGGACAGGGTGATGGTCAGTAGGATCTTACTGGTGGGGGGGGCTGGGGTCTCCAGTGATTCATATTCACTGGTGCTAGTGGAGAAAACTCCTTCTTCGGTCCAGTTGGCAAAATCCATTCTGCAAAAAAAAGACAGTATATTTTGTAGAGCATATTAGGCAAAACGTTTTTTAATAAACATTTTACTGTAAAGGTACTGTATCATTGACAAAACTATTTGTTGCTAACAAACTATGTATATAGAATTGTGTTGATGGCTAATGGGCTTTCCTTAAAGTTCTTAGGCACACGTATTCCCAATTTGCTGGTTGTATCACAAAGTATACAATTTGGCCAAACATGGGCTTAATATAGCTTACTCCACTAACTAGATTCTAGAATCATATAATGTTTATGCACAGCAGTCTTTACGTGTTTTACTTGAAGTAGGCCTAAAACTTCAGAGAATATTTGGATATCTAACACCATAACAAAATCTCAACAACGAAGCAGAAACAGTAGAGGACTCATTTTCTTTGTGACAGTAAGGCTGATGGTCCGTGTTAGTCACAAGAAAATGAGTTTACCATTTCAGCAAAACACTAGACAGCAGTATACGAAAGTGTATCCAGACCAAGTACTCAAAAGGATAACCACGTAAAATAAAGGGAAGTTATTATTACAAGTCAGTGATTGTCCCAAGGTTCTTATTGCGTATGTAGCGGTGTGCACGAACGCTATACCTTGTGATCTTTGTTTTGTGACTGTCAGAGTGTAGAAAGAGGTAGAGAGAAGGTAAAACTTGCCCCAACCACAGCACACTGACAGCTTACATCTGCTTTTATCACGTTTGAGTTTTTTTATTTTTACTAATTTGCACTGCAGGTCTAATTTTTTTGCACTTTATTGCAACAAACAGAACGAAGAAATGCTTTGAAATGTATAACCTTATCTCTAAAGATTCAAATTTCAAAATGTATTTATTTATCTACTTTATATTTATTATACATATCATTTTATTATTAGAGCAATTTAGAGTTGTTATTATTATATTGCCTATATACACAATACACACGCACAGAGAGAGAGAGAGAGAGAGAGAGAGAGAGAGCTTTTTGCTGCTGATATTTGTAGACACATTAAAATCATCCACATATGTTATAATTCTGGTTCACCTCTCCATTAGGGGAAATATATTTGGTACTTATACATAAAACATGTTCCCGTGGATTAAAAAGCAAATTTTTACTTAAATGCTCCCCTGAAGATAATAGACTTTGGCAGCGCTCAGAGTGCTAAATCATTAAATGCATCACAGCCTTGAAAATCTATTAAGCTCGTCTAAAGTAATCCACTGGTACCTGTCAAGGTTTGAATATGGCTGCCGTGGCTTCAGTGCGCTGCAGAATGGCCTGTGTTGTCTGTGAGCCGTTCCATCACATCGTTGTATTCACTCATCAACACCTGTAAGACACGGATGGAGTGAGTAAAAGTGTTAGTGACCAATCATTTTTCTGCTTCAGCTGGCAGCTCATCCTGCCTTTGTGCTGCAGAAAATGATTAGAATCGACTAAGTTTCAAGTTAGGTTAAGGCAGTGGTCACCAAACTTTTTTCTCAGTCTGAAAGAAAGGCAATCTACTAGTGTAAATAGACCTAATATGGAGTTCATATTTTATTGAATAGGTTCAGGAGCAGGATCACGCCTCAACCAACACATCCTTGCCACCCAACCAATCCTGTCTTCACCTACTGTAACCACACCTCTAATTACCCTGATGCAGTATTTATACCCGTCAAGCTCATTCAAAGTGGTTTGTCTGAACTCTCGACCCCACTCTTTCTCCCTATGGCTGTTTTACCTTCAGCACTGATTCTTCTGTTCCGAGTGTTTTTTGTTTAGGACAAATTGATTCTTAAAGGCAATGTATCTAATATTCTGACTGGAGTGTAATGTAAAATTCTTTTTTTCCTCCTTCAGTCAATTATGCAAGTAGATATTTCTGAAAAGGCACCATGCATTTAATTATAAAGCTTTACTATTAATTTTGCATAAACTAGCTGGAAAGTTGTTGTGACAGTGGCCCTGAAACGTGACCCTGAAAGTTGTGAAACATTATAAGACTCAGAAATGTGTTAATAAAGGAAGACACAATAAAAAATAAAAAATAAAGTAAAATAATAAAAGCAAAAAAAGTACGTAGAACCTTTAATGACAATTACAACTACTATCAGGGTTGTAATTGTCAGGACCATTTTTAGTGTCAAATTGAACTCACTATTTTCACTCCAGAGGTCTCTTAAAATTTGCCTAAAAGCGAATCAATATTTATTTGAGAGACAGGCAAAATAAACCCGGGAAGTGACATTTACTTTCAGTCCCAATTTATGAATTCAAGCTAAGACCTCCTGGGGCTGTGCCAAAGTTCAAGATCTACTATGGTGATTGGGTTAAGGTTTACTTTATTATCCTAGAAGGAAATGTGTCCTCTGTATTTGACCCTCAGTGGCCTTCAAGGTTAGACGCATAGGGCGGCCACAGTGCAGCGCCCGCAGACCCATCTCCACAATGTTCCTTCTCGCAAGATCTATCAACAATTATCTTAATATGAAGCAACTCGTCTGATCTTTTTAATTACTTTCTCCTGTTTGTTTGTTAGTTTTAAGGAATGTTAAGGAATATTGTCCCCAGGTAAGGTTTTCCGATCCTTCCAATATTGTCAGTCCTTCAGTACCTTGGGGAACACCTGTCAGGAGCAGAGGGCAACTGTAGCACCTACTGACTCATCACTCCACATCTCCAAGTCTATGGACATGTAGATGTGGAAAACACAGAGGAACAGACCTCAGCAGGTGGGGGTAGATGAAGTAGATGCAAACATGCATTAAAATACGGTAATGTAACTTTTGCTTGTATTTTTCACGGAAAGATACGGTACTTCTTAGTTTGATAATAGTTTTAATATTTAACTATTATGTGCAGCACTTTGGAAATGCTTTGTTTGTCAAATGTGCTTAGACAATGGATTGGATGAGCAATTGTGCTGCACTGAAGCACTGATACACACCTCCTCCCTCAGACAGCAAAAGACACAGTAAACGTGACCAAGCCGATCTCCAACCACTGATCACAAAGCTGGATCAGAGCCAGGCTGTAACAGGTTCAGGACTGAAGCCTCTCAGAGCTTGTCCCAGGAGCTGCGTCTTTGTGCTCAGTCAAAATCAAATATCAAGAGTGCCTCTCTCCACCCGAGAGCTACCGCCGAGACGGCAAAGTGAAGGGCAAAACCGAACTCTGCGGTAAATCAGGATCTCATTAAAGATATGAGTTTGTTGTCAAAGAGTTTCAGCTGCACACAGACAATTTTATGCTGTGTTATCAATGATGAATGGTAGAGACACAAGCAGGTAGGCATCTCTATACGTGTTCAGAGCTGTTTGTGTCACAAGCTAAAGTACCACAGTGCATGTTTAACAGGTCAACAGCGCTTACAAGGCTGAGTAAGCGCTGCTGTTCTGTATACTGTATGAACCACAACAACCACATATTGGTCAGAACAGAGACTGCTTAACTTCCTGTGCCATCATCATCTCAATCACATATACCCATTTTACAAATAAAACCTTTTCCAAGTCTTTACACAACTATTGTGCTCTTGCAGATTGCAAAAACAATTCTATATGGAAAGACATGTGCAGCTCCCCGTAGACCAGATCAGAAAAAAAGCAATTAGACCTACGTGACATAAACACACCTCAGCTCCTCCAGGCTGCTCACTTATTGACCAGCAACATCATTGGTGCTTTAAAACGTTAACCAATAGAAAAAATAAACCCACAAATATTGGTAATGGATTAACCCCATGGTCATTTAATGGCCACGCTACAGTACGGTATGTCCATCGCTCTTCTCCTCTCCGCCACTTTCTGAAGATATGAGTGGGAACTGTTGCTATAGAAACACAGGAGTACAGATAGTTAAAGTGGTTACGGAGCAGAGGCAGCCAAACTGTGCAGAGGGTCTAAACAGATTCCCCTGTGCGAGACCATGGGGCCAAGCGGTTATAGGCATTTGAGAGGAACAGGTTGTGTATATGTCTGACCTTTAAGTGGACCTCTTACACATAGTTGTAGCTTATAACGGGCTTTTGGGGACTTGAGTATTGATAGTTCATGTTATATTACTTAAAATGATGTCCACGTATATGTAGCTATTTAAAACAAATAAATAAATAAAAACATGGATGGCAGCTCTCCGAGGAAAATACAAGCCACCATTTTTAGCCCACACCATGCTAACAAAGTAATAAACACTGTACAGAACTGCATACAGGTTTATATGCAGAGTACACTTCCAGGTATCCTGCAACAACATCCAGGAAATACAGACCCAATTTAGACCCAATACATTTGTCATTAGTTGTGTTGGACTGAGCTGGATGTCTGTCATGATGCAATTCCATTCATTTTGGCGCAAAGTTTAATTGGCTTGAACAACTTTATAATTAGAATACAATGAAAGTATAGCACTCTTGCTTCACAGTAAATATGCCTCAGGTTAAATTCTTGGCTAAGTCTTTTTTCTCTGGGTTCTCCGGTTTCTATACTTCAATCCTTGATTTGACAGTCTTGCAAGTGTCTAACACTTCTTTTTTCTTTCTTTTTCTTTACAGCAAACAATAAAGCATTTTACCTTCATGTACTGTAGTGCAGCAGAATTCATAGTTTAGATCACTAATGCGTGGTGCAAAGTATGCATAAGTAAATGCAGTGTTGTTGCCTCCTATTGTGTAATGCGCAGATGCTATAAATGGTTTCTGTTCCTGAACATAATCACTGCATAACTTCTCCCGGGAGTGGTTTTCCAAAAGGGAATAATACTACAGGACTAGTGCTGCTCTATGTTGTAATTACACTATCAGTTACCAGTGGTATTTCCAGGCATTTGGACCCATGGCACTATATTAACATATGTTTTTATTATTAAATGCATTTCATGCATTTTCTCGCATAAATGCCAAATCATTTTCAATGTTAACCAAATTAATACCTTTATTAAATGCACAATACAATAGTTAGTGTACCGCTCCCAAGCTTGGATAAATTAGAGGGTTGCATTGGGAAGGGCATCCATCACTGACAACTATGAGACTAATTAATATGCTAATCAACACTTTCTGTAGGAAGCAGATTTGCTCTGGCAAGCACAATGCTGCACAGAAAGTAGATTAGAGTTGCACAATGATTTGTTTATATTTTTGCTAACTGTCTGTGTTTTGAAGTTTATTCTCAGTCACGCACTGTCAACACTTTTTACAAGTAATTAACTCCCAATGTGCGTTCCGATTTTTGTTGCTCCTCGTCTCCTCAGCCTCATTGTAATGACTCCCACAGTCTTCTTTAAGCTCAGGCTTGAAATTGATTTTGAGTTTTCATCAAGAAAATGACATCCCAAAGTTTAAGTTTCACCAAAGACCTGGATATGGCTGACAGTTGTTATGAAGTTGTGGGTACACTTCATTACATTGCCCCGGCTCCCAATCACATATGAAGTACAAACGCTTTTACTACATTTCCGGAGCAAATTGCCTTGCTCCCATAAAATCAGCCAATGGAGGCTATTTAATTTCTTCACGCGACTAACTTTGGTCTTTAAATAAAATAGCTCTTCATTCCATTTTCCATATCAGAAATAGATTCAGTACGGTGAACAAATCATGTTTGAATATAGAAAGTTACAGGTGAATTACTGTTATATTTGTGGTTATCTGAACTGAGGTAAGATCTGCTTCACTGCATTCCCTACATAATTCCCTACGTATATTTACTTCTACATACTTTATGCAGAGTTACATTTACTCAAGTATAAGGCCTTGAGTAACTTTTAAAGTACTAAGGTTTAAAGTACTTTTAAAATCTACTTGAGTAATATAGTAATGAAGTATCCTCACTCTTACTTGAGTAAAAAAAAGGTTATGGTGAGTAAATGTACCAGTAGTTTGTATATTGTGCTCATTTTTTTTCTAAAAGAAATATATATATATATATATATATATATATATATATAATCGTAGTAATAATCATTATCCTCGTAACCATAGTAATCCTGAGGGTAACCGTAACCGCCGCGACTGCCTCCACGGCCACGCCCCCTCGCCAGAGGACCCATGTGATGAGGCGGCGGGTAGTAGTAGAAGTCATCGTACATATATATATATATTTACAATCTCATAAGTGCTACTTCATCCCACCCTCATCCCATTCGAGCATAAGAATAAGTTTGACATGTTTCCATGTATTTATGAGTTTATTCATGTGTATGAAACATAATGTACATATGGAAAAATGTATTGGTTTGTAAGTTACTCGAATAAAATGTCACAACTGAAACATAAGTCAGACTTTTACACTGAAACAGATTTGCCTGGCTCTGCCATACTATTCCCTGTCCATTCCACATAGGAAGTTAGTCTGGTCACGGAGTAATTGGAGCAGTTTGAACAGGCGGGCCTAATGCGCAGAGATTGTCAGTGAAATAAACCAATCAGCAATTAGTGGACGTGACGACAGCTGTAGTCCAACTCACAACATATGAACTCAATATAAACTCTCGAGAACGCGAAGGCAAAATCCTCGACTACTTCATCCATGATTAGTTTTGGCTAATGTTAATGTTAATCGAACTAACGACATAGTGGTGCAGCGAGTGACATAACCTTGTCGTGATAGATTCGGCCTTAGCCGCCAATCAGCAACTTGTTTACCGTGTGTGTCCAGACCCACCTTCTTTCGCGCAGAAAAGAAGTGGGTGTGGTTTATCAGGCTAGAAACAGTTACTCAGTGCTCACTGTACTCAAGTAACATTTCCTCCAAGTGCGTTTTTACCTTTACTTGAGTATTTTTTTATGGGTCACTACTTTTTACTTGTATTTATTTATTATTAATTATTTCAAAGTAGCGTCACTCTTACTTGAGTAAATATTTTGTCTCCTTTACCCACCTCTGACTGCGTGTGACGGAACAACTCAATCACATTCTCGAGGCTTGGCAGTGGATTGTGTCATGTTTACCATAAATAAATACATTTTACAATGAAACCCACCCATCAATGTATATTGTTTACAGTCACTTTTTGGACACTCTTATTTTATTATTCTATGATTATATGTGTCGTGTCTTGCCAGATAACAGAAACAAGAGAAAGTAGTTCATCACAACTCAACGTATACAATCTAACAAATGAGCACAATTTGGATTTCTATAAGATAGCAGTGACATTGAGAATGTTCACTTTGTGAACTTAAAATGCAAATGAGTTCCTGAACACGCATCATGATTACGGCTGTGCATCTGTTGAGCTCTGTCACTCTCAACATGTATTCTTAGCCTGGCATAAATGGGTGAATCATTTGAGTGTGAACAGTGCCAAAATACAGCTGTATACAGTACGCGTCTGCAAGCGTGAAGGGCTCGGCAGTTATGATTGACAGCATATGTTTACCAAGTCTACCCCTTCATTACGTTGTATTTATCAGATATGCGGCTCCATCATCTTTAATCCTGCAGATACCGTCCAATCACAGACACTAAATGGGCTATTATGCTACCGTTTCCCTGCTCATTATATTACTGCGTGTCTATAATAATGGCCTATACATGGTTGTTATACTGTATTGTCTGCTAAGGTTGCGCAAAAAGTGCGATAACCCCTCCTTGTGTTATTGATGTCAGTGTCTAATCAATAAATAATGAAGCCCAGCTCGGAAAGAAATATGCTGAAATTTGGAGATAGAGTATCAAAACTGTAACTTAGCCGGGACACAAGCCTGGTCAATAATGCACCAGTCAGCGAGAAATGCAATAAAGTGAAATCTGCCTGTCAGACATTTATTTTCATTTAGTTGGGGCCGTTCTTTGTTTCCTCCTAAACTACCGCCTGCAATCCCACTGTGCATGGTTCTTCCCACAACAGGCACTGTCTGCTAAAATGAACCTTGCTCAAGATCTGGAGAGAGTCCCGGGCAATGCACTGCAGTCACCTACTGTTACTGACAGGTTGCCCTGAGGCACCGGTTGAAAGATGGGTCATTTATTCACTCCTGGATGGCAGTCGTGCAAGGGTCTATAAGCACTTGTATGGGAATTGGAAGGTCACCTGTTCGAGCCCAGCCTGAGCACATGTACTGTTGTGAATACGCAAATATGTCAAATTTATGATGCTGTGGTGATGAAGGGAATATTTGTAATGTAACTCACAGTTGAGATTGACTGAACCATATTTGGTGTAATGAAAGAATTCACTACAGAGGCACAGCAGTATTTGAGCAATTGTTTTGCTTTGTATCGTTGTTGATAACACGATACATTTTTACTGGCAATGTCAGTTACTCACATAAACTTTCCGCTTGGTGAAAAATACATAACATTGTGAAGGACATATTTGATGTCTGTGTGTAGCCTTCTTGTATGGAAGACAAACAACAGCTATAGCACAGGCCAAGACAAGAGTATGTAATTCCTTGTGCAGATACCTTTTTCGATTATACAAAAAATGTATATGTCTTTTATGTCTCTCCCCTGATTCTGATTTATATATAAGTTCTGGCACTTCTGGATTTTATCTCTCGCAATTAATTTGACCTAATGTTACCAACGCATGAGTCAAAGGGCCGAAAGGGAAAAATATTACAATTTTAATTAGATTTGCAATCGTTGTTTTGAAAATCTATTATTTCCCAGTGCGCATTTTGCACGCAGGTGGTCGTCATCGGCTCTTGTTGGTGCAGACTGTTGTTGTGTCCCTGGGCAAGACACTTCACTAACTTGGCCTGAATGAATGTGGTGCGTAAGTGAATGAATGGGGTGGTGAGCGGTTAAGGCGCAGATGGGCAGCCTTGTTTCTGTTACTATAGCTACAATACCAGTGAGGAATGAATACACAGTGCCTACAGTGTAACCTCGAAAAGCGTGTGAAGCTTTATATTATTAACAATATTTACAGTAGAATAAACTTGCAATTAAACTAAGACTTAAGCTTGTAGAGGCCAAAACAACAAGGTTAGGTCATTTATATCCCATGGACACAGGATTTGTTTTGTTTGTTATTGGATTACCTAAATCACATTAAGAAAACTATATTTGAAAACTGCCTTAAGTGTTTTTTATTTCAAGCATTTCTTTAGTACCCCCTTGTAAATTACATGATCCGAATCGACTGCATCGTTCGTTGGGGCAGTGATAGCCTTTGTTTCAGCCCTGATGTCTCAGTCAGCAGTCCACGACAGGGGTGTATGCAGATAACGCAGGCTGACAAAGCACAACCCCCACTGTTCACATTTGAGGAGGAGCTCACAAATGTATCCACTTCACCCGCGGATCACAAAAACATATGTCTCAGTCGCACTGGCACACTCTCTCTCTCTGCCCCCGCCCCCCTATTCATTTGTTACATGTGATGGACCAACTCTCCCCGTCCTGTCATTATCTGTCACCCAAAGCACCACTTTGTCCCGGGGCGGACGCTGAGCTGCCCGGTTTGTTGAGAGGTGCAAAGGCTGTGCGCGGAGAGCATGCCAGACAGATAGTTGAGAGATTTGCTGACACACTGAGACCTGCATATCATCAGGGGAGATACTGATTCACTTTGGTGCTTATATTCCTTATCTAATTGTCTGTCTCCAACAAACTGGCGGTAAGGTCCTATTGTTTTTTATTTTGTCATATTTTTTGTGACACTATCTGAAATTTGGTCTACCTAAATGTACGGCATTTCATCCAATAATAATAATAATAATAATCTCTTGGATTTGTATAGCGCTTTTCAAGATACCCAAAGCGCTTCACAGCTGATTATTCATTCACTCCATACTTGGTGGTGGTAAGCTACTATTGTAGCCACAGCTGCCCTGGGGTAGACTGACGGAAGCGAGGCAACCAGTCTGCGCCATCGGCCCCTCCGACCACCACCAACCACTCACTCATTACATTCGCTAGGCTTCCTGGTGTTACCAAACGGTCTCCCATCCAAGTACTAACCAGGCCCTTCCCTGCTTAGCTTCCAAGATCTGACGGGATTGGGCATAGCAAAGGCGGTATGACCACATCCAAAGTGAAGACAGTTTAGCAGGAAGTTTGTTTTTTTTAGGTTATATTAGGTTATATTGGATAAGACAGCACAGGGTAAAAGGGTGTGAAAAGTGGGGAGAGACATTCCTCAATTGTTTAGAGCCAGGACCGAATGGTGCTTCACGACATGTGCGGCCTTAGATCAGCAAGCACATATCTTGATGATTTTGGTCACATCTGTGCGGATTATTATAATATGTTTCCCTTAACCAAGTGCATTTGCTCCTGTTCAGCTTTACCCAATTCTAAACGCCTATCGTAATGCCTCATTTGAAAGCTAAGACCTACTAAACTTATCTAAACTAATCATTTTCCTTTGAATTGTTGCCGTATTGTGGTTCCTTTTTTTCCATCGAATTTTCGTTGCGTTTCCGTCACACATTTTTGTCACTTTTTCATCCCTATTTTGTCTTTGTTGTTGTGTTTTTTTTGGTCACTTTCTGTTAGGGTGACCAGATGAGTTGCCCTCGGGACGGGGTTCATGTTTTATTTATTTATTTTTATTTTTTTGTCATATGCCACATTCAGAATTACACACATTATGCACAACTGCAAATCTAACTAGGAAATTATTTATTGTCCTATTTATCTTTGGCCTGTCCACACGCCAATAGGCTCATCAATAGATATACAGTATAATGGAACTTAAGATTGAAAGTAGCCCTAGAAATCCTTTGGAGTCGAGTTCATCTGGTTTCATTACAGACAGAATCAGTGCAGCCTCGTGTTGCTCAATGTGTTGCGCGCAGCTCTGTCACCTGCGCCACAGAGCATCTCTCTCCCTTTTGCCTTACCTCTCAGCTCATCACAACTTTTACTCAAAACTTTTCACGCTTTCAGAGGACAGAGAGTTGCATTTGTCCTGCTGCTTAAGCAAACAGAAGAGAGAAAGAGAGAGGAGTGAACGTGCCGCGGTCCCGCTGTAGCGCTCTGCGATCAAAGGGCTGCGCTCCATGCTTTAAAAAGCGTGAGCCATTTACGCACATGTTTCTAAGCGCGCTCCCCCCGGCCCCGAGCAGGAAAAAGGTTGGGGACCCCTACTTTAGAACATTCTTCAGAGCGCAGTTTTTTGTTGTAGAGCTCGTCCAGATCAGGCCCCTCTTCCATATTAAGAGCACACACAGCACTTTCGACATTCTAAAAATATTTTTCGGGACGTATGGTCACCCTACTTTCTGTTAATCTTGTATGGCTTTTTTGTAACTTTTTCATCCCGTTTTTGTCACTTTTTTGTCACATTTTTGTCACTTTTTTGTCACTTTTTCGTCACTTTTTCGTCACTTTTTCATCACAGTTTTGTTGCTATTTTGACACTTTTTTTGCTAGAAGCTTTCAGATTTGGGTAAGACCTTACTGGAGAAAATGTGTTTGGTTCGGGTGGGGGTTAAGAGGTTAAACTGGTTAAGGGATACGGTTAAAGTAATTTCATGCAGCAGTCTTCAAGCTGGAGAAAAGTTGGCTTAAAATAAATAGCACCCATCAACTATCAACTGTGTGTTATTTCATTAAACCTGCGGACAGTGACATATTACTCTGATATCCTTTGGGACATTAATAAAGCGATCGATTTTAATTACAGCAATGATACAGGTGATTCGTTGATTCCACTGGATTTTATGTTATTGATGTTGCATAGAACAAGAAAAACATACATCATTTTGTATGACAAAATTGCTGACTTCTCACAAACTTCTTACAGTGATCTTCCAGGGATATTGCCAAAAATATTGACCTAAAATTACACCAAACAGAAAGCATCGGTTGTGGAATTTTTGCCACAGACAGAGGAGGAATGGGATGCCAAGCAGCCCAGTCAACCGAAAACTGACAATTGGCCTTTGAGGCAAAATGACTCAAAATTGAAGCCAGCACAGAATTACCATATTTGGAAGAATCACAAATGCATTATTTCAAGGATGAGTCTGCAGCATGTGAAACTAATGGAGGTAAGTCAAGCACAGAAGCACATGGTATATGGAGAATGAACTCACTGCAACCGCAAATAAGAAACGTGCCTTGTTTGTTCTTTTCGACTTCTACTGCTTAGCAATTAAAAGCCATATTTTGTCTAATTACAGACTTGCAAGTAATGATAACAGTGTCTTCCATATACACATTGCAATGTTTGTTATTTAATGCACAGTATAATCGCTTGAAATACTGAACTGATTGAAATGCATAAACATGAGGTATATCACGCAACTAGAACCAGATACAAAACTTAAAGAGGGGGTATTATGCTTTTTTCAATCACATAGCACCAGTCTATAGCATACTACAATGATGACGTAACCTTCTGTTGGTCTGTATATGCAGTAAATTAAAATAACTGCCTTGAATAAAATTGCTCTCTCAAAATGGCTGTACTGAACGTCTTGAAATAGGCCTCTGTCTCTTTAAGAAGCTTTCCGACACGCCCCCTTCAGCACACTGCTGTGGCATCTAAACAACAACAGGGGAGGGGAGGGGGCTCTGCTGAGCTGAGGAGCAGTGGTTGGTGGCTTGGCTGGTGACGAAAGGTCCAGAGGCGTCTCCAGGAGGTGGGGGTGTTCCTAGGAGGACTGAGGCATAGCTACACCTAAAATGGCTGCCGTCTAAGTTTTTACTGATTACTCAAAAATATGTGAATGAGCCAAGGCAACACTCCAGGCATGTGTTTAATGAGGGAATGACATAATAACATGATATAAAGCGTGAAAAAGTCGATTTTACATAATACCCCCCCTTTAATAATGGTATGTGTGTTACTAGTGTCTGTTTTAATGGAGGATGTTTGAGGTCAGAGAACTGTGGAGAGTGTGCAATACGGTTTCATAGGTTGCGTTCACAACATGTCATCATTTCAAACGGAGTGCAGGAGCAAAACAGAAAATCCAAAAATGTTGAACCCTATCAACGTTTGTTCGTCTGCGCACTACTCTTAAGACTTTTAGGTCTGACAGAAATTGAGCTTGTGTGACTGAAAAATGCCACCAATCTTTCGTGCGAGACTTAGCCTTAGATAAGCTTTATTGCAGATTCCTGTGCATGTACAAAATCTGGAATACTATTATGAAGTGGAAAAGTGTTTTGCTTATGAGGTAATGGCGGACCTTTAACCTCAGCAGGGGGCACAGTTAAAATAAAGACTTCTAGCTTGTGTGTTAGCAGTCTTGCCCAGCTGAAGATAGAAGCAAAACTCCCAATGACAGAGAGTCTAAATACAAACATAGGGGTCTTTAGATTATTATGTCACATGCCATTGACTCTGACAGACGTATTCAGTATGAGGCAATTACAATTCACGAGTTCGCTCAGCACAATATCAATGGGAACATTCAGACATCATTTCGAGCCTGCGAACACGCCTCAGGATCAAAACTGTCAAGTCAATTCTTGGTTATATGAATAACTGTATCATTGATATTTGGTGAAAACATTTCCCCCCGCCTACTCAAAATCTGGTAATTATCCTCCCCACAGTTTGACCAAATATGTTTGGAACTGTTTGGAAATGTAAATGCATCAATCAACCAAAATAAACCATTCATTCATTCAATATACTGTATAACACATCAAGCTTGTTAAGTCATGCCCAACAGCCATAATGAGCCAAGGATTAAAATTACCACCAAATTTGAAAAAAATAAATAAATAAATAAAAAACTCTCTCCCAGAACAAAGTGAGTTGGCAACCCTAGTTTCCCCATTTAGTGATACCTAAAAGCTTTTACCCGAAGCGCGCTCGGTGATATCCCTTGCCACACCAAAGCAGATTTCTGAATCCACATCAACAAAGAAAAAGCTTCCCTGCGCTCCATTTAACAAAGGATATTTGTTCATTGTCAACAAGTGTGGAAGAAAAAACATCCAGTCGCCTTGTCTAACCCCTTTAAAGAAAACGTAAGTCATATTTTCCCCAAAATACTCCGCTAAATAATTGAATCAAACATGCAGCTCTTTCAGATGACACTAAATAATAGGTAAGCACATGGTCGCGGCTGCACATAAAATGTATTTCCTTGGGGGTGGCACTGTGAGGAACTTGAGAAGCACAATACGGAGCGGCGCTGGGTGCATCAATGAAAATGAGTTTGGTCTCCTGCATTTTGAGGCGCCTGAATAACAGCTACTCAACCAGATCGGCAGTATGATCTTGTTACAATGTGCAAGTGAGCAATATCGAATATATGGCCTCTTTTAGGGCGTTAGAAACGGACATGACATTCTATTAGATTGGTTTATATTTAGGCACACATGTATTTTCTCAGAGCAGAACAAATCAGCAGCGAAATCCATTTTAGTGGAGTCTATGTAATAATATGGTTTAGTGGTTCAGATCGAGGTCTGAACCAGAACCATGGATTATGACTAGATCTGGGCCATGCCTTTGTGGTCTCGCTCTGAGCGCTTGTGCAAAAGGCTTTGAATTTGCTATTGTCTTTGTTGCGAGGGATAAGCTTTGGCCGACACAGGCATGAAACTCTGTAGCACCTGCTCCAATGTATTCTACACTTTTCTCATCATGTTTGATTTTCCTCTTGTGGAAAACTGTGGTTTCGCCTGTCATGCGTGGATGAACATTTGCTCATAAAGAAGACGGCGCTGACTTCCTGCCTCGTGAATATTGAGTATACAGAGTCAACATGCAGCTGCAGAGGCCCATTCGAAGACTTTATAATAACACTTTTATGTGGACGCATCAGTCAGCGCTTTGTTTGAGATGTGGGCAGTGTATTCTGTTAGTCAGTGATTCACATAATGTTTACTGCTCCAAAAAATAAAGGGAACACTTGAACAACACAGTGTCCTGGACCTCAAGGCATGAGCAATCGATCCTGGACGACTGAGAGCTGAGACGTAGGATGTTTCCTATTGGGTTGTGTCTTTAGTGGACGGGACTTACAGATGAGGAAACAGGAGTTGACGAGTCAAATGTAAGAATTTGATTGGTCCCTTGCACAATTCGATGAACCAGAATGTGGCTCAACTCACTCTGCATTGATTGCTCATGCCTCGATTTCCAGGATGTTCGGTGTGAATTTTTCGCTGCGATTTCACTCTCTGAATTTGTACTGTTGAATTTAAGGGCTTGATTTTTTTAAACACTGAATATTTTAAGGGAAAATGTTTCCATTAGAACTGTTATATTTAAAAACAATACAGTGTATATTTTTAATATGAATTTTTCATTTTGAATTTGAAACACTTTTTGAATTATGTGTTGAATATTCAGTGTCTGAAATTTGAAAAAAAAAACATTAAAAAAACAAACATATTATGTCAGTGTTAAAAAAAATCAAAGCAGAAAAATTCACATTCTGATGACACAAAAATCTTCCATAGTATGTCAGAAATGTGCATTGTGACTTTACAATTCTATTTGCAATTGAAATTCTAGAAAAGAAAATCACTCTGTCTCGAGTTTTTAGAGATTTGGCCGTGTCGTTACAAAGCGTTTTTAGCGTGCTCGGTTGCCTGTTGAGTCACGTGACCCTGCTGAAGGATGGCCGCTTAGACTGAACGCTCTCCGCCTCACCGAATATATTCACTTAAAATTGATGCACTCGGTGCTGGTTTAGTGACAATTCTTGGCGAATTCAGAGGACACGGGTATAACGTGTTAAAATGCCATGCCAAAACCCAAAAGAAACTCGTAGCAAATCTAAACAAGCTGAGCAAGCCGAAGCGGCAGCTTATCACCGCAATGACGGCGGAGTACCGCCAGCTGCGGACCATGTTCTAGCCGCTGAGGTATCTAGTATGCATGCTCTCCTGAAAAGAATGGAGACGGAGCAGAAGAAATCCCTAGAAGAGATCCAGAAGTCCACCGCGACCATTGAAGAGAAGCTGTCCACGTTTTCAGGACGTTTGGATAACGCAGAGGCCCGGATTGCTTTTTGGAGGATGCCGCTAGTGAGGCTAAAACCGACCCGCCGGTCACCTCCTCTCAGATGGACTTTTGCGTAAACAGGTGGACGAGTTGGAAGCTCGGGGGAGAAGAAACAACTTGAGATTCAGGGCTTTCCAGAGAACTGTGAACGCGGAAAGGCGGTGGATTTTCTGGAGAAACAGCTCCCACCGCTGTAGGGCATTCAGTTTCCCAGAGGGCTCGTCACTGAGAGGGCCATCGCACCCCGACAGTACGGGAAGATGGGAGACCTACACGGGCCATCATTGCTAAGTTCTTGAATTTTCAAGACGTTCATAGGATCCAACAGGCGGCTCGGGAGAAAGGAGATATTCAATGAGAGGGTCAGAAGATTGGAATATTCCTGGATTACACAAAACTTGTGGAAATGCAACGTCGAAAATTCAAGGAGTGCAAAAGACGTCTTCGTGAGCATGGAATGAAATACGCGTTGATATACCCAGCTACATTGGCCCAATTTTAATTTCGGATCATGCACAAATAGGCTTCTACTATTCAAGAGGTTCTACTATTCAATACGCTTCATATAAAAAGAAAAGAAAAAATAGGGACCTAGAGATCTTGGAAAAGGAAGTGACGATGGCTGGAAATGCTTATAAAACTAAAACGTCCACTGATAACTTAAACAATCTCTTACAGCTTAAATATAAATATAACACATTACTTTCTCAAAAACTAGAATTCTCGCTGTTCAGAGCTAGACAACAACATTTGAGGAAGGGGAGAAAGCAGGACGTCTGTTTATATCAAACATCAAGAAGCACAAACCGTAATATCTGCCATCCGTGACCATAAGGGGGTCTTATACACTAGTCAAAAAGACATAAATAAAGTTTTTAAGGACTTCTATCAAAATCTTTATAAATCTGAATCTAATGTAAAGAAGGAAGAAATTGAAAGATTTTTGACAGAAATGCGTCTACCCAAGTTATCTGATAGTCAAAAAAATACTCTGGAGGCATCTATAAATATCAAAGAAGTCCTGTCAGTTATTAGCACTCTACCATCAGGCAAAGCCCCTGGACCTGATGGTTTACACCAGAATTCTATAAACAATTTGCAGTGGAGCTGGCTCCCTTGCTGCTTGATATGTTCAGATCCTCATTGGTAGAGGAAACATTGCCACGGACCTTGTCTGAAGCAGTAATAATGCTTATCCTTAAAAAAGACAAGGACCCAACTGATTGTTGTAACTATAGGCCAATCTCTCTGACCAATTATGACTGCAACATTTTTCCAAAATAATAGCCAACAGAATGAATGCGGTCACTCCATCCTTGATACATCCTGATCAAGTTGTTTTTTTAAGTAACAGACAGGCGAGTGACAACATTAGGAGATTCATAAACCTAATGTGGTATGTTAGAGAAAGGGATGCTCCCACTGCCGCCCTGTCATTAGATGCGGAGAAAGCATTTGACAGGGTGAAGTGGGAGTATCTTTTCACGGTGTTAGAGCATATGGGTTTTGGAGACGTCTTTCTTAAAACACTGCGTCTTCTTTATAGAAACCCTACAGCATCTGTGTTGACCAATGGGATTATGTCCCCTTATTTTAAGTTGGGGAGAGGAAGCAGGCAAGGAGACCCGTCATCACCAGCTGCGTTCGCTCTGGCTCTTGAACCTCTTGCCATTGCCATACGGGACAACCCAAATTTTACAGGTGTACGGATTGGAACAACTACGCATAAATTAATGTTGTATGCAGATGATATACTGTACTAACATTAGTCAGTAATCCGGAAACCTCATTGCCAACTTTGATATCGATTATTAATTTATTCTCTAAGCTCTCAGGATATAAAATAAACTGGGCTAAATGTGAAGGCCTCCCATTAACAGCATACTGTCCAAAAACACTTTTTCAGACCTCACAAAATTTTAGATGGCCAAACCAGAGGTTCAATCATCTATGCCGCCTGTTCTTGTGAAACGGTAAAAAAACAAAAATCCGTCTAGATAGATTGCAGCAGAGAACAGACGCAGGAGGGTTAGGGTTCCAAACTTACTGTTATATCACTATGCATTCTGTCTGCGTCATCTCGCACAATGGGCCCTTCCACCAGAACGGGCTCCTCCATGGTATGAGCTGGAGGCTAATTTATGCCCTAAGCTGCCACTGGTCTCATACTTGTCTGCTTCCCTACCTAAGAATGTTCGCACACAACCCATTTTGTCCTGCTTGAAAATAGTATGGCAGAAAGCTGCAAAATATTGCATTTTGATCACCTTAAGAATATGTCATCAAGTATCTGGTACAATGATTGTTTGTGCATTGGCAAAACACCATTTTGTTGGGGGGAATGGGTGCAAAAGGGAATTTTAATACTCAATGACCTTTTTACAGAAAGTATTAAAATCATTTAATGAACTAATGGATGAATTCAAGCTTCATAAAAATCAATATTGGCACTACATACAAATTTATAACCTATATAACTTAACTTTTAAAAATCAGCTCCTCCCACAAATGGATGAAATGCCTGCGTTAATTTTGTCTCAGCTGGGTAAAAGGCATGAAGTGTCCTCTTATTATGCACTACTTTTAGAGAAAATCAGCTCTACTAGTGCACTTAAAAAAGCATGGGAAAAGGACATAGGATGCTCTTTCACAGATAAACAGTGGAAAGATATTTTAAGTAGCTCCAAATACATGTCAAGAAATATTAGCACTAGACTTACTCAGTTTTATAAATTGTCAATAGAATATACTGGACACCATCCAAAATGTACCGTCTTAAACTTAAAGAGGACCCTTCATGCTGGAAATGCACAAATAATGGTACCTTGATACATTTGTTATGGCATTGTCCTAAAGTTCAAGTTTTTTGGAACTTTATACATAAATCTGTCATCTCTGTTGTTAAGTATCAAACTCCATTCTGTGCTCACTTGTTTATTTTGGGTGATTCATCAACTGTAAGAGGACTAATCTCTAAGAACTGTATGGAATTTGTTCAGACTGCACTGATGGTTGGTAGGAAACTCTTAGCTCAACAATGGAAGTCACAGTATACACCAACTGTTGCAGACTGGTACAACTCACTATCTACAGTAGCAGCATACGAGCGCATATCTTATTTTCAACTAGGCAAGGGAGAAGAATATAAGCTGAAATGGGACTGTTTTTTGCAACATATATCTGGCAATTAGTCGCGTAATCGTTCACCGCAACCCAGGTGACCCTCATGTCTGGCACTCCAACTAGCTTTGATTGATCTTACTGAACTTTTAAGTCTATACAATGAACATTGTTATTGATAACTGTTTACCTGTTTTAAAATCTATAGGAACAATGCCTCTCAAGCTCTCCAATATCTGGTGTCACCAGGACGATTTTGCCCTCTGGTTGCCAGATCAGGTTGCTACTCAACCTCAAAATATTCACACTAGGTGGAATCCAAACTTTGATCTAATTAATTATTAATTATTATTATAACTCACATAAAGAAAGATCTAGTAATGTAAGTTTACAAAATCTTCAATGAAGGCTACCGAGTCGTCTTCTGTGCTTTGCACAGGAGACGACTGATGTGGTCGTCTTCTGACTATCATCTAATTTGTCACGGGCAAGAAAAGACTAATGACAAACAACAAAGGAATAAAAAATGGAAAAAAATAAAAACAAAAATCTATAATCTACATAACTACAATCACAGAGGAGTATGCTTATAGTAGCAACCTTAAGCTTGAGAGGCATTATGATGGTATATGACTGTATATGACATTATATAGAAAAGTGGGCGTGAGTTATTTATCTATTGTGAAGCCCAAGGGCTTGTAAGAGTGAATGTAACATATAAGACAGCTTCCAAACTTTCTTTTTTTTTTTTTTTTATTATTATTATTATTATTATTATTGTTTATGTGTGTGTTTTTGTTGTTGTTGTTGTTTCTATTGTTGTCTTTGTCTCAATTACACCATTTGTTTGTTTGTTCTATGTAGGAATTTGTTTTGTTTGTTTTTTCTATGTGTCCTTAAAAATAAAATAAAATAACAAATTGCAAAAAAAAACAAAGCGTTTTTATTCCCTCTCTCATTTGTAAGAAGAAAAAGGAGCTAAATGCTAATTGGCTTGAACATCGTGCAGGACTGCTGGATGAACTCTGTCCCCATGGCTGTTGGAAGTTGTTCCTTACACACTTTTCAAATCAGTGCAGTCTTATAGTTTATGCAGATAATGTTTTAGCGTCTAATTTGATGAATGGTTTGTGTTAGTCTGTAAATGATGGAAATAGCAATAGCACATCGCATTCATCAAAAAGCTGTGGCAGTATTTGGCAGAGCAAACATTAAGGATTGATGAATGCTTTCAGAGAGGCTAATATTACTTTTTTTTTGTCTATATAAAGATTTAGTGCAAGTAATGTTACATTTAAGTTGAATTTCCAGGAAAAGACAAATGACCAACAAAAAGTCAAGATAGGTTTTGGTAGAATGATGGCAAATGGATGGGTCAGGATCCAATTAACACTGGAAGGGAATGGACTGAGTGAGCTGGTCCAGTGCTTTTAATGCTATGAAAGGCTTTCAAAACCGGCCAACAAATGAATCATGATGATCTGTATTAACTTTTGATTTAATTGTATTATTTGTACGAACAAAAACTTTGTTCTGATGGGGGCGACAGTGGCGCAGGTGGTAGAGCGGGTCGTCTCGTGATGGGAAAGTTGTGGGTTCGAATCCCAGCTCCCTCAAATGCACACTGTCGTTGTGTCCTTGGACAAGACACTTCACCCTACTTGCCTCCAGTGTCTGCGTACATTGGTGTATGAATGAGAGAGTGAATGGATGTGTGGTTTCTTATGGTAAAGCGCTTTGGGCCTGATAAAAGTAGAAAAGCGCTATATAAGTTGAGTCAATTTACCATTTACCATGTTACAAACAAAAACATGAAAGAAGCTATGCCCGATCCCGTCAGGCCTCGGAAGCCAGGCAGGACTTGGATGGTAGACATTTTGGGAACACAAGGAAGCCTGGCAAATGTAGTTGGCAAATGTAGTGTGTGTGTGAGTGGTTGGTGGTGGCTGATGTGCGCAGACTGGTTGCCTCGCTTGTCATCACCGAGTATGGAGTGAATGAATAATGCACCAAATTGTAAAAACGACTTTGAGAGTCTGGAAAAGTGCTATATAAGGGATTATTATCATTACTCATGTCTGAGTAAACTGTCAGTTGTACAGGAGTTTTTCACCATAGAGAGCAATTGTTATCCCATATATTGGTTGTCTAGACCAGTGGTTCCCAATCTTCTTTCCTTGAAGCTCCCCCTGTGTGTGCTGTAGTCGGGCCGGGCCCCCCCAGTCCAAAACTCAGCCCCCCACAAATGTATCAAAACTTGAAAATATTTCCAGTAAGTATTTATTTCAAACACATACACTGAAATTGGAGTGTAGTCCTTACTCGGTCATAGTTAATGATTTTAGACCATTTTTAGACTATTTATTTTGCTCAAATAATATAATTTATGACCTGACCCTCTGACCAGGCAAAGCTCTGCACCCCTCCCCGGAATCTCTGGCCTGCCCCCAGGTTGGGAACCGCTGGTCTAGACTAGAGTAGTGAATGCACAGTTAATGACTTCAACAACCCTTCCCTCTGCTCCAATTGTGTTATACAAAAGGTTTCTCTAAAACCTGAACTTCATTCCAACACTCCAACTCAATCAATCAAGTTTAATATGTTAGCACCTTTCAACTGCCAGATGGTGCACAAGTTGCTTTCCAGAATAAAAAACAAGACGTCAGTAAAAACAAAACAAAACAAAAATCTAAAAAAACACAAACAAAACATGATGTCACTGCCACAGGCCGCAGACCTGTCAATTAAAAGGCCACAAGTCGATAATTATTGAATCTGTAATTTGATTATGGTATTTTAAACATTATTGTCCACGCTTACTCAATCCACAAATCAAATGCAGTGGGTCGCCAGATTAGAGTGCTCCCAGCCAGGTTACAAATTAAAGCAGTCTGTGCCTTTATTTACAAAATTACGATACCACATAAAACCTCAGCTGCTGCAGCTCATTTAAATACACGTGACAATGTGGAATTCCACATATGAATTATTTATGTGTCATTTGCTGGTCGAACAACATCTTTGTTTGACCAACTAGCGATTGCTTTTATTGCTATATTTGGGCAATTTTGGGATGTTCTGACTGGAAAATTTTAATTGGAAAATGGCAGTTACCTCAACGTGAACAGAGGAGAAAAACAAAAAAATCTATCTCTTATCTTCTCTCATAGAGAAGTGTAAAGTACTTTTGTTCCGTGTACCCCAGTTTCCCCCACCACTAAAACATATACAATAGGCCAGGATAAATGAGGGTGTGTTTGAGAGTGCGAATATAGGACAACCGATGGAAATTAGCCCATGGCTACAAGCCGGTGTGGTGTGTTTGCGTGCATGGTGTGTTCATTAACATGGACAAATAAACCAATAAATAATAAATAAAAATGCATGGAAGAAAGAACATTAGGATTAGGCTATCTTATATAACCTAATGGAACTAGGTGCTCTACAGCGCCCATAATTAGGACCATAGCTCAATGCTAAAGCTAAATGAACTGCATTGGGTTTTACCTGATGTGCACTTACTTACACCCGCAGGAGGTAATAGGTTTGTTAATGTGTTCAAGGTAGACATCTAGAATCGACTCAAATGAGACCGCTCAAAGCAATTATCGAGTGCATTTCCATTAAGTTTTCTTACAGGTGTATGGAGAAAAATGTTAAGAAAAAAGATGAAAATATTTGTTTATAGCTGGTATCAACATGATCAACATGCTTTCCAAGTTTGGCATAATCTCCATGTTTTAAAAGGCAAAAAAGGCACAGTTTACACAAATGTGTGGTAATTTGCATAAATCACAAAAACGGAGTCACATCTAAACTCTTGTTTCTTGATTTATTTACATAATTTTAGTGATTTTTTTAGCGATTATCATGGTGTTGAAATTGGTTAATTTCACTGTGATTACAGCAAAATCATGTTTAGAATCAAACTTTCTCAAATCCTCTGTAACAACATTGAAACGATGGGTAAGTACAGAGAGAGATGTGATGCCTCTGTAGATGCTTGAAAGATGAATAACTGGAATAGTTGTAAATAAATAAATAAAATACGGGATGTAATAAAACTGACTGGAAACAACAGCAAAATGATGATCTTGGTGTTGTGCAAAGACAAATTAAGCTAAACGTTTCTTTGATGTACCGCTGTGTATAACTACTCCCCTGGAAACAGCTGATGAAGGTTCTATATGTGCGGGAAAGTCTCAGTGCAGTAGAAAGTTTAAACTTCAAATATAATGCTCACCAAAGACTAGTGCGTCGCTCCCGGGGCAGAATAAATTACAAATGGGTAGCATTATGAAGAAACCGTGCAGACTCTTTTTTTTGCAGCTGACATAGAGCCTGGCAGAGCCCCTCGCCCTCAATGCATCAGCCTTGACTCCACGCGCTGCCGCTACAACCCAAATTGCACAGCACAGATAATAAAGACACAGAAATGTGGTGCATCAATGCTTCTCCTCTCACTTGGCATCAGAATAAAGACGACACATCTCTACATGACTCGAGAATATGTAAGGAATTTCTTTAAGCTCCTACCAGTCGTCTGCCAGGGTTTACTCTGAAACACAAAGGCCAATTCATTATACGCAGACCAGATCAATATGCTGGCTCATATACAGTAGGGGCTGATTACCACTATATACTATTTCATTGTTGTTGTTTATTTCACATTTCCTGCCTATTTGCACACCCTGAGTGTTTCTAAGAGCTGAATGTAACAAGTACATTTCTCCATTGTGAGATCAATAATATCTTATCTTATCTTATTAACATAATTTAATTAGTATGAGGCTTATGGATTGGATGTTTTTTTAAATCTGTACAGTTATTGAATTAGGCAACTTTTATAGTAAAACAGCAAAGTACACATTTAGCAATAACTTATAGGCACAAAGCAAACATTCCAGGTTATATGTTGCTGTCTCAAACAGGCTGTAGGTGGAAAGTATGATGCCAAATATGCCCTAATGATCCGCAAGATGAAACAATGCTGTTGTCAGCTTATAAAAAATAAGGCATTTGAAACTTTGTGTTTCAAGCAAAACAGCAACAACTCTGTGGAAACAAGCTGGTGATGTCCCGCTCCTAGCAAAGTTATGAGTCAGGTCTACAAATATTTTGTGTTTTTGAGGCATTTTGTATTTGATTCTATTCATTGAGTGCTATAGTGCGTAGTATAGCTTTGAAGACCCTTTTATAAAAATCATTGTGCCTCTCATCAGACCACTGTGTGCTGTCCCATGCTGGTGCTGTCTAGTTCAGTGATTCTCATCTGGTGGGTCGGAACCCAAAAGTGGGTCGCGGAACCAATTTCAGTGGGTTGACAGCCTCTTGGTGCCTGCTGTAATCCTGAGAAGGAAAAAGACCTGACGGCTCCCTGTAGATATTGAATTATTACACAAACTGACATTTCATGAGGAGGATTTCAGCTTCATCTGAGCAGGTCGGTCAGATGTTTATCAGTTCACGATCTTTTTGTAAACTTCAGTGATAATGATAAACCATGACTGAGTTAGCCACTAACTGTTGCTGCGTCTGCTTCTTCAGACATTTCTGCATGTGTTTGTGTTTACATGGTGAGGAGAAGGTGAGGTGAGGGTGGGGGTTTTCCTGTGAAGCGGGGTATATTATTATAGATCCATGGGGGAGGTGCTGGTCTACTTCTGTGGGACAAAGTTAGCTTGGTGTTTGCAAAAGTGGTGCATCTAGTGATGCAATGTGGGAATGCAACCATGCCGGTCCGGCAAAATGGAGTAGCTGAGAGTAGCTTTAAAGGCATATTTACTGCTTCTTCAATAAAAAAAAGTGTGGAAAATGCAATATTTTACACAATAGTATATGAAAATTAAATTTTAATTTAGGTTGCATTTTTGGCTATAGGGTAGCCATACCACTTGAGAACCACTGGTCCAGTTATCCATTCTTGTCAGTCTTTAATAAAGACACTTTTTTTTTTGCTTTGAATGTGCCAACATGTATAACAGAATCGAGATATTACTCACTTGAAATCAATATGATTTCAAGTATGAGTTTTCTCAAACATTCTGTTTATCCAGTTTAACCACTTTTATTTGTACAGCTCAATTTACCAACCGTAAGTCTCCAAAGTGCTGCGCAGAGTAAAACACTAATACAAATCATAACATGAAAGTCTTACCTTGAGAAAGATGGTGCACTGAAATGGTGCTTACAGCTACAGTGTTGTGAGTTTGAGTCTGGCCTCCACAGATTGCTTTTCTTTTCTTTCTTTCTGCTCTGTTTTGTGTTTTACCCACTCAAGAATGGCCAAAAATCATTGAATATGCGCCGATATTCAGTTGGTACTTTTAAGAATATTGTCCATTCCAGAATATTTGGACTGCTGTAGCTGTTGTAAAAAGAAGCTGACAAAAAAAGGGTACAGTGTTTGGAATAATGGAAATCAGAAGCTCTATTTACCACAACTCGCCTCACAAACTCTATATAGCTGCCAGGTCAAATAAAAGACTGTTTTTAATCTTATTGTATTTCATTATATTGCCATTAAAATAGATCTTTTAACATAGCGTGTGTTTAGCTAGTGGTTTTTTGTCTATGAGGAAGCCTGTAAGTTTTAGTTATTGCAATGTTTATGTTCTGACGGCAAACTTGTCCAATACTGATAAACATACCAAGGTACTAATGAACAACTGAACAACTGAACCTGGCTGAGGTATAAACCAAGATTAGGCAAATACACTGTTGGCACTCAGAGGGATTTGATTTGGCTCGCAATGGTAGTTGAAAATGAATCAGACCGTCACATTACACATCATCACATCAATTTAATTGCTTTATACCTGACAAATAAATACCTTCCTCTAATTATATAAATTATTATGGGGGAGTAATTTGAGCAGAAATACTGTCGGTATACTGATGTGCAGATTTACCAGTTTAAAGACAATAAATCTGCAGAAGATGCACTAAGGAAGATACAAGGGTTTAGTTAAAACTGCGCTTAACAAACAAAGGGGAAAAAATTAAGATTTTTTTTTTGTGTAAAAAATATAACATTTGTATTTTACTCAAAGGTATGATGCTTCATAAGTGGGGCCCCGTGTGAAAACGTTTGCAGACCCCTCTTATAAACATTCACACTTATGTCTATTTGTGCATTGCAATCTTTCAAGTGTAGGCTTATATTTGCAAATCAAGTTCAACTCTGAATTTCAGAAAGACGGTGTTACGACCTAGCCTGGCTAACGCCAGACTAAAATCACAAGTGATATTTAGTCTGGGGATCACCAATTCATTTTCTCGTAGGAGAGGTGTGGTTTACGATTGTCCATAGCCGTTTATTGGGCGCTACGAATGTCTCTCATGCGTCTGCACGTAGCCAGAGCCAATCGTATCATGGTATCAGATGACGTATGACGTACCTGCTGTAAACTTTTGAGCTAAACTATTTAGAACACGTTCGAAAGATGGCATCGCGTCTGCTGCTGTCATGTTGGATCCGTAAATATATATATATATATATTTTTTATCCCTAAACAAACTACAAGCTTCTGTATGTCAAATAGCACGTCATCGTCTTACTGTCCCTCCTCGTTCTGTGATTGGTGCCCAAATCCATGGAAAAATGTCGGCCATGGTCCCCAGGCTGTTGTGAAGTTCGAAAAGATTCGAGCGCACACAGCAGTCTGGTGTTAGCCAGGCTAGTTACGACCCAGGGTCGGGTTTTGGGGGGGACCTGTCTGCCCTCGCAGTTGCTCCTCCCTCTGCCTCCTCTGCCAGGTGCTGTGAATTTGCCTGATCATCTCTGGTCCGCACGGCGCCATTTGAAGAGGTGTGGGTCGGCTCCTTACTCCTCTGGCCAGGCGTCTACCACCACGTCGCATATTTAAGTTGATTTCGCCTATGTTCGAGTTATGTTCTGTTCGCTTATGTTCAACGTTTCTGTTTTGTAAATAAATCCTCGGTTGGTGCACCTTTCTTCGTCTCCCATCCTTTGTTGTGACCGGAGTCAGTCGTAACAAACGTCATAGCTTTTGGCCATTTTCAGTTTGGGTGTGGGTGTCTTCTGTCTGCACCGGTTACTTATTCATTCTCATTCAAGACTTGTTGCTGTTCTTGCGAAAGCTGTCACACAAAACTGGATCATTTAACATTGCAGATAAATTTAGAAATACCAACATTCAACAATGAATTTGATGGGACTGTCTTAATGTGGTTGTCATGCCAACATAAAGTCTGCATGTTTTGCAGCTTGAAGCATGTAGAAGATGTGTTTTTATTTATTTATTTTGTTTTTTTTCCACAATTTTGGTAATTATTTCAAACACATCTTGATCACTATCTTAAACTGTGCTCTGTGATATAAGATAGTGATACATTCAGAGACTCAATGCATGTTACATTGGCCCAAATGTAACAGAGCAGGAAGAAGCATGTTCTATTGTTAACAGAATCGATTCTAATGAATCTTTTTGCCTCTCGCTGCTCTGTGAAGGGGAGAAATGGGAGCCTGGGTAGTGATCAGTGCACTTGGTGGGTCTGCAAGAGGAGCTCGGGATTAAATAGAAGGGAAATGTATGAGGAAACCAAGGCAGTTGCCACAGTACTTCGAATATTTGCTATGAAAGTTTTAAACCCGAGGTATGAAAGGTATAGTTGATATTGCACCATATCCCCCCTTTAAATTTTCTCCGTGCCCCTTTCAATAGCCGCATGTGAAAGAACAATAGCTGAGTTGTTCATACAAATTAGAAGGAGGAGGAGAATTATTTATACTTCGAAGTACATGCATCTAATCCTCCTACATACTGTACAAGTTTAACACATATGCACAGAAATGCAGACTCGGAGTATCTCTCAAAAGGCTGGAAAACCTTTGACACACACACACACACACACACACATACGAAAATAACTCGTCTCTGTTCTAAAAAAGAAGCTCAGAGCATGGTTCATTGTTTTACAGCTTTATGTGCCCAGAGGGGACAGTCTGTGGACAACTCAAGTGAAAGAGAGAGAGGCTAAGTAAGAATGAATGCAAGATTGCAAAGAGTGTGTTTTTCTACTGCAGTTTTCCTTTGTCATACATTACATGTTGTACTAGTTGCTGGCAGTATATGGCTTCAGAGCGGATTTTGGACTTTGGGAGAAACAAGTAGAAACGTGTGTGTCACCAATGGTACTGCAGCGGATATGAGTTTATTTTTTAGGTTTATTTAAAATGTGCATCTTGTCTATGTTCATGTTAGTGATATGTTTACTTATTTATTTGTGTTTGCAGTGCCGACACTCCTACACGCTCATAGCGCACTGTGCACTGTGCAAGTCTCTGAGGAGCACCGCACACTGAGGTCACTAGGATCGAATGGCATTGTACAGTATTTGCGCCGCTGTTTTATTAAAACTGTTTTATTATTAACGCATGAAAGAACGGTCGTTATTCACTGAGAACTTTGAGAATGAAGAGCTATAGAAATGTGTCATAGAGGGAAGACACATCTGAGCTGAAGTGAAGTGGAGGAGCTGACCAGTGCGGGACACCACGCTCAAAAGCAGGGACTAACCCAGGTGGTTGCGCACCGTTTCAAAGGAGGACTGGAGGCAGCCAGCCCGGTTTCCTCCTGGTACTACGGTTTCCCCTACCTCCAGAAACATGCTGGTCAGGTTGGCCTACAATGGTGGTGAGCTCAGTCGCAGCGGCTGAGAACTAACCCAACACCTGAACGTAATTTTTTGTACAATAATGACAAATAAACACTTACTTACAGTGGGAACCAAATGTTTACATACACTATATAAAAAGACACATATGCATTTTTTTCTGGTTTCATGTCACTCACAGGTGACACGAAACCAGATTTAACTTTTACTTTATTAGGTCAATTAGAATTTTAGAAATTATTTTATTTGCCAGAAGTATGAGAGGTATAATTTTATATTACTTTTTACAAAGCCACAATTGTACATACATTGCATTGATATTTGGTAGCATTCCCTTTCAACTGTATATTTCTTCTTCTCACAATAGTTGGCAGCAATTTTGGTCCTTTCCTCCAAACAGAACTCTTGTAACTAAGCCAAATTTGTAGGCCACCTTGCATGCACAGCTCTGCCCATACATTTTCAACTGGATTGAGATCAGGACTTTGTGATGACCACTTCAAAACATTAACTTTGTTATCTTTAAGCCACTTTGTACCCAGTTTGGCAGTTTGCTTTGGGTCATTGTCCATTTGGAAGACCCATCTGCGCCCAAGCTTTTACTTCCTGGCTGATGTCTTGAGATGTTGCTCCAATATTAAAACATCATGTTCTTTCTTCATGATGTCATCTATTTTGTGAAGTGCAGCAGTCCCTCCCGCAGCAAAACAACACCACAGCATGATGCTGCCACCCTCGTATTTCAAAGTTGGGATTGTGTTCCCAGGCTTGCAAGATTCCCCCTTTTTCCTCAGGCGGTGGTCATTATGGTAACAATTCTATTTTTTTTCTTTCTTTTTTTTTTACGTCTGACCACAGGAAATGTTTTCAAAAAATAAAGTATGTATCCTTGTGTGCAAGTGGCTTGTGTTTCTTTTGGGGTAAGAGCTTCTTCCTGGCAGAGTACCCTCTCAGCCCATGTCGGTACAGTACTTGCTTCACTCTGGATGATGACAAACTTGTACCAGTTTCAGCATCTTCACCAGGTCTTTTGCATTTGTTCTTGGGTTGATATTCACATTTCAGACCACAGCGCGTTCATCTCTGGGACACAGAACCCGCTTTCTTTCTGTGCGCTTCCAAGGAAACAACATCGTCATCTGGGCTTTCCCAAATATATAGTAATCTTAGTGTATTCTGGTTCATTCTGGCTTCATGCAGACACTGAGAAACAAATGCATGTGTCTTTTATATAGTGTATGTAAACATCTGGTTCCCACTGTACTTGCTTATTTCATTAAATTCTACAAATATTTGGGGATTTTTGTTATGTAAATTACAACTAAATAATAATGAGAGATGAACTGAAGAAAAATGAATAAGTGATTAAGTGATTGCAGCCACATTGACCAACCATAATTGTATTCATAGCTGTCTTACTATGCTCCCATTATCCTCAGTGGTTGGCACAGCTACAGCAAACATGGTGAATTGGCAGACTTTATGTAACAGAAGTGAGTAATGATGGCTCCAACACTACCCTAAATGTACAATCTAAACCAAATACTAGTATCCATCTACAGTATCTATCTATCTATCTATCTATCTATCTATCTATCTATCTATGGATGACTCAAACTGATTGTCAATGAGTCACCAAACTTCACACTTTTTAATTTGTGGAGAGGATTACCTGAGCCGGGGCCAGTCTCAAAGGTTAAATATTAAATCTTGTCTGAATGTCAGCCTGTGCCAACAACTGCACGCTGTTTTGTATTGACCAATTTGAAATCTCTCATGTCCACAGCACATTACCTCTACCGCAGGAATTATGATTTTTATCACCCCGAAAGTTCGCATCACAGAAATTCTCTGACTGTGAAGTGTTCAAGGCTGTTGCTGTGCAGGGAAAAAAACTTTTCAAAGCACATAACACGTAGTGGAGTGGTTGTCACACCTGCCTCTGTCTAAAGGGGCTGAATGAGTCCGTAAATGTTGTCTCCGTCACCAACACAATTCCCTAAATCCGTGATCATTGCAACTCGCATTGCCCCTAAAGCAGGAACGTGAAAGACAGCTGTATTTCAGTGCAATCCTTTTAACAGTGGCTATTCGCGCAATTGCACCCCATCTCTGTAATGCCCATAGATGCTGGGTTTCCACCACTCACAAACATCATAGATTTAATTCCGCCATAGTAAACAGTAAAACAATTTGAGCTTTAGGCTGTGGTTCTGTTCTGATCCTAAAGTAAGATGTAAGCATTCCCAAACAGTGACACAGCTGTTATAAGACTTGTTCACGCCTCATTTCCTTGCTTTTTTTAATAAGCTGCTGCCTGCTTTCTCTCAGTACATGTTTCCAAACTCCACCGAAGTAGAAGATGACAAAACATGCTGGACTGCAAAGCATTTTCTGCGTCAAATTCGATCTAAGAGTCTTGTGCAACAACCTGTGTGTCCTTGTGCATATCAGCACCGACATCTATTTCTTTTTTCTATTATTAAAGATGTTGTCAGCTGTTTTTAATCCTATAGGCTGGGTTCTTCACCTACACACCCCGCAAGAGGGAGTCACAGAATCTGATAAAACTCATTTAATTGAACGGCACACAAGAGCAACAATGGTATGTCGCTATAGTGGAAACGAAGGTGGATTTTGACTGACCGCATTCCAAGGATATTAAGAAAAAAACAAACACTAAAGTGGTCTGGAGATTCCTGACGTATGCTGGGAAAGTAGGGGCACATATTGAACAGGAGCACAAGCGAAACTGGACTGAGCGATAAACTACAGCAAACGCAAACCTAGTGCCACCAGTTGCACACGTATCACCATTTGATAACCAGTAACTAGACATAAAGCTTCAGCATAAACACACTGGCAGAACTGCGTACTGTCAATCTACATTGCACTAGTCTTTATGGCAGGTAATGTCCCAACCTGTACTGTAGGAGCTGCCGATGTGTCTTAGGGCTTTTAGTCGAGCCCATTATGGTCCAATTTCATAAACCGTGCCTCAGGGGAACATCACTCAGAGCTTACCCCTATTAGACACGCTCAGCTGATGGATTTAGCCCTACAGGTCACTCAGAGGTAAGGGATACTGCACTCACCTTTGTGTGGCCACTTTTAGCCTGTAGAATGAATGTCTATCTGAAATGAACAGACGTTTCAGGTGCTTAGTCATTATATAAACAAGAGCTTGACCAAAGTCAGGCTCCATCCGGATATGCATCTGATACAATATCATTGCCAATGTGCATCAAATCCCTGTAAGGTTGCTGATGTCTTTGCCTAAAGGAGAAAACAACGTGTCGACTTGAGTAGTATTTTACAATAATAGTATATTTTACGTGGCTGCGTATTTGGAGTTCCTCTTTATCATTACCTTTCTGTGTTGTAGCTGCCACATGACACAGAACCAAAGCAAATAATAAAAATTCCTCTTTGAGAAGGCACTTTCCTCGCTATCGGTTTTGAAGCCCCGTCACATGTTTTCAAATACCCATGAAAAACAATAAAAGCAAGCCAGGCATTTGCATATGGGCACTTCTGTTGGCACTAATTTGAATACTCATCTGTCATGGATTGGTGACAATTAATTAAACAGTGGTTACTGGCTGTGGCTACGAGCTTGCTAAGATTGCAAGGGGGTGTTATATTCTGTTATTTCAACGACTGTCGGTACTTCCAGGCAAATAAATAAGAGAACAGCAGAACCTCAAAAGGCATGTTGTGATATTCGGGGATGAGTGAGTAAATTGCATGCAGTCAGAATTTGATTGAAGCTTTTGTCTTGTGTGGCATCTGGGTAAAAATCTGTACTGCAGATATGTGTCTGTCAATGTCTTGTTAAAAGCTAGGGCTAGAAAAAAAGAAAAAGAACAAACTTGCTTTGAGGGCTCAGCCTTGGTCTCCCTGCACACATCTTTATAACCAATAGGGACTTTGACTTAACAGCCTGCATCTCTTGGTCCGCTGCCAATGATTCTCATCGTTGCTTGAATAATAGCTGTTGTTTTTATTCTGTGTCGCGGTCAATTCTAGAGAAGGGTAGGCATATTCTGTAGATAAATTCTGTAGACAAGTGCAATACATTAAAGCTGGGCACATGTTGCAATTGACAAACAAGCTACTGATAGAAAAAGCAGATCAGATTTCTCCTAATCACTGCATACAGTACATACCATGACTGTCTCTCTTCCCTTGCACTCAACACTTTTCCTTCTCTGCAAATGTATATGTACAGTACATTGCAGTCGCTTAATCAAGAAACAAGTCAGGAACTGAAACTGTGGGACCCAATCGAAGCTATTGAGCGGCGTCCTGGTCTTATTTGACTCAAAGAAACTCATGGTGTAACCCTTTGTAATGTAAAACTATTATATAATGTCCACTCTCCAATCAATAATCATCTGATCAGAGGAAGACAGGCGCCCATACTTCATACCCATAACGATGCCGAAAATGCTCAGTCGCAAAAAGCCCACTGAATTCAGATTTGCTATTAATATGTAAGTCCCTATGCATTTAATTTCTGCAGTTCATTGCTTTAAATGTGTTATATCATTTAGTTCACTGCAGAGGATTTGTCAGACCCACAGTTTCCCATTTAGCCCTCTCCTGTAGAGTCACCGAGGTGCAAATATTGAGGTCATATGCCGATTTACCCAAGTTTTAAATACTCTCCTACTTTTTAGGCTTGACAAATGTATCACTCTACGCTTGAGCAACTTTAGATATATGTATGTTTTTCTAATGGGTGTTGCATTATGTGAAAAAAACGTACTGTAAAGAAAGTTAAGTTTCGGCAGGCATAGGTTTGCTGGTGTTTATAATAATGACAAAGAAATATGTTTTGGGATATGGATTAGGCTTATTTACCCGCAAGCTAGCTCCAACCACAAAAGGTCAGCAAAGGGAGAAACTAAATGCCTTACAGGCACATCCCTAGGTGCTGTGTGGGTGACTGTTCTCCTGCTCTGTGTTGTATATACAGCACATACATGTCAAAAAGTTCAATGGCCGTCAGTATTGCTTATGAACACAAGAGGAGCGCCTACATATGCTGTGAGCGAGTCAGAGGAGTGGGATAATAACTTACTAGTCCGGTGCTTAACAACTCCAAGGCAAGCCAACGCATAATATATGAGTAAAGTCCTTCACAGTTGTGGTGATATGACGGGGCCTTTCTGTGTGGAGTTTGCATGTTCTCCCCGTGTCTGCGTAGGTTTCCTCCAGGTACTCCGGTTCCCCTACCACTAAAACCATGTACAATAGGCCAGGATGAATGAGAGTGTGTTTGAGAGTGCGAATGGGGGACGACGGATGGAAATTAGCCCAAAGCTACAATCCGGTGTGGTGTGTTTACATGCATGAGACCCATGTATGTTCATTAATATGCACTGTCCCGACCAAATAAACCAATAAATAAATAAATAAAATATAAATGCTGGTATCAGTACATTATGTGTTTGATCTTTTATGGGAGAAAAGTAGGGAGGGATTGTGTACATACAAATAAGCAGGTACTACACTCCTGAGATGCCTGAAGTATGTCTAAATGCCCATGTTTGTTAAGGACTGATATAAAATAAAATAAAAGTTACAATACAAGGGAATCTGCAATGAAAACTTGGAAGTAAATCTGGTAAGAAAAGAGTTCAAACACAATTTGTATCTGAACTGAAAACTAAAAAAAATCCTCACCGTTGCTACATTGAGTAAATGTATGGATGTAGACATTTGTAGTGAACTAGACTGAATTGCTGACTGGATGAACCAGGCCATCTCGTCTTTGTCTTACACTATGTGAATTGTGCTCCCCTGAGGGAAAAGCACTGTAGCAATGAACTGGAAGGCAATATAAATAAGAGCAGGATGTGTTGAGCACAGTAGAAACAGCAGTGAGTTACACGTGGAGTCTTCCTGTCACAGAGGTGTCCTGAATATAAATAACATAGTCAACCGTCTAAGCGCGGTATTAATGTTTCCACTTAGTGTTGGGAAGTGAAGTGGAACCGCCGCTGTCTCGCGTGAAGCGTGAATTAAGGTGTGACTGCCAATGTTAAAAACTGGCAAAAGGACCAATCAGGAAATGGAATTGATTTAGACTCATGAGACAGAGAAGTCCACTTTGCCAGGCAGCACTGATGAGAAATGTTCAATGTGTGTTGCACCGCGACCCTCGTATCTCCCTGTGTAACTGTATGTCCTTGGTTTTAATGGCTTGGCTTGGTCACTCATCACTACAGTGCATTACATTTTTTCAAAGATAACACCACCGCTGTAATTAAAACATCAGTGATAATGATTTGCCTGACCACATGTGCCATCACCAACATTTCATGCTATAAGATAATTGCTGGGCATCTTAAAGCAAGTGTTTGTAAGTAAATTAACACTGTGCGTTGTGTAGTCATCTAGTTGTTATATGTAAAGTTAACGCGGACAATTGTAATTGTACAATTTAGGAATTTGTAAAGTGTTATATTGTATGTAAACATCAGCTGTTGTATTACTGTATCCGGAATGTAAATTCATTTTGAATATGGGGGTAAGCACTTATAAGCTTTCTTGCTTCGGCCTACTCCTTTTGAGTTTTTTTTGTTACTTTATTTTATTTTATTTTTTGCACTGTAATAATATTAATGTAAATAATCACTCAAATAAACCCAATCAATCAATCAATCAATCAATCAATCAATCAATCTAATTGTGTAGCGTAACAAGTTTTATTATTTACATAACATAATTTTGCTAAGGATTAAAAAAAAGAATTAATACAAACTAGGGCTGGGAATTTAATCATATTTTATCAAACCACAATTTCAACTACAGCCAGTCTCAATTATCAGCAGTTTTAAAACGTTAGATCTACATATAATTCTGTGGCAGGAACAGCACCTGGTTTGTAGAGTTTATAGAAGTTGCTTGAACACTTGATATTGTTGTTAAATGGCACTGCGGAAAACATTGATTGGTTGTACAGCCATAATACAATACCCAGCTGAGAGAAGCGCCCAGAACACCACCCAAGGAATGGCAACCAGAAGGCATCAAGAACAGATGCCCGAGCCACCTCAGCTGGCTCATCCCGACATCAAGAAACAGCAGCTCTCCTTAGAGTTACTTACTTCCGGGTAACAGACCTCCTCACTCTATCTCTGAGGGTGCGCCCGGCCATCAATCTTGTCCTTTCAAGTCTCATGACCATAGGTGAGAGAGCATGAATGTTGTTTGACCAGTAAACCAAGAGCTTTGTCATTCGACTCAGTTCCTTCTTCACAACAATATTACGATCTGCCTTTCATTCTGGTTCAACAATTGCTCGGATTCTCGTCCCCTGCACCCTGAAGTAGACCTTAATGGGAGGCAGAGAGTGTGATCCCCCTATCGTTGGAACACATCTATCCCCCTTTTCAAACAGAAGGACCACCACCAATCCAGAAGTATAGTCCCCAAACCGCCACGCAATGTTCCAGAGCCAAGACAGTCCTACAACATCCAAGGACAAAAAGGTATGCAGGACAGATTGTCATTCACAACCAGAGCCCTGCCACCTTGGAGCTTTCCAACCACCTCAGTAACTTCGGCTTGGGTGACGGTCCCCCCCTGAATCCTCACTCTGCTTCCTCCATTAGAAGACCGGTCCATGAGATTGAGGAGATCCCCAAGTAGTCCTTCCACCATCCGACAATGCTTCCAGTTGACAGAGATGTGCTCGTCCTTACTAAGATTATTCAGAGAAAAGCCCTATCCAAAAACCTGAAATAGTTAGAACTTGATTGCGTTCTTTCACAGAGCTACTTCAGTCTGTTTAGACCAAGTGGTACTTACTAAAAATGAAATCTTTTGCTTGGTGGGATTTGATGTAAAATGGTTTAGAACCACTTGTGCATGTAAAGCAGTAGCCCTGATTTAAAGCGCACTATAAATCCCATGACACAATTTACCATACTCCAGTCCAAATAGACTGCTCATTGCGCTCCACTGTCCCTGTCTAACAGTCAAACATTGGCCATGGGTGTTCAATTAGGAGCGGGTATGGTGTCCGCTAAGCATATGATCCCTGCTGCTTTCTTCCTCATCAAACTAACCATTGATGTGTGTGTGTGTGTGTGTACTTTTAGTCTTGTCCCATTCACACTTTAAGCCCCACACACCCCCAAGGAGAAACAAAAGCCTCCGTCTGACTGATTGTGGTTGAAATAAGGTGCTTGAGATGACTGCCAGGTTGGGTGTAGCAAACAAGAGGATATAGAAACGCTTATGACAACAGACTAATCATTTTAGGTTTTGTAACACCAAAGCAAAAACAGTATGGCACCAGGTCAGGGGAATGCAGAAAATGATTAAAACAAGCTAATAAGGTGTGTCAAATTAAAACTATGCAATTCAAAAAGTGTGAAGAAAATATAGTTATCCAGATGGCACCTCATGGGAGGGGGGGAAAAAACACATGGCCAGAAACATGTCCCCAGCTTTTCTGGTCTTATTAATTCAAATTTCTCAAATTCATTCCAAGGTCGGTTACGTCTGTTTCTTTCCTTAAACCTTTCCATTTGCGGTGGTCACAGAACAATGCAGTAATTTGTTTTCATATTTCATAATTCATATCTTACTGCAGCAGATTAGCGGCCACCACAAAAAACTGGCGGGGCACAATATGCTATTCTATTCCATTGCAAAATAAATATCTAAATGTCTCCTAACATCATTTTAAATAAGATCATATGCCCTCAAAAAATTGATATTTAAACACCTGTTGCATCCTTAAATATATTTCAGAATGAAGAGCATATGCTAATAGTGACACCATAATGGATGCCAGGATATCATATTGGCTGGCCACACTGTTGTCCCAAAGGCATTGTCAATGTATAGATTATTCAAAAGCTATTGTTTTTTGGGGGGTTTTTTTGGCTTGTTGGTTTTGTTTTTTTGTGAGGCTTACTTATCCCAGTTAACAAGAGAAAATATGCCTGCAATCTTGATCTCAGTCCAGAAGGCACAGCGATTCAAAGGGAAATGTGATCCAAAACCACCCACAGTCATTCTTAATTAGGCTTTATCTCTTCATTCTTCTTGCGTTTTTTTCCTCGGGTGCATAATTTGCCTCGCTGTTTTGACTCAGACGATCGCACATACGGTCATGCTATTGACTTCTGACCCTTAATTTTCACCCCTCGGTCCTTTCCTGTCACAAACCATGCCACTCAAGAACTTGATCTTGCTGTCTCTCTGATGATATAATGTTGCAGCTTTGATCCCTGGGGGCCAATTCTGAAAAGGTTGCTCAATCTGATCTTTAGAAGTAAGACAGGTAGATGTCAACAGGTATTTAGGGAGAATGCCTATAATGATTTCAGATGTTGATGGCAGAAAATTAAAACAGCATTACTCAATAAGTGTGAAGAGACACATGCTTTCTTTCGTCAGAGCAGAAAATAACAATATAGCAACTAGTTATTTAACTCTCTCTAAAATTGTGTCTTCATATTGAGGCAATACTCAATACAAGGGCACCACTCCATCACCAGCGATTTGCGCCTTTTCACTCTCTTACATAATTTAAGCCACCCTTTCATTAGCTTGTACAGTAGTAATCACTGCAAAGGTGTGGACAACGCGCAAGGAAAACAACTTTTTTGTTGGAGAGAGGTGAGCGTTTATGGAGAGATGAGCGTGATAATGAGGGGCTTACCCCCCCGCACTTTGTCATGCGTAAAAATAGTTTGCGCACATATTGATGTTTTGGGAAGATAAAAAATAGAATAAAACAAATCACATCATGTGCGATATGAAACCACACCCAAATAGTAAATAAGCATGCATTAATAACACGTGAAACATAACACGTAGGCTAATTATGAACGTATCCAAACTACTTCGATTTCCTAATTGGAAAAAAAAAAAGCAGTGTTCCTGGTAAATTGTTGAAAACAAGGAGAAAATTGAACTTACCAGATGAATGTATAAACCACAGCAGAAACCAGCCGAGGAGAGGGGTATATTACAATCCTGATGTCCATGCAGAGCTCTATGCGTTCACACCGACACACGGTAACATTTTGCGTCGATCGGAGGAGCTGTAGCGCGCGCACACACGGGACCGCGCGCTTCTTCTTGGCCGTAGACAGAAAGCAGGGGAAAGAGGTGCGTCAGTCAGGAGGAGGTGTGAAGACGAGATAAGAAGAATTATGACAGTTCTCCGTTGACCGGGGGTAATAAGCGGTTTCACCAGAAGCCACGCAGGGACGTCTCCTGTGCAACGAGCTGCGCGCAGCGCCGGTCCCGAACTGAGTGTCTCCGCGGTGACTTTGTTCCTCTCACTAGTCTATTTAATTGATGTTGCCCAAATGTGGATTCCATATGGCGAGAACGAGAAGAGGGAGCCAAGGACCACATGTACAAAGAGAATATTCAGAGGAGGTTATACAAGTTTGAAGTGTCACAGTTGAAACAACCCCCCTTCAAAATGTATATATTCTTTCACGTGACTTTTTAGGGACATTATATTATTCCACTTTGAAATGCACGGAAAGCATCTTAATTTGCAAGTAAGTATATGAACTTATAGCCAAAAAAAAGAAATCCTGCCATTTTCAGAAATAGCCTAAAATATTATAAAGCCTTTACATTAAAAGTACAGTGAGCAAACGTCTGACACACTCCTTAAGTGAAAAGTCCTTTATAAGAGGGACGCACATCTTCAATCAGTCATAGAGATCATAGAGATGTGTGAGCTTTACATTATATTGTGAATCATATCATGGAAGAGCCCCTGATGTTTTAATTATTCACCCTACATGATCCCGAGCCAGTCCACTGAGTCAACTCTGATTCAGTTCCTTTCCTCAGTTTTTCTAATCAATCAGAGTTTTTTGGGTTTTTAATTTTCAGTGGTTCTCAAAATAATTGACCACCAGGCCTGAATCAAGATGAAAAACACCAGATTTTAGTATCTTTTTTTTAAATCCAGATTCCACGTTTGACCCTGAGTACCACAATATGATGTCCAAATACCACCAGCGGTAAGTTTGAGAACCACTTTTTTAGACTACATAGCCTTTTGTAGCTTCAGCTTCACGTTACCCTCATGCCTGAATGTTGCCACTGAGGAGGCGTGTGTGTGAAGCAGCTTATTGCACCTAAAAGTGTAAAGTGAGCACCTTTCAATGTAAGTTCACAGTATCTCAGCACATATAGCCAGTTTCTTAAATGTGAGTAATTTAGGTGAGGAGATTTCCACATTGTGTTGAAAAGTACATATGCAAATAAGTGATATAAACTAATGGTATATATATATATATATATATATATATATATATATATATATATATATATATAAGACATGTCAGCATGTAAAGTGTGAAGCAACAAAAGGGGCAGATATTATAAGACATGTTCTTCTCCTCTGCTCCGTTTCATTCATGCTATGTTGGATTGGCGGTCTTGTGGTGATTGCATGATGTCACTTTTGAATGAAATAAATAAATGAAATGAAATGAAAAAATGAATGGAAGGACATTGGTCATCTAAGATTATATTTATGGCCTTATCTGAGGTTGCCTCTCTAGCTGGATGTTTTGCATCCATCCTCCTGATTTTGAAAAAAATGTCTACCTTTCCAGGACTTACTGTAATAGCCCCAAGAGCCAGAGTTTGAGGCTTGTATCATCCATCCATCCTTCCATCCATCCATTTCCTTTCATTTTATCTGGGGTCGCTGAGGCAGCAGTCTGAGCAGAGATGCCCTGTCCACTTTCTCCAGCTCTTCTGGGGATCCCGAGGCGACATCATGCCATCTTAGAGACATAGTCCCTCTGTGTCCTGGGCCTTGGGTCCTCCTCCCAATGGGACATACCAGGAAAACCTCCCAAGCGACCAGGAGGCATCCGATAATTCATTCAAAGCAAACTAACTTCCCTCACTTCTGATTAACAGTGTTTAGTGCTCCACCCGTAATTTCAGTGATTTAAGCATTTCTTCAGCCTTCACAAATATTTTGGATGAATTGACCTTGTGCATCTCTGACGGTTAATCCACGTGTCAGGTCTGCCCATTGGAACTCAGGTTGATATGAAAATCCAGACTAACAGAAAACGATTTATACTGATCAGGCTACTGACTTTTAATGAGCTTAGAAATTAGTTGCATTATTGAATAGTTGTCCAGTTCTATATTTATGCAAAAACATTATTTTTGGGAACCTTAGCATTGATATTTTATGTTATAATATGAAACAATGTCTATGCATGGAAATACTTTCACATATTCAACTCAGCTCAAACATGCTCATTATCTGGAGATGGGTCCCAGGGCTCCTTAAGAGTTGCCCCACTGCAGGATGGGTCAAATGCAGAGGACAAATTACCAGGGGTGTCCAAAGATTTTCATGGGTGGCCACATATTAAAGCGTACACAAGGGCCACAGATCGGTGGTCAGTGCGGCAAAAACTTCAGTGTATTTAACAGTTTTAATTTGTGTCCCCACACCTTTATTTATGCTTAAAACCTTAATGCTAACTCTGTCTCACAATAAAATGTTGTTGAGGTTAGAATTGTGTGGAATTATTAAAAGTAAAATAAAAAGGACCATCTATGGCGATGTGTGTCGATTCCGAAACAAGCCAGAGAGCCACCAAAAATGTGTTTGAGGGCTGCATTTGGCCCCCAGGCCACACTTTGGACACCCCTGCCCTACAGGAACAATAAACCTTACCTCATGCCTTATACCCAGTAATAATTGAAACCGGGATCCAGGGCTGGTCAGGTGTCTGCCTGGAGCTCCCTCTATAGGCAGCAGATGGAATGACACATGAAATACAACCTTTCATTTTCTGTTCTCTGTTGTGAATTACAACTTTAGGTATATTTTTGACTATGATTATTGCATAGTTAAAATATAAACATTAAAAAAGAGTCAATACACCTATTAAAGGCCTATGTGCTTTTATAGTGTATAAAACATCAAGTGACTATTACCATTTGAAAAAGACCAGGCAATGTGGCCATGAGCTCTAAAGTTAATGGCAAGCCTTTCAACACAGAGTAGGTTTCATCTTTGACTCTGTTGATTTAGAAACACAAGCTGCTTGATGATAACTCGATTCATGGTCAAATGGAAAAATACTTGGCAAAACACAAACCCACATGGTCGCTTTATTAAAAAAAAAAAAAATCAACTTTTAATTTGCCCACAACATGACAGTAAAGTAGTTAGTCACCAAATGTTTGCCGTTCATAGCCCAGATTTGCAAACATTTCAAACACCATTGAAACAAACAAGACATTTTAATTAAGTGACTCATGCATGTACAAACAACCAAATGCCACAAGTTCATTTTTCAAGTTACAAAGTGCAACTTAAGTTTTTAAATACTGACACCTCTCTATTGTGGTGGCAGCAGGTTCTCGAAGACTCTGGTTAAAATGGTGTTGTGCTTAAAATACATGGTTGTTCTTGCTCCCCTGGTGGACTGTAGTGGGCGGTGAGAGTCCTTATCTTCCCTCGGAGAGTTCTGCTTCACTGACTCTGGGAGTAAAGCACAGTATAATAGGGGTTTGTTAGAAGGACTTGTGGATCGCTTGGCGCTTTTATTTCCTATTAACTTGCTCTCCAATGTGGAAGAAATGCCAAGGCATTTATTGGCCCAATTTGTGGTTTCGAAAAAGTACTTCACACATCTATCAATTTGAATACTACGTTATTTCTGTGTTTGCTTCCCTGCAGATATGTTGTTTCTGCAAACAAACTAAACCCTACTATGGTAATAAAAGCATTATTTTTTATTGGGGGACACACAATACAATCTATTGATCTTTGTGTTTAAGTACACTTGAATAAAGATAAGGCTGCATATTAGTGTACTTAATGGCTGGCTAGCGATTAGTTGAGTTAAGCGTTTTTTTTATTGCATTTTATCCAGTTTGAACTAGATTAAGGAGTAAATAATTATGATGAAAGAGGACGTCTTTATTGAAAACATTTATTCTTCAGATGATGATTATCCTATCACACATATTACCATACTCTGTACAAAATCACGTCATATTTTTATAAACTATTTAGAACATGGTGATATCATACACAATACGTTAATATAAATGAATGTGCAAAATATTATTTGCACACTGTGTCTGGTGAGTAGAGATTTAAATATAATTGAGAGGACTGGGTTGATTGACTGGAGGACCTTTTCCTTTATCTTCAGAAGATTCTTATTTCAGTCAAAAATGTCAGACATCAGACAATGTTATATGTTGACTACAAGAGCGAGTTATCTTGGCTCATTTTGCACCAGATGCCCTTCCTGACACAAAACATAGGAATCTAAACTTGTATTGATTGAGACTGACCAAATGATTTTACTGGTATGTATCCGAGATTACAGATATTACAGATAATACTAGGAATGTGATGCCTCCCTGCAGGCAGCTACTTCAACAGCTTTGGGCTAAACTCCTGGCAGCATCCTCTGATACAAGCAACCTGCTATTCTCAAATATTTTTTACGGTTGTCCCAATAGAGCATCCTCCGTTCCAAGAGGACAGACAGAACCCACACATGAAGAAAGTTGCCCGGGCTGACCTGGTTAAGGCATACATTTTGCATCACAACATTATTTCTGTAAGACAAACGGTGTGCAATGCATCATCTGTTGATTCAGTTGGATAGATCTGGGATTCGGTTTCTCGTAAATAGCTTGTTGCATGGAGATAATGTGAAAGTGACTTAGGTGCGGAGCAGAGATAAACAGAGCAGCTCCATAAATGTAGCCTATAGTTTTTTTACTTGTGTGTATATGTGGCATCATCATCCTATTTTAGAATTTGAAAACAACCTTTGCGTGAAAAAGGATGGGATGGAGAGACGGAGGTGGCTTCTGGTTTTGCTGTTGCAGTGGTGATGGGGGGTATAGTTTGTGACTGGCGGACTGCAGCAGACTGGGGACATCAAGAAACGAAGCAGGAAATGCTTGAGAACATCTTCTGTCTGGATCCCCACGAAAATGACATGTAAATTTATGCCATTAATAATTACCGACGAGAGGCATCATCAGCAGTTCTCCGCTGAGTTCCCTTCTTTATTTCGCTTAAAGCCAAAGTTGACAAAGTATGATTTCGGAGCGGACTGACTGAATCTATATATTGGTCCAATTTTTCCGTGGAGAAACAACTTGCCGATTCAGTGCGGAGCGTTGCGCCCATTTCAGCCTTTGAGACGCGCAGCTGTTTCAGTGATGATGGCAGAAACAGGGTCCAGCGCTGTTGAAAAGGCTGCTGCTATACAGGAAGTGTGCGGGGGCACTGTTGGAGTCTAGTTCAGTGCTGAATTTGCCCACTTTTCCCAGGCGCCATGGACGAGACTTGAAAGGCCCTATTGAATGACTATTTAGTCGCAGTTTGGCTCTCGGCAGACACATTTCATCCATCATTTCTCATTCCAATAATCGTGCTATCTTTGTGGCTTTCTCAGTGCAGTGCAGCCTTTCTGCTCTCTTCTGCAAAGCCACATATTGTAATTAGTCTCTCCTAATTGGGAAATTAGTCAGGCCGTTAAGTATTGAGTAATGTGTCTTTGCTTGTCACTCTTGAAGATTGAACGACTAAATGAATACACTGTGATCACAATGTCTTTCTTGCACTCAACCAAATGACTTTTGCTCAAAGATGAATGGTCCACACAACAACATATTACACAGTGACTGACTTGGAGATTTGTGATGCAGTTGCTACACTGATAACTCGCGTCACTAATCAGGCATTTCGTCTATACCTTCGAGAAAAACTTTCAGAAGATTTTCAATGCCTGTAAAGCTGCCAATTATTCGAAACTTGGCAAATAGAAAACGTGTGCTCCAGCGGGCGGCAAATCCTATTGTGTCCGCTTCTACGTTGTCATGCAAGTTATATAACAAGGTCGGCAGATTGGCCATGCAAAGTGGCGTTGCTGCGAGACTATAAATCTGCGCTTTTGTGGATTGGCAATTCATTTGACAAAGATAGCCTCCAAACAAGTCGGAAAAATGGTGGGTTACATCAGATGGCCTTTTCACTGTGGAGCTAATGTTTTATTCAGTGGTTGTTTGGTGGATTCACAATGTATTGGCGTGGTGCGGCAGTTTAACAAAAGTGTGTGTTTTAACTGGTGGTCGTTATGCAGCGGAGTAAGTGGCCTTTAAGGTAATTTGAAATTGGGAGGAAAAATGGGCAACATTTATACTTGGTCTTCAGCTACCTATACTGCACTGCCTGAAAAATAAGGTCGCCACGTGGATTTAACTAACTCTTATGATCTGCGGTTGGTGCGGTTTATTAGGGACAGTGCATGTGAATGAACACACCACTAATCTGCATCTGTTGTCCCACACCCATTCATCCTGGACTATTGTACATGATTTTAGAGGCAGGGGAAACCAGAGTACCCGGAGGAAACCTCAGCAGAACATGCAAACTCCACACAGAAAGGACCATCCAGGTGGGATTTGAACCCGAGACAAGCGCTAACCACTGTGCCACCGTGCCGTGGATGGAACGAAATCAGCTGATCGCCTGAACATGCTGAATTTCTGTTTCTTCTTCCTTGAAGGCATGAGCATATTCCAAGATGACAATGCCAGGATTCATCAGGCTCACATGGATTGGACACATCTCATCTCCCCCATTGAGACTCTTTAGGGTGTGCTGGAGAAGGCTTTGTGCAGTGGTCACACTCTCCCATCATCAATACAAGGCCTTGACGATAATTAAAGCAACACTGGATCTTTTGACTTTGCAGAGACTTACTGCAACAAGGCCAACTAAATATTAGAGTGTCCAACCTTTTTTTTTTCAGTAACTGCATATAATGTTTTAATAAGAGGGCTCTCAATGGTTTTATGGTGGAGACATATGCAAAATCGACTTATGGATGTCTACAAATGTCCAGGCAGATGGGGTGATCAGCGGATCATGGGGGGACAGTGGCGCAGTTGGCAGAGCTGGTCGTCGGGGGTTCAAATCTCAGTTGCTGAAGATGCACACTGCCGTTGTGTCCTTGGGCAAGAGGTGGTGTGTGAATGGGCGAGTGGTTCCTGAAGCACTCACCCACTTTGGGCCTAATGAAGGTAGTAAAGCGCGATATAAGTTGATTCCGTTTACTATTATTATACCATAGCTGGGAAAGATGAGACACAGGATGGGGGCAGACTAGAGACACCCCTTTCCTTTGTAGATCTTTAGAGACAAACACAGATCAAAGAGAGAGGCAAGAGAAAAGACACCAGCCGAGATGAATGAGCTTGTTTGATCTAAATATGTGTCTGGGAAAATTTGGGGTGCATTTAAGGAGTACATGTGAATTCAGTAAACGTTATTGTAAAATATCTCTGTATTGTATATGGGTGCACAGTGGGAGAGTGTCTTCTTCTACACACTGTGACCGACATAGCAACTTTCATCTCTATGAGCAGAGTCTGTGCACAAACCAGTCCTCCATTTCTTCTTCTGGCTCTGCGGCTTGCTCTCCTTAAAAGAGAAATACATGTGCAATGCAACTGGGGAACCTAAATTGACCCTAGAGGAGATGACAGGTTACCATTGCACAGCATGCCGCAGTGTCAACCATGTAACTAACTGGCTCTTGTCGAGTGCGCCACACACGTACTGTAAACCCCATAATTGCTCCGGGAACTGTAGAGAGTTATTGTGCAACCAGCCCATAGATTCAGATTGTGGAGGCTGAAAACATATTGCAGAACGGTAGAAGGTGTTCACACTAATGACACCCCTGCAGAGATGCCATCCTCCCCCGAGTCACAGCACGCGCTCATGATTGACACATTAGAATAATCAGCACGTGTCTGTCATAGCCGAGTGATAGTAAAAACTTAAGAATCACATCAACTTTACATTGGTTGAATAACTGTATCTACACACATTTTACTCCTAACCTTTTCCATTCTACACTTAAAATGAAGATTTAAGATAAGTATTTTCACTTGACCAATGGCCATCATTTCTTTTTGACCGCCCACACGGCTGCATATAAAGGGCAACACGCATAATTCAAACCAAATGTTCGATCGAGAGTGGGAACAGTGGTGAACAGGAGACAGTCTTTACACTTTACATAATAAAAAATAGCTGCTTTATGGCGAGAGCTATTAGTCAGTGGTGCGAGATACAGGGTGCTGTTGAGGACATTTTTAACAAGATCATTATCAAAGCAGAACGTAGGAATTTAGGGAAATGAATATGCTCCACTGTGCGGTGCAGGTGTTGAGAGCAGAGATCATGACAGAAAGAGCAGAGGGAGAGGGGAGTTCGACTCGTGCCGCTGAAGAGTTTCTCGCTTCAAGAAAGACTCTGTCTCTGGTTGGTAGTGCAGCAGTGAGTTGCAAACCCAGTCCAAAAGTTTCCCAGTGCAAGCTGTGCAAACCACCTGTTCATTGGAGCTCAACAGTGCCTGCCTACCTTGAACCCTGCTCTGAATCTGAATCTGAATCAGAATAGTATTTATTGCCATGGTTATGAACAGGTTCACAACTAGGATTTTTTTATTTCGGTCGATCCTGCAACATGAAACACATAACACATAACTTAGATAAATAATAAACTATTAAAAAAACCTTTAAAACTATAAGACTATAAGGGCAAGGTAAGATTCTGGGGGGAGAAAAATCCCGTTCATTTTCCCTATAGACCTTCGGAGAAAAACATAATATGATAATCAGTATAAATCTGCTATAAATCGATAACTATAAACAAGCAATTTTAATTTTGATTTGTGTCCAAATCGTTATAAACCATAAATTAATAAAGCATTCTGCCATATTTTCTGGTATTTTGTGTTTCATTCATTTAAAATAGTGCTGGTCAGTTGTTACCACATATCTGATTAGCTGACCTGGACCGCTGCTCGACTGCATGTGCGACTTACTTTAATCTACTGTTTGTTTAGAAAAACTTCAGTCTGCTCTTTTCTCTGACCACACAATGGTTAAAACTTACCCTGGTAATGAATAATTTTTGTGGACAAAACATGTACCTTCTAATAACACCATGATGAAGACAAAGGTTCTCTAGCTGTCATCTCTACTGGCTAAGGCATACCTGTCCCTATAGAAAAGTATAAAGCTTTTACTTCTGTAAAAAAAAAAAAGTATATTATTGCTGACAAAGGCTCCTGAGGTGAGAGGCAAACAGTAAACAAACCAATGGCCGCTGGCTGCTCTGCTTTGTGACCGCATACACTGGAGGCCGCCATTGCTCCTCCATTGCTGTAGTACCTCCATTTGGCCGCTAGGCCCCATTGAAAAGCATTGGACTTTAGACACGTTAAAAACAACTTTAATGCCTGGTTTCAATTTTTTCAACACTTAATATGGCTACATATTCCTCCTGAGATAACGCTGGGTTAGTCAAAAAAATAGAAACCAGGCTGGTTTTCGAAATATATATTTTTTAATCTCCTACTTAACGGAGGTCGGACTGTCGAACATGCTTCGTCAGAGCTGGGGAGGAGGAGTCTGTAAATCCGCCATGATTTCCCCTCGAAAGTGGTCATTATGGTAAACGGGGAGGAGTGAGGAGGAGTTGTCTATTCTTTTTAACAGTCTATGAAACAAACCAGTACAGATCACGTTTTGAGAACTTTTGTCTATGAAAGAAACTGCTGTACGACTAAGAGTTTAAACAAACTCATGATGAAGAGACAATCGCTTCACATTCATAAACACAAGCAAGGCTATATGACTACATTCATTTTATGAATGAGCATTTTCCATCATTGAGAAGTCTGGGTTTTATTTTTGTGCAAATGCAGCATGTCAGCTGAGAATCTAAGATTAGCAATGGCTGATGGTGATTTTATTTATAACCGAGCAAACTCATAGACAACAGTGTTCTGTTGTTCAAAAGCAAAATTCACATTAGCAAGAAGGAAAAAGAAGACAGGGAGACTGCTCACTTCTCAGCCAGCAAACAAGAGCCTAGAGCCGCAATCCTAGTAACAGTATCTGTACTAGTGACAACCCTTTGTATCCTCAAGGTAAATAAACACTTTGAATGTGTCCGCTCTGTGGACACATTCCCAATTGAGACTTCTACATTTCCCAATGGAACAGTGTTTCCAGCACAGGGACATGGGATTACCTTTCACTTTCACAGCTGTTTATTTTGGTTACAGAAATGTAAAAATATATATCACACTGTATTTATTGCACATTTTAGACACATTTTAAAACGTGCATACACATTTAGTTTACTCTGCATCAGGGACAAAGGTCAGTGTTAAGCAGGATAAATGTTGAGGGTTACATCAACTCAGGATGATGTTGACTCAAAGGTATAGCTCATTGCACAACTATACTGTTAAAAACTTGCTTGCTACATATTGCTGATGACATCTCTTCAATTTTTCTTGAAGAGATGCAAACTGGGTGGGTAAATTTACTGAGCACTGGTTCACCTGCAGGGATCTGTTTTCAGTTCACTGCAATGCCGTTAAAATCGACACCGGGATTTAAGATTGTATCATAGAAACATGTACAAGAGAGAGATAAAGAGGCTGCATAAGAGCCTCGCCAGCCCTTCCCACCTACTCAGTGACATGAGGCATGTCTTGGTGTTGGGTCTGAGATAAAGTCTATACAGTCAGTGTAAAGGCAGTAGAGGACGCATTGTGCCGCGGTGGTTGAAAGCAACCTTGAACACTCTCTTCATTACATTTTCTTTGCGCATACATTCACAACAATGATGGAAATGGAATCAGCTTAACCCTTTAAACAACTAAATCATTTCCAAAGATTTCAACAAATGCAATATCTATGGAGCAAGTCTGGTACTGACTGTGATATGTGTTGTGGAGTGCGTTGTTTAATTTCATGTATCCCGCCCACACTCCGCTAAGTATGCGGAGGAATCCATGAAGCTCCTCTGTGTTTTATATGTCCAGACTCTTAAAGAAAACTTGTTCTGATCCTGATTCTAGATCGTTTTCTGTATCCATTTTTGTGCTGCACTGCTCACTGGAACAACAACGCCCTCTGCTGGTGTTTTGTACGACAACATCTTTATTATATGGGGGTTATTTTTTTATCTGACAAAGTTACTGTGGTGAAGGTGACGGTGGCACAGTTGGTAGAGCGGGTCGCCTTGTGATCAGAATGTTAGGGGTTCAAATCCCAGCTCCCGACATGCACACTGTTGTTGTGTCCTTGGGCAAGACACTTCACCACTTTGAATGAAAGAATGAATGGGTGACTGGTTACCTTACTGTAAAGCGCTTTGGGCCTGATAAAGGTAGAAAAGCGCTATATAAGTTGAGTCCATTTACCATTTAAAGAGGCAAGTTGGTCATTCTAAACTCATTACTGCCACCTCAGTTCTTAGGCGTAACTGCAGCTTCTATATTAAGCTCGGACTTCGGACCCGAAGTAACACCTCTTTGAGTGACAGTGCAGGATTTTAGGGGCAGTTGTGGTGAATATAGGTCTGGGCTCATTCTACACCTTAGGACATGGCTGGAACATGTAGGGGGAGGAAATTACTTAGTTTTAACATTTGTAAACTCTGTATAGTCCTTTAAAGTATTTGTAAAAACCCAAATTGAAGCATAATGTACAATTTAACTGAAGAATGAACAAATATCGACCCATTTATTATCCAGCAAAATTGATTTAAAGATGGGTCTATTTCCACAATATTGATGCAAATTACATTTGGCCGTCCGCAAATGGGATTCTTTCCAACATTGCTTTCATCCATTTAATGTTGCTAAGGCACCTCTTCAAATGTGCAGGATCCAGATCCGGAATTGTTCAAAGAATAGAAACTGCTGAAAGATTTCAACATCCAAACAAACTGAAGATTATTCATGTATTTATTTATTTACTCATTCATTCATTCATTCAATTATTTATTAGTGATTTATTGATTCATTTAAAACATACCTTGATATTTTGGTTACACTTTATTTTACAGCAAACTGGAAAGAGCACTTTGCATCCCTGTTTACACGTTATTACAAAACATACTAACCATATTACGAGGAATACATAATGCGTGTCCTGTCTCCATGTAATTATCATGTTATTTATCATATTACCATGTTATATACACTTTTAGGTCCCAAGCTGTTTCCATCCTATTACCATTACCGCGCTAGAGTATAGATAGATATTACGTATAGTCTCTTGCAGTTGTTTTATCCGAAATAGGTGCTTTTTAGTGTTCAGAAATTGACAGGTTAATTGTTAGGGGAACGAAGCGGCTGAAAGCACTTATCAAACCAAAATATCCAACCCAGTGGACACATTACATCAGATGGCCCCGGTTTTGGCTTTTGATCCCTCCCTCTCTGCAGCCACAGCTGATAAAAGCACCAATGCAAAGTGCCTCCTGCAAAGGTGAGCACTCAACTCCTGATAGCACACACAGCCATCAAACTTTTTCACCTCCACAAATACAAATCTAATTCCGCACAGGGGTGATTCACTCTTTGAAAAGCAGTACCTCATCTCAACTTTGGCCGGGTAAATGAATCAAAAGAAAAAAAATAACAATTAATTTTTTAGAGATATGCAAATGAATTCATATTTGTTTCATGTTTTATTTACAAGGCACTGTATGTTGCCACTGACACATCCTTTAACCAGTGCCTCAGGGCAAGCGTCAGGAGCAGTTTTTTCTATTTAGACACACACGAGTGTGGAAAGGTGAGCACTCACTATATGCATATTTCAACTTTGCCACACAACCGTGACAAGCCACATGGCACTTGGCTCTTGTCCTATAAGTGACAAACTGTGCCCATCTCTCACCATTGATTTCTTCTTAATGGACGTCCTAACAAAGAGGGGTGCGAGGAGAGATGGATAGCTATAATTATACTACCTACAAGCACCTGGCCCTTCTTGTTCCTATCTGGCCATTGGACTGGGAAGGGTTTTTATTCTGACAGGATCCGAGTGCTTGAGAACGGTGCCAAACTTCAGCCGGCTCTTGGGCAAACAGTCTTCCTGCAGCAAATAGATTAAATTGCTCATTGGAGCTTGTCATTGAATTAGGAAAGTGAATCTACTTTGAAATTACATCTCTGTACTCTAGGGGAGATGTATGCATGTGTTGTCTCCTGCGGCGTTACAAGGTTAAATGGCACTGAAGTCATTTTAGTGCATATTTGGAACACTTTTCTGTGAGTAGATGCAGTATATGAGAAGATGTTACTTTTACTTTGTTTGTGTTACCTTTTGGTCTCAAGAGTTTGCTTCATGCTCTATTTAGATTTGGCATTGCACTTTCTAATGATGTAACAACAGAGAAAACACTTGATATTGTTGCATTGTTTTGTACATTAGACAATGTTTGTTTTGTTTTGCTGCATATATTTGATGAGTGATGTTTCTGTTATTACCAACACCTCTCGTCATATTTAATGGGGTGAATCATGTCTTGTTCTTTTCTAATGAGCAACTTGGTCAGGGATGTCGGTAACAGAAAACAATATTTTTAACATTCTTTCACTTTTATCTGTAAAAGAGTTACTTGAGTTTGATTCTGTCCGGGTTGTTAGCGTGCGCCCAGCGTTGATGGTTTGATACAAAGTAACTTTGTCCAGAAATTGTATGTGAATGAACGATTGTTTGTCGTGTTAGGCGACACTGCACAGTCCATACGGTGTACATCCTGGATTAGGCGCCAAAAAATGAATAAATAAATGAACTCAATACTCAGGATTACTAAGAGTAGAGAGTGGACAGTTTTAAATATCTGGACATATCCCAGGGCCTGAGCTGGACATCACACACAACATTTTTTGTGAAAAAGGCTTGCCAATGCCTGTACCATCTCAGACGACTGAGAGACTGTAGACTCTCACCCCAGGTGCTGAAAAACATTTACACCTTGTACCTCCTCCCGTAGTAGAATATATTGTGTTGTTGTGGCAGCTGGACGGTACAAAAAAAAACATTTCACTGCATGTTATACTGTATGTATATACAGTATGTGTGTGTGGCAAATAAACTAAACTAATTTCCTTTTATAAATACTGTATTGCACAATGTTAAGGTGTTTTAGTTGACTATTTCCCTCTGTATTAGTGCAGCGACTATAACAACTAAAAGCTGTTCAAAGTTCTTTATGATCATGGCATTTTAAACACTGATATTTAAACACTGATATTTGCACCATATTTGTTTCTTGTCTTCCTCTGTACATGTGTGTTTGTAGGCTATACTTTAGGGGTTGTATGAGTAAAACAGTTTGGATTGTTAATTTTCAGCTTATTACAACTTTATAAAGTGTTTGGTTCATTTTAAACACCTGCATGTCTGAAATTTGCTGAACGCCATTTGATGCCTTGATTAAAACAAATTTACAGAGTGAGTGCAGAACTAATGAGCAGCTTAGCCATCACCTTTTTAATTTCCATTGCTGACTATGCTGGATACAAGTTTGACTGGCACATCAGCGAGACAAACTTTAATTTAGAGTTACCAAGCTGTGCTCTCTTGTCACATTGTTAAGGGAACAGGCCACCGTTTTTCCATACTGAGATATGTTCTTACCTGAGCTGACGAGTTGATGCACACAAAGACCAGACAGGTACGCATTAACTTGTCTAAGCTCAGGTAAGAACATATCTCCGTATTTAAAAACGGTGGCCTGTTCCTTTAAGGGCGATCTGTTCAGTATTTGCTTTGATCAATTTAAACTGTATGTTCAGAAGGCGTCTTGGACACCATCTCATTTCCTGTGACAGCCATGTGATCTGTAAATAGAGGAAGGGTCAGCTCAGAATTACACCAAAATTATATTCCTGTCCGGTTTCATTTATACATGCTGTCAAATAAAGAGAATGTCTATTGAGAGAAAGGCCTTTGGGGGTGGTAGGTAATTAGTTTGCTTTGTTCACTGGAAATTGTCTTTCTTGGAGCAAAGACACAAGCAAAAAATAAATAAATAAAACACCGCACAACTTGGTCAGACAATCTTCACAATCCCATGACATAGGCTATACCTTTCACCAGCACATAGCACCCTACCCTAAGCTCATCAGTGCTGCGTAATGATAAGGCTGCTATTTCCATATAGATGTGGGTAAATTCAACAACATTGGTCCAATACCTCGGGCAAAGTCGAATGTAACCACCAGGCACACTCACTTTTAACACTTGCATAATTACTGTGGGATATCGCAGGAGGAAATAATTACTTTGGTGGTGTAGAAATGGTAAAGAATAGTAAAAAGTCCCGGGTTCGATTCTCAGAGCGGGTGGGGCCTTTCTATGTGGAGTTTGCATGTTCTCCCCGTGTCTGCTCCAGTTTCTCCTACCACTAAAATATGTACAAAAGCAGCCCCAATGGGGTAAGGAGACCTAATCTTAGTGGAATTAGATGTACGTTTTGTAACTTTGCTTAATGGTGCCAAACCTACTTATACAAATTGTTATATAGTATTAACATATATGTATATGTATATTTTTTTAAATCACAGTTTACCTTTATTTGAACAGGATTTTAGAATCTCTTTTTCATCCAGGTCCTGGTCCCGAGGGACAGTAGGGGACACTTGAGGAGGAAACCTGCAAGGACGACACATTATCATTGTTTATTATTGTTTCATTATTATCCCCATCAGCTTCCCGTTTATTGGACGCTCGTCTTAATGGTGTCCTTTAAATTATTTAATTTACCAAATTTTACAATACCATTATAGATGAAGCAGGAATTACAATAACATGCAGAAACTTACAATGAGTGTGCATTACAGAAACGCCTCACATGGTCATTCTTGAGTAGATAGTATGTCTTTTTCATTTTGTATTTTATTTGTCCTCTGCATGTACTGACTGAGAGCGGATTTAATGTGCCACTTAATGCTACGACTCATTGAATCAGGTTAAGTGATCAGAACAAAATGATAACTCAAACTGAGACACAAAACGAGTTAGTGTTCTATTAAAATATGAAAATCTAACTTCAGATCTGTGTTTGTAAAATAAATTGACTTCAACAGTAATTTAGTTTATGTTCACTTCAGGTCCATGATTGCTTCTCTATTGTTTGTATAATTGAAGGTCAAACAATAATTTCCATGAGCTACGAAGCGGTGACCTTTGATGAAATGATATTTACATCAATGGAAAAGGTCCAATGTATCATAAAGAAGCTTTGTGAATCATGCTGGTAATGCAAAGGAAGTGCAATGTCCTTCAAAAGCACATGTACTGCACCAATAGGTAAGGTAAAAGAAGCTTTATATCCGCCTGGCGCACAGTAACCACAGTGAACAGGGCCCCGTTGAGCCAACATTAATTTATTTGCCTTTATGTTCAAATAATCAGGGAACTTTAATTGATTTATACTGAATATGGAGTGGAGAGAAATGACATATCCTTCACAAATAATCATACATGGCACCCTACAGTTAATAATATATTAAATCTATCAAAATGACACTCGAAGGTAATGTAAACCCATGTCATTATTGCTCTTATAGAGGCCTCTTCGAGAAGATAAACACTGTAGATGTCCCCCTCATACAGAGTGACTGGATGTTGTCACATGCCGCTCCCGTGAGGCTCCATCATCTAATCTGCTAATTTATATGAGTGAGTTGAGTCTTTCATGCCAATTTCTTATTCGAGTTTAAGGCCTTCAGCTTCAATGTGCAACACAGATGGATAGTTTCTGTCAAAATTCTTATCAAACATCAGACATTGTCAGTTCAGCCTGTGCTCAAATGCTTTCTTCAAACCCTGTCAAACTTTAATACCATGGAACCACTGCATTGCGGAGGGATTATCGTCCTTCACACGAGCTGACAATCCTGTCTCTGTCTAATAGAAAGCCGTCACTCTGTGGACATATCAACGAAGAGAGCAGACAAGAAGGTTTGATTGTCAGTAATTGCTTTTGTTTGGATAGATAGCATGTTTTTATTTTTCATAAATTGTGGTTGAATCCTCTATCTGTGTCTTAATCACTCATTTTTTTCCCAGAGACTCTTTGTCTGTCTCCCACGGATAGCAATACACAGGTATTAATTCCCCGCATCGCTCTTTACCAGCAGGAGAGAATAAAATAACCAACAATTACAGAAAATAATGTGTAGTTATGAGCTTAAGAAGTGACTTTCACACATTTCATTTGCCTGTAAAAATGGATCTTGTCAAGTACAGAATTGGTACAAAAACGCATTATCTTACTTATCACTTATAACTTATCTTACTATCTACGATGGTTTAACACACTCATGTACCCTAGTGGGTGAACATTCCAATCTGAAGTTTTAAACACATTGTTTTTAGTAGATGCTTCAAACACAGACATGTGAGTGATGCAAAGTAAAAATTACATCCTATTCTGTGACCCTCCTCGCACAATGTTTGTTGTTGTTGTAACATGCCATCTAATTGGCTGAGGACGGGTCGAATTAGACACCAGATGCAACAGTGAATGAAACATCCCCATTTCAGCTTTGTTAGGGATTTGGTATCAGTTTCACGTACACTTCCTATCGCCTTGAATGCGGGACTCATACAAAAATTCTAATGAATTAGAAACGTTATGAATCCCATTTAGAGCAATATTTTGAAGGACTCAGGCAAACAAACACAGCAGAACAAACAAGTACAGTGAGAACCAGCTGTTAACATACACTTTATAAAATGACACATGCATTTTGCATTTTTTTTTCTCACTGTCTGACATGAAACCAGAATTAACTTCTACTTTTTTGGGTCAATTAGAATTTTAAAAAATATTTCTATTTGTCAAGTGCCAGAAGAATGAGAGATAGATTTTTTTATTTTTATTTTTTTAATGTGTGTTACTTTTTACAAAGTCAGAAGTTTACATACACTAACATTACTATACATTTTAACACTGGCTTGTGACTGTTCACTTACAGATACATACCCTTTGCATTTACTTGAGCAGCCAATCACATTCCTTGATGTGTAATTCTTTTTTCTTTTTTTTTTTTACCTTTTGCAATCTCTATTCTCTCATAATGACTTGAAACAGACACAAAGAGTACATAGGCTTGTGAACGTACAACTACGTTGTGATGTAGTTGTTGGACAATCCCTATATGTTATATAAGAAAGCCTTTGTTGTGAAGATAGTGGATATACTACACTATTGATACCGCAAATCCAAGTGTGTGCGCTGACCTCGACTATTAGCATTTGGCTCCTTTTACTTGGTCTCATTATCGTCCCAGCAACAAAAACACATTCAGGTTTTCTGTGGAGTCTCGAGCTGGTCTAAATGTCAAGTGAGCGGCTTGGTATTTCATGATGTCAGGTGGATGCCAAAGGGAAAGAAGGTGCACATACAAATTTAGGTTTCTTTGGCTTATTGCAACACAAGCCTGTAAGAATGCAACCCCATTAAGATTAAAGATGAGTGAACCACATTTTAAGTTTGCCTTTCAGTGCAATGAATTGTCTGGCAAGTGTGGATATTCAATGTGAAAACAAAGATTGTCTTGTTGCAATCCATTACAAGGAAATAGACTAATTGGCCAAACACACTGCGTGTTAGGCCTTAGAGCGTGAACTATGGTTGCCGTGGCTTGTTGTTAGCTCTGACAGTGTGCTGTGTAGCTTCATTAGAAACCCACAGCGTACAATATATTGAACAAATGCAACCACATGAGCCACAGTGCCAGGCTTCCTTTATATTAAGAAAAAGGTTGGAACATCTTCAAATATAGCAGTGTTCTACATGGGTGATAAGTGGAGCTTGCGCCAGGAAATATGGGGTTGAGGTGGGAGTAACTCTTGGCAACATGTACTGACAGATAACCGTGTTCACACACCATCTTACTGCCATTTCTGTAAGAAGGTAGGTTTAAAGGTTAATATACAATTAAACTTGAAGATTCTTGTTTGGAGCCCATGTGTCGTTGGCAAATCAAAACATTTTTATCTCACATTATGGGACTGTATAGCTTACAATGAAACCCATATAATCGGGTCAATGCTGTGTTACTTTTGTTTGATTGGATTTTTGATTTTATACACCAAAATGCAATTTTTAAAAGACATAATAAAATAAAACTATATTAATTGATCATACTGTAAAAGAACAGGACTGTGGCAACAACAAAATTCATCACTGCCTTTGTCTGGGAAAAATAAGACCCTACTTTTGTAATGTTCTTTTGTAATTTGGAAGTTGACCGGTTCAATATTATCATGAGTGTAATAGACATTTAACCCACAATATGGGCAAAATGTGACTGGAAATGCATTAAATAATTCCAAATCGCCACGCTTCACTGCTGGACCTGTTGAAACCGTGGTATTTGTTGAAATATTATAGTGTACAATAGAGTGATTAATTGTTATAAAGCAAGTCATTTGTTCATTTTACCTAATTTCCTACTTTCTAATTTCACGTAATATTACTAAATATGTTTTTTTTTCTTCAAAGTTATTTTTATTATTTTTAAGTTAAGCGCTGTCAAAATACGTACAATGTTAAGTTTTTTCCTCTCACCCCCCGAACAACAACAACAACAAAAGGTTACGGTTATGTGGTATATTTATATACTGGAAAAGACAAGATGATAATGAAATAAGATATCTCAAATAATAAATAATAAAATAAAAATATGTAAAAAATTAAATGAAAACAAAACAAGGTCTCCAATTTTATGACTTAAATAAATGCAGGTACAAAAATACTGCATTAGATAAAACAATATGAATGGCAATGACAAAAAGAAAAGAAAGAGGAATTTTAGCCAGTTTAGGAAGGAATGTTACAAGAAGTAAAGTCTGAATATAATCCAAGAAGGGCTGCCATATCTTTGAAAATTTGCTCGTAGATCCACGTAAGGTAAACTTAATTTTCTCAAGTCTACTGAAATGGAGAACATCTCTGATCCAAGTCTCATACAACGGAGGGGATGGAGATTTCCAACACAATACTATTCTGCATCTCGCCAATAATGTGAGAAAAGCTACAAAGTCTCTTTTAAGCTTGGACAATGACATAGTGTCAGGAGTCGTTCCAAATAAGGCAAACAATGGATCCGGATGAAAAGTCAACTGAAATGTATTTGATAGGGTCGTGAAAACAAGAGTTCAATACTGTTAAAGGAATGGGCATGTCCAAAACATGTGTATTAGCTTGGCAGGAGTCTGATGACTACGGTCACAATCAGGAGTCACATTAGGATAGATTCGAGAAAGTCTGAGTTTAGTCCAACGAGTACGGTGCAAAATCATGCATTGTATTAACCCATGCCTAAAGAGGAACTATGAACCCGACACAGGATTTTATCCCAAGAATCATCATCAATGGTAAAACCCAAGTCCTGCTCCCATGATGCCTTATACGGCTGACAAAGTCACAGAAAGAATACATTCTTTCATATAAAACAGAGGTCAGACCTTTCGATAAAGGAGGTGACTGTAAAACTATATGAGTACCGTGGTTAGGTGGCCTGGATGGAAATTGAGAAGCTTTTTCTTTAATATAACTTCAAACCTGTAAGTAACGAAAAAACGTACTTTTCGGGAGGTCAAATTTAGATGAAAGTTGCTGGAAAGAGGCAAACGTGTTATCAATGTATAGGTCACTATGACTTTATACCAAGAGTTGCTCAGAGACTGAAAGCACTGTCGACAATAGAGGGAGGAAATGAGGGTTTTTTAGAGATGGGAGCCTGCAAGGAGAACGAGTGCAGCTTGAAATAGCATCTAACTTGGTACCAGATTTTGAGCGTGGATTTAATAATTGTATCATTGTTATAAAAGTCTTTGCTTGGCAGCTGCTTAGGTGTATATATTAGAGTTGACTAAGATGCCTAGTTGACTAGAGATGACTCCAAACTCAACCAGGCCTGGTGAGCACCCAAGCTACTTGCCTGCAACCTGTCTCTTTTTCACAAACTATATGGATATCTTGGGTTTATTGGAGTAAAAACACCTAGAATCAGCAAGGTATATCTTCAGAGGCCTAAAGTACAGGTGGTATGGCCTTACCAAACCTTATGTTTTATTATTGGGCATGCAATATCGTATTTCCGTTACTGGAATAAAATAGGAATACACTGGAAGAGGAAAGAGAACTTCGGAAGTATGTTCATTTTAACTGTGTTAATACGCCCTGCAATAGACAAATGAAGCTGTGACCACCTGTCTAAATCATGTCGGACTTTCTCCAAAAGGGGAATACAATTTAATTTAAAAAGGTCGCAAAATTTGCTAGTACTAAATATGTTTTAATTAAGGTACTTTTACTTGCAGCACACCACGTTCTCCCACTGCTTGGACTGAGCAAATTATATATTGACAGCAGGCGGCTCCGACAGTGCCCTGCAGGCCATACATGGACCCATATTGTCAGATAATCTCTCTATTTGTCCAATACATTGGCATTAGCGGCTTTGGCGAAGTAAACAGGCAGGCCATCATTTCTCTGTCAGTTATGTCTGTCTCACACTGACCTTGGACACCGCAGGACAATGCAGTTTGATTATACATGGTGGTGCAACGGTTTGTACTGTGGCGTCACAGCAAGAAGGTCCCAGACCTGGTGGGGCCTTTCCTGTGTGGAGTTTAAATGTTCTCCCCATGTTTGGGTAGATTTCCTACTAAAACATGCACAAAAGGATGTCCTCCATAAGATGAATGAGAGAGAGAGAAATGAGCCCATGACTATGTTGTTTGTTTACATGGTTGCCTCATGTGGTGCTCATTAACATCCACTGTCCCAACCAAATACATAATCATTTTAATAATAATAATGCTGCATTACTCTCACTTTTTCACACACTCAGTGTAGCTTTACAATTTAGTGCATTTTTCATTCGCACTCTGTGATGGTAAGCTCATTTTGCAGCCCCACCTGCCCTGGGGTAGACTGATGGAAACGAAACTGCCAGTTTGTGTCATTGATCAGCTCCTTTGGCCACCACTAACCACGCACTCGCACTTCATTCTCCCAATCTTACTGCACCTGGTATTCCCACATGGACTTCCATCCAGCAAAAGTCCAATCCCTGTCCTGCTCAGCTTCGGGGATCAAGTCTTCTCAGGATGGTATGGCTTCAAGACACCAATTACCTTTACATAGCAATATTCTTTCCCTGAATAACGTAACCACATCCGCCATCGGCCGTCTATGATCTGCACAAACCTCATTCATGCAGTGGAGAGGTGGGTGAAGTGTCTTGTCCAAGGACACAGCAAAAGTATGTCTTTGAATGAGCTGGGACCAAACCGCAAACCCTCGAGTTATAAGACAACCTCTCTACTCTCTGAGCCACTGTCGCCCCACAGTGATGCAATCTGGACAAATCATCTGCAGTTCAAGCTGTGGTTGGTTTGAAGCGGGACCTGTTGCACCCCTCTGAAGTGTGTTGCCATGGATTTGTGTTGAATCTGAGTAGCTCCAAACATTTACTTGGGGAGAGCTGCATGTTCACAAGGCGCCAAACAAAGCAGCTGCTGGCACTGACTTCAGAGATATGGCAAGTTTGGTCCAAAATGAGCATGTGTAAACAATCTGTGTTAAAGTCCAATACACTAAGACATCAGTTAGTTAAAATTTAAGAGTTATATAAATTAAAATTAAGGAAGAAATTAAAAGGGATCTTTGCCATTGTGTCAGGAGTTTTACTATCCATCTGACGCCATAAAAACAAAACAAAACTGGTTTATAAATTAATGAATGCATAATTATCATCAAATAACATGAGAGTTCTGCTGGCTTCATAAGTAAATAATTATGAATTATACACTTAAAGGAATAGGCCACCGTTTTTACACTGAGATGTGTTTTTACCTTAGCTTAAACGAGTTGATGCGTAACTCTTTGGTCTTTGTTAGCGTTCAGCCTCTCCTAGCATAGGTATAGCCCCAAACTGGGGTGAAGTTAGAAGCTACCAAGCTGTTCCATGTTTTCCCTATTTATATACAGTTGTGTGAAACGTTACACGATCCAAGTCTAGTTACACAAAATTAAACATGTCGATTTTCTAAGCGGATAAAAAGGGGTACTATATTGTGAGGCGACACCTGGAGTACTTTAACATCCGCGCGGTAATATCTCACTTTACTGCTGTCGTGGCAATTTCTCACCACTATAAAGGAAAACTTGAAAGTATTTGTCTTATCAAAAGTGTAAGTTTAATTTAACACACGTGAGGAGGGCCAACACACAGGTAAACTCATGGTTAGCTCTGGGGAGCCGAAGTCTCTCCCCTGGTTATATAGGTACACATGAGAGGCCGTCCCAGCACCAAGATGGGAGGGGTCACAGGAAGGCTTTTGAGCCAGGACACGTCTTTGGCCATTGTCTTAGGTGTGAAGCAGAAACTCAGCATGTGCTTTGGCCGGGATAAAGCACAGGAGACGGGTCCGGGCATTGATTAAGCGGGCCAGACGGTACTTCACAATTAGTGTATTACTGACTTCAATTTAATTAACTCTAAAACTGCCATTACACTGCGCAGACGTCGAAGGTATTATTATGCCTTACATAAATACTACTACTGTAGCCACAGCTGCCCTGGGGTAGACTGACGCCATCGGCCCTGATGGGGAATTATCCCTCCCAACAGCCACCACCTAGACACAACAATATGCACCTGTGAGATCCGGAATTAAAAGAAAAACAGAACTGATGAAATAATGATTGTTGACATAGATTAAATGTAAAGACATCAAAAACACGTCTGATTTAAGGTGTGGTTATGCAAAACAGCAAAGGGCGACTATCTGGACACACCGTGCATACAAAACACGCTGTAAACAGAGGTGGCTAATTTACAAATAGCAACATTGTGTAGCTTGGATAATCTGACGTTGTAGTGTACATTCATGTGTTTAGAAATCCAAAAACTGCAGAAAACAGCAGATAGGTACAATAAGGCTTTAAAACATAGTAAAGAATAACCTACATTTCTCTATTTCCAAACAGGAGTCAATGCCTGAAACTGGGAAGCAAACACAAACTGACTTGACCACACTTGACCTGTGCAGCGAAGCGTCTACCTCATTTGACTCAGCCCCATGGAGAAAACTGCCAGCGCTTTCTTCTGCCACGTCCAGCTGACTTTCACATTTAAGCATAACTCAATACTGCCAGCTGGGCAGTTGCACCATACGACATTAAGCAAGCTATAAATACACAGCTGACATTATTAGCGTCAACCCAAAGGAATACGCACACAAAGTAAAAGGCAGTGTGCACATTCTAAAGAGTGTAAACACTGTAAGAGACAGAGATGTTCAAAGTTAGAGTTGGTGTGAAACATGAAACAGCTGGGTGTGATGGCGCCCGCTGAGAAGTGCCAAGACAAATCTCCACACAGATGCTGATTTGTAACAAAACATGTTCAAGGCACAGCAAGTGAAGGTCCTCGGTTTGTTTGGAGTTTGGTGATTTTTCTGTGTAAAATGGTGCACAACAAAATTCATCAATAAACGTGATTAAAAGGCGGTATAGTATTGTATTTTGTTAAAGGAACAGAACGTGCTTCACAGTGGGGATAAATCTGTGCTTTCCCCTTCGGCACATTTCGGAAAAAGAGCAGAGATCCAGCTTTTGTGCTAATGAGACCTGGGAAAACAGTACAAACACTTTACAGTAATGGCAGCCAAAAGACTTCAAAGCATAAAGTTTCTTTGTCTAATAGCAATGCATAAAGAAAACTCTGACTATAATAGGTACTGTAAAAATGTCAACCATAAACTAGATAAATGAGTCCTTGGCCAGAAATTCTAACCATTGCTGAATAGGACCATTGCCTTGATGAAGGTCTGCGCTGTAAGCTGTAATATACATTTTTTGCAGTATTTCTGATCACTGTTTGATTTAGTAAATATGCTTTTAATGTTTACATTTTGGAAACAGTTTAGTTATTAGCCTGTTGCTTAAATTGCATATGGCAACGTTTCGTGTTTTTCTAATTATAACTTAATAAATGGGTAATGATGTTGGAAAATACTAATTATTGTTGCCATTAAAGTGCCCATTTTACACAGAGAGATTAAAACAATATTTATGTTGTAAAGTTTGCGTAACATTTTGGATTATCCTGTAAACATAATGACCGGCTAGACACAGAAAATGCTATTTTTGAGTGAGGAATCAAAGAATGGCTTTGGACGAGGACCTATATTCAAATCGCATAATGTCGTAACAATAAAAGTATGAATGAATGTGTAATTCATGATAAATTCATGCATTGATAAATGAGTTCATGAGTTTTCATGAACAAATACTCCTGAATTAATTAGTTAATTAAGGCAATGAACTCATTAATGATCATGAGTAATTAAGGATCCTGATGATCCTTTGTGCAGAAGAAACAGACGGGACAAGGATCTAGTTTTGTATAAACTTAGAGCTGCATCAAACATGTCATTAGTTCATTATGAATGTGCACCTTAAACTAAAGCGGTGCAGCTTTAATAACTTAAGAAAAATATAAATCTATGTTTTAAGAGAGCTAACTAAAGTATCAAGTTTAACTCTTAGTTGTGCCTCATCAAAAGTGGTATGATCACAAAGAGCAAAAACACATGAAACAAATATGATGCTTGAAGGTGCGTAACTAAATATACAGCATATTACTGAACACTTTAAAAGTGACATTTGTGAGAATACGCCTTTACAAAGAATCATGTAATATGTATTCTGTATTATTCAGCATTCCTGAACACTTTAGCTGTGGTACATAAGGTCGTACAAAATAAATATAAATATATCAAGAAAACATCTTCGACTGAGTTGAGTGTAGTCATGCAAAATGCCAGCAAAGGAATAACTGATTTTTATTTTTTTAATCTTGAATGTCATTTTTATAGTTTTTTAGTTGAGTTTATTTCGCAAATACAATCAGGAAATTCAACTTATAAACCATCAAGTAATGCTACATTATGAAAATGGACACCCAAAAAGCTATCAACTGGGGTCCATAACCCACCACCCTGGCAAAGACTTTGCATAATAAACAAAGCAAAGAATGGCTCACATAGAACTAGCTCCCGCTGAATCTTCCAAGAGGTGAAGGCGGATTATAACAGAACAGGTGGCATTTCGACAATATATAATATTCATTTATATACTTTTTTTTGCCTTCACATTACAAGCAATATCTCACCCTGCCAAAGTATCAGCGGGGCTGTACAGTATGGGTTGACTCTTTAGTCTCCTTTTAAATATAGTTAAAGTAGGAGATTGTTTGAAGTTGTCTTCCAACTCATTCCATAGGTTTTAGCTCTCTTTTGTTTATAATTGCTGCTTTTCCCCATTTACATGTTTTAAGTTATCAAAGATGCAATGCTTTAGTTTAAGGAGCAAATTCATAATGAAGTCACTATCAACTAATGAAGAAGTAAATTTAATGATAAATTCTCGCTCACAAATAAAGTCATGATTAATTGATAATTACTTAATGAATGAATTCATCATGAACTGTGCATGAACTCATACACCCATGATAAACTGAAACCCAGATGGATTTTAGATGATTAAATGGGAGTTTAACCTGTTTTATAACATATTTGTACTTTGATAAAGGCAATTGCACAAATTGAGTTTGAGCTTCTTAATATCAGTGGCTACAGAGTTCTGACAAATTTGTCATGGAAGAAAATGTCAATTTCTTAAGAAATGTAATTGAGTGGCGGTTGCACCGGAGAATAATTGTAAATGTATATATGAATGTAAATAGGCTTTGTGCCCAGGCTTATACAGATTGCCTCCAGCAGATGGCCCAGGCTCAGATTGTGAGATTAAATAAGAAATAATATCCCCACTGAGAGTGGCGCACAGAAGACAGTTCAGTATTAGAAATAGTGGCGGAGACTACAGTGTTGGAGTGACACTTTCCCTTATTGTCACATTTGAATTGAGGCTACAGACGCCTCAGTGAACAGCGTGACTTTGTGCATGTGTTCCTGCTCCAGCTGGGATGGGAATAGCTGGCACGCCATCGGCTCAGTTGGTACCCATCGCCAAACCGGCCATGTTTTAGGGCAAACCGTAAGCAATTTACACGGCGTGAAGCTGGCAAGGGGTCACCTGACTCCAGAATAAATAGGCTTTCCTCTCACTAGCGTCTGACCTGGAAGGAATTCAGAGGAAACTGACACAATTCAAAGTTTGATGGAAATAGACCTGGAAAAAGAAGTTCATGCTATTCCGTGGTTCTGTAAACCCAGAAAATGTTGCCACTTCATCAAATAGACACAGAAACTGGACAGAGTTTTGATAGTAAGTTAAATGTCAGTTGTCAAAAGCGTTACCTACCTAGCCTGGCTAATGCTGTGTGCGCTTGAATCTTTTCGAACTTCACAGCAGCCTGGGGACCATGGCCGAAATTTTCGCATGGATTTGGGGACCAATCACAGAACGAGGAGGGACGGCAAGACGATGACGCGCTATTTGACAACGGAAGCTTGTATTTGTTTAGGGATAAAAAGATATAAAAATATTTACAGATCCAACATGACAGCAGCAGACGCGATGCCATCTTTCGATCAAGCTTTAGACCGTGTTCTAAATAATTTAGCTCAAAAGTTTACAGCGGGTACGTCAACGTCATCTGATACATGATACGATTGGCTATGGCTACATGCAGACGCATGAGAGACATTCGTAGCGCCCAATAAACGGCTAAAGACAATCGTAAACCACACCTCCCTACGAGAAAATGAATCGGTGGTCCCCAGACTAAATATCACTTGTGATTTTAGTCTGCCGTTAGCCAGGCTATTAGCTACCCATACAAACCCTTACATTTAATACAATGTTCACCAGAAATTCAGAGATGTGATTGCTACAGTAAGTATCATTTACAAAAAAGCCAATTAACAACTCAACTTTTCAGAATCCCTGTTCTGTGTATTAGCATGAGCCATCAATCTTTGCAAATTGTGAGTAATCAATCACTTCTCAGCTATCTACCACATTTACATGAGTTCAAAGCCTAGTTAAAATCAATGAAAGCACAATTCTTTTGAGATTTTACTTCAGATGCTAATTGTAAAAGTTGCATCTGAGTTCAGTTTTCTGCTGGTTGTGGGATTTGATTTTGCAGTGGCCACTAGACCTTCACTTTTAAAATGTTGATAATAGTACAACCACATAAATTGTAAATGTCATGAAATAAACATGCCATACTTTTTATAAGGACTGGCCTCACCGTTTTCGAGTATCCATATATTTGTGACACAAATAACTGTCAGCTCCAGAAACAAGAGTGTTTCTATAATTATCAATGTCCTGTCCTTTGTTGTTGTCCTGTGGTGGACACTCTAGTGCTTTTGTAACTGTTCAGATTGTTTAACAGCGTTGCATGTGTTATACCAGTACTGCACATTGCAAATAAACACTGAGCTGATCACAAATGCAGGAAACCCACACATTGACAGCACACGTAAAACAGCTGCCACTCGCCAAAGTCACCTTGCGTGATGAATGAACTGCATCCTGCTTAATTCCCATTGTCAAAACAGTAAAAGCCCAAATTATCAACAGTGATTCATCATCACACTGTCAGCACTGAATGGATGTCTTCAATCTTCTGTAAATCTAAATATTTCTCGTCAAAATTATTCATTTTTCGGAATTTGTTGTAAGCATAGAATCTGTTGGTGACACATGGAAGGATCAGAGGAAGAAACCGCATACTTATCTTGAATCCACACTGTGCACAGTGATGAGAGGCAGGTATAGTAGATGATTCTGTCGAAAGTGAAAAGCAGATTTTTCAAGGGCGAGTAAAGAGAATGGAGCGAGAAGGAGAGAGGAATGCCAGATGACAGCACTCTCCGTATTTCCCTTGCTTGCTATGCACTGTGCACGATTGTTAGCAGGTGGACCTCTTGAAATGCAGCTAGTCCTTAGCTACTCATGATGATCACACCTACCACCTACATCACTCCTACAGACACAAAGGTCACAATCTGAGCTGCTGCCTTATTCCCAAACTAGTTTTCTACTCTTGGCTCGCACCACGGTACTCATTTGCACCTCCATGTTTCACTTAAGGTGCAGCTATAACGGGCTCCTGTGACGTGAGCAGATTTACTGTAGGCAAGCGGTGTGCGTATGTCTCACAGAGGTGTGGAGGATTACTCATTCACATATTTGGGCGATATAAGGAATGGGGTCTGTAATGTCTGTCGCTTAATGACTCATCACTAGAAATAATTAATCATCATTAGAAATCGTTCACCACTGAAATATTTAATTCAACTAAACTCTGGCACCTGTACAATGTGGTATTAGTACAATGTGACTCTTTACCTTACTGCACTTGTCTTTAATGTGACCTCTTTGCCAGAATCTTTGGGGGGTTCTGCACGGTGATGAACGCTAGCTTGTTGATGATATTTGCATGCCAAACAATGAAGGCTGCTAAAAGAAACTACTTCTGAGACATAAAACTAACACTAACACTTATTACACTCGCTGCTGTCTTCCTCTCCTTCCTCCTCTTTATCCTTTTCTTTCGTTTTTGCTGCCAGAAGCAACTTCTCCACATTTTGTCGGAGCTGTGTCTGTTTATTTCCAACATGTTCTGTGCTCTCTCTCTCTCTCTCCTTCTCCTCTGAGAAACACGTGAGGGAGGGCGAGTTCTGCTCATGGGGCCCTTTCAGGGAATGTGCAACAGCCAATTGTCGTTGCACCTTGTCACTGCTGCTGCAGTGACTATATTCTCTTGGTTGTTTCTGTCAAATCTGTTGGCCATTAGGCAAAGCTATTCGCCTCTGCAAATAGTGAGTGCAAGCTGGAAAATAAGACATCGCTATTTGTAATCCTGTTGTGCCTAATTTCTCATTTGAAATTTGAGTATTACAGCTTTAGGGCCCCAAATCTGATATGCATGTAAATGAGAGAATGCTACATGAATAAATACATTTAAAAAAAAAAAAATTTGTAAATGACTCTGCTGCTTTGCTGCTTTGCTGCTTTTCCATGTTTGCATGTGCTACTCATTTTGGACATGAGCAAACGCTTTGTAAATGACCCCCATTATTTCATAACTTTAAGCCTCTACAACAAACTTACATGGAAAGGGATTTTCATGTTTTATTCTTACTGATAGATAAAACCTTTACAACCATAATAACATTGATATAACTAACCTCTTTGGGGCACGAGAGAAGCAAGACCTCGATTAGGCAGACATTCCTCTTCATCTACGTCTGTGTCTTCTCTTCCTCAAACTTTGATTCAGTTTCATCATTATACCTCATTAAAAACAACTCAAATCTGCTCTAAAATTGCTCAAAAGTTAACTTATTCCAACCATCCCTTAGATGTACAACGTGCAACCGTCAAAACTTTATTCAAGTTGTGATGGAATTTTAAATCTTATTGGTGCAAATGGGGTCAAGGCATTTTACTTCCAAAATCCACATTGATTTTACGTCAGTTACCTGTTTCATATGTTGCCGATACTTTGCTCTTCTCATCACATAAACACAAAAATTATATCAAAAGAGAGTTTTTTTGTCACTCCTAAATTATCGCCGTGAGCCTCAGTGGCAACCTTTTCACTTAACTCAGAGACTTTGATCAAACCTCGACATGATTATCTGTCCTTCCATTTCGCCGACTCGCTTCCTCCTTGTGTTTCATCAGCTCATTCCTTTCTCCAACAAATCTGTCCAACATCCGAATGCCTCTGTGCGTCCTCCGCTGACTTCTTTTGCACTTCAAAGGCCCCTCGCTCTCAGTGGCTTATTCTCATTTTGTATATTGAGTGTTGTTCTGTGTTTGTCATTGTCACAGATAAGCACAAAGCAACTCATGACTGACTCCTGCTCTGTTTATTATTAGACGCCGCTTCATTACAAAGGACAGGCGTATTTGCATAAAAGACTATTTGCTTAGAGGTGTCGAGGGTAAATAGTCATCTGTATGTGACAGCTTTAATGTACTGTCAGATCACCATAGTAAGAAGGAGTCGGGCTTTCTGTAGATCTGTTCGGCCGCTGCTGTTTATGTTTGAGTCTGAAATAGCTTTACATTTTAGTTTGATTTTGTTATGCTGTTATTTTGGCCTCTTTAGTATAATTCAACTTGCTGCAAAAGAACAAGGTCCCAAGCTTTAATATTGTCAAAGGTTTGAGTAATGGTGGGTTTGGATATGGCACTTGACAAGTTGTGACCGAAAATCTATTGGTGAAAATGGTGATGTGAGAGCATATTGTAGTGCAACCACAGCAAGTTAGTTCATAAAATCAATTACAATGTAAACAGCTCAACGGCATTGGAAAACACCACTAGGCCTACTCATGTCACATGGGCTGGGCTCAAACATCTCTGGTGCTTTGGTCCGGAGGGAAGATTCTCAACGGGGTTAAGATCTGGACTCTGTGGGGCCAATCCATGTGTGGAAAATGATGGCTGATGCTACCTGAACCACTTGGAATATGCCCGTGCCATCAGGGGAAGAAGAAGTCCATGATAGAATAATGTTTTGACTGGAGTACCTCCCTCGGGAGTTAGTCCCTCGGGAGGTACTCCAGGCATGTCCTATTGGGAGGAGGCCTCGTGGAAGCCCCAGGTCACGCTGGTGGGACTATATCTCCGAGCTGGCCTGGTGACGCCTCGGGGTCCCCCCAGAACAGCTGGAGGAGGTGTGCGTGGATCGGGAAGTCTGGGCATCTGTGCTTAGACTGCTGCCCCCGTTCCAGCCCTGGATAAAGCGGAAGAAAATGGATGGATGGATGGATGGATGGATGGATCTGTATTTCTAATTTAAAGGTCATGTTTTTAAAATTCACTATACAGTGGAGGAAAAAGTGAGTACACCGTTTGGAATGTCTTACATTTCTGCCTAAATTGGTCAAAAAATGTGGTCTGATCTTTATTAAAATCACAAGAATGAGTAAACAGTGTCTGCTTAAACTATACAAACCATACATGTTTTATCATTTTTATCAAAAAATACCACCCAATAAAATGTTATCAAATTGTTATTGGCCATAACATGTAAACATCACAGGAGAGGGGGAATAAGTGAGTACACCGCCTGAATCTCGCTGAATTGCAGCAGTTTTGTAAAGAGGAATGGTTCAAGATTCATCCTGATCATTGTGCACGTCTAATCGGCAGAAAACGTCTGGATGAAGTTATTGCTTCCAAAAAAAACTGCTATTGAATACAATGGTTCACTTTTGCAAGACACTGTTAACTGTTTTGCAAGACGTGCGTCTTTTGCAAGTTGGAATGCGTTATGTTATGTTATGTTGCTATGTTAATGAACTGATTGATGCTCTGTCCACCTTCCTGTACACTGAATCTGATTTTCTGTCTTTGTAAAAAAAATATCGCCTTCGTTTTGTTTTGTTTTCACCCTTCGTTTGCCCACATTTTTCTTTTGCTGTCCACTTGCTTTAAAATCAACCCTAAGTTAATTACTCTTCTGGGAACAATAACGTTTTAGTTTGTATACTTGGAAGCCGACCAAGAGTATGCAATGTTTTCTTTAAGTTTAAACCAAAAATAAACTTTCAGATGCTTTAACTTTCTATTCCTTCATAAAATGAAATCTGAATCTTTAAATGGAAAATGCACATACAAAATACAAACAATCTTGACTCAGTGGAACAATATCTGTAAATGGCTGCAGATAATTACTTTAAAAACAAAGGAGGGTAATTGTATAGCTCAAAAGATGATTGTATTCCACAGTAAAGCATTATATCTCCTGATGTAATTATTCCCACTGAGATACAATGGTATCTCCAGGTGTAGACAAAGATAAAGCAAAACAAGAAAGAAGAAAGTGAAGTTGTTATATTTTGAAAAGCTGGTTGTGCATTTTTATTATTATTGAGTCTCTTGAGATGTGAAGCAACAGGGTCCAATTTGACTTCTAATGTTATTACAGTGCCTTGCAAAAGTACAATACACCTTGAACGTTTGCACATTTTGTCATGTTTACAACCCTAAACGTAAAGATTTTATTTGGAATTGTTTTACTGAAAGTTTACACACAAGTAACAGACAACTGTGAAGTGAAAGCAAAATGATACATGAACATGATTCTGTTATTTTTCAAAAAATATAAAAGTGAAAAGTGGGGTGTGCATAAGTATTCATACAGCATGACTTAATACTTTGTGGAACCCCTTTTGCTGCAATAACAGCAGCAAGTCTTCTGGGGTAGGACTACAAGATTTGCACATCTAGAGACTGACATTTTAGCCCATTCCTCTTTACAAAACAACTCAAGCTCTGTCAAATTAGAAGGAGAGCGTTTGTGAACAGCAGTTTTCAAGTCTTTCCACAAATTTTCAATAGGATTTAGGTCAGGACTTTGACTGGGCCATTCTAACACATTAATATGTTTGTTTTTAACCATTCCATTGTAGATTTAGCTTTGTGTTTAGGGTCATTGTCCTGCTGGAAGGTGAATCTCCGCCCCAGCCTCAGTTCTCTTGCTGACTCCAGCAGGTTTTCCTCCAAAATGTCCCTGTATTTGGCTCCATCCATCTTCCCAACTATTCTTACAATCTTCCCAGTCCCCGCTGAGCAACCCCATAGCATGATGCTCCCCCCACCATATTTGACACTGGGGATGGTGCACTCAGGACGATGAGCAGTGTTAGGTTTGCGCCATACATAACGTTTTGCATTTGGGCCAAAAAGTTCAATTTTTGGCTCATCTGACCAAAGCACCTTCTTCCACATGGTAGCTGTGTCCTCCATATGACTTCTAGCAAACTTCAAAGGGGATTTCTTATGACCTCCTTTCAATAATGGCTTTCTTCTTGGTAAGTTCGCAGTGGTGCTATACTCTTTCCATTTCCGAATGATGGATTGAACAGTGCTCCCTGAGATGTTAAAATCTTGGGAAATCTTTGTATAACTTAACGCTGCTTTAAACTTCTCCACAGCTTTATCCCTGACTTCTCTGGTGTGCTTCTTGGCCTTCATGATGTTGCTTAGTGACCAATACACTCCGACCATAATCTCTGAGGCCCTCACAGAACAGCTGGAATTATACTGAGAGTAGATTAGGTGGCCACTATTTAATGGTTAGGGCAAGGTGTGAACATTCTGCAGTCATTAGGAATGTTATAAAGGCAATTTAATGCACTCCGAAAATGCTGTATAAATACTTGCACGCCCAACTTTTCACATTTTTTGTAAAATAACAGAATCATGTATCATTTTGCTTTCACTTCGCAGTTGTCTGTTACTTGTGTGTGAACTTTCAGTAAAAAATTCAAAATAAAATCTTTACATTTAGGGTTGTAAACGTGACAAAATGTGCAAGTTCAAGGTGTATTAGTGCTTTCGCAAGGCTCTGTATTATCATTACTTATGCCATAAACATTATTCAGTTTGCCCCTCCTGGAACCGCCATCTTAACGTGGTGGAGGGGTTGGAGCGCCTGAATGATCCTGGAGCTCTGTTGTCGGGGGCTTCATGCCCCTGGTAGGGTCTCCCATGGCAAACAGGTTGGTGCACAATGTTTCTCTCCTGTCCTCCCAGTTCAAAGCCAAACCTCACAAACATAAGACACATTAATCCAGGAATTTGGCACCTGCATCCAATGAAAGGTACTTTTATTTGTCAGTGTCACTTTGAAGAATGCCCCAAACCAGTCACAGCTGAGTGCAAAAGTACATTTCAGGTCACACAAGATTCATGAGCAGGGAAGTACTCGGCCAAAACACTACATGCAGTGACATTATTTGACCCTCTCAGGTTTAGCAGAGGCTATGGTTCAGAAATGTGGTTTGTGTTGCCAATGTATAATGTAAGTTATTAAGAGCAGCAGAGTAAAAAAGAAAGAATTCTAACAGTAGGAATGTCCATCATCTTGAGGAAAATCACTCCATTTATTCACAAAGTGATTTCAAATTGTGCATGACTGTAAAAATTTCAAAGTAAGCGACAATAACGCTATGTTTTGTTTTGTTTTTCTAAATAATATCACGTGTAATGTTTTCAATGGGTGATGTGCTGTGGCATCTCTTCAGCAAAAAAAGGCTACACAACTTGTGAAATGTTAATCCTTAACAATATCTTCTCGTTGTGTCCTTGGGCAAGACTCCACTGAAAAAGAGATTCTCAAAATCTCAGTGGGACTGTTGAATGAAGCTCAAATAAATGTGTCCAATTCTGTGAAAAGAGCTTTACAAAAATGTTCACTTTCCCCTTCCTCTTCCGTTGATAATATATGACTACTTGTGGGCTCAGTGTTGTTGAGCGGTTGTTATGCTTCTCTTCCAGTTGTGATAAGCGCTGTCAATTTTGTCCTTGGAAGAAAGAATGACTAATAGCCTCCTGTAGCAAATTGGGGAGCCTTGAATTTAGAGTGTAATGTAAACAACAACCCTTATAAAAATAGTTACATTTAATCCTGTCTTAATCCTACCCATGCATTAGAAGTACAGCCCACTTAGTTGGAGAAAATTATGAATTTGTTCAGTAAGTCATTTTATTTTCTCATAAAATTAACTTTCTTTTAAAATCTTTTACAATTTTAACTTTCTTCCAATGCACATTAGCTACTTGATCGATTCCTAATCAATAAAGTAAGACAGCGCTTATTTCCTTGCCATCATTGATTCTCAAGTACTCATTATTCAAGTTTTATTTCATCTGAGGGCACGATTTAAAATGCAGTAGCAAATGTTTCTAATGAGATACAGAATAAATATTGACAAACAAATAAGAGAATCAACTAAACAGGCATTCATTTGCAAAACTTCATAAAACGTTTGAGCAACTCTTTGTTTCGTTTTTGTCACTATTTTGCCGCCCTTTTTATTGTGTTATTGTTGGTTTTCTGGTACATTTTTGTACGTTTAGATCTCCAAACAGGAGAAAATGTGCCCGGTTCAGTGGGGGTTAATTCTTCTATCCCAGTACATGCAGAAATAGTCAGTTTGCTTTCATGAGCTCAAACAATTAAAGATGGAGTGGGTAAAACATAAACTTATCCCAATTTGGATTAGAAATATAAGCATGTTCCACAACAACGATAATGCAAACACCTAACCTAACGATTAAACAACGGACGGACGATCTGCTTGACAGTTAGATGCAGCTTATTGTTTTTTTGTTTTTTTTTACAAATGTTTGCTTTTACAAAACACTGCAGTCAAATTACTGCAACAACTCCAGTCCTTTACACACAGGGACACCTGGTTATGTTTTGACAGTTTCATCTAGTCCATTTTCTCCCTCAATTTCACTCAGGAACATTTTGTATTTTCTATTTACCCATTTTGCTTGGACCTTAACTGTGGACCGTGCCAAACCAACTACACACTGACTGGTCAAAGACGCAAATATTCCTCTGCACATTGTAATATTCTAAGTGATTACAGATAATGCCCCACATACTGAATTCTATAATACCCTCGATGGAGGATACACTTTGTATACATTTCTAAAAAATCATCAAGCAGCACAGCACATTAGCCAGATTCATCCTCCTCTGCTCTTTGCCAGACAATTAAGCATTACTTTCTTCCCACTGCCCATTTTTAGACATTCGCGTGAAGCTGCACAGTGTAGGTGGGAGTCCCTTGTGCTTGTTATTTGTTGTTATAGCAATTAAAGAATGCAATTATAACCAGTGGAAGAACCAAAAAATCAGTACAGCTCATTTTTAATGGACCTCCGCAAAAGGACCATACTGCCCTAACAGGGAAAGCCGCAGAGCAATGGTCTAAAGGCAAAAAAGACAGCAGCTGAATGATTCCAAAAAGTTTTAGTTTGAATTACTTTATGTGCATATGGAATCACAATCACATAACAAAGAAGGTCTAGAAAATTCCATTATTTACAACCATCTTGTTTAGTTTATATATACAGCACATTGAGAACCAAAATGGTTTCTTTGCTGCACAAAGAAGCAATAAACATGAACCGTACTTTTTCCTATATCAGTGTACAAAGTGATGGACCGTTGTTTCCCTGTTTGACACTAGCTCACACGGTCAGCATAAGTCTAAGCACCCCACTAGTGACTGCTACATGTGGGCTATCAAAGGATCACACCATCGGACTGAGAATATTTCTACTGCAGCTAAAAACAGAAATGGCCTGAGACCACTCCTGACATCTGCATCCCCCAGATGGGCTTTTTTTTATTTTATTTTTTATTTTTTTGCAGGGGGAAAAATCAAAACAAATGGAAAGGAAAATAATGACTTGTATTTTCCTATGTGCCTGGAGCAAAATCAACACACTTCTGTCCTTAGTGTAATACCAGTAAATTCTGAACACAACACAAACAAATGCAATTATAAGTTAATGGACTCACAAAACAACTGTGACAGGGTTAGTGTGAAATGAAGAAATGGGTTTTTCCAGTATCTTTGTATCAGGACCAACATTTTCTTCATCTAATGTTGTTCTTCTGACTAACCCGGAGGAAAGAGTCCCTCATGCACATCACTATCTGAAAAAGGACTTAACAGTATGTAGTCAATTTATATGAAGAATTCAGGATAGTTTGCCATATGCATAGCCTAGAAAAAGGTCCACAACAATCTTCTGTTGCTGGAGTTTTCAACATAGTTCAAATCAATTATTAACAATCGTTCTTTTAGTAAGACAGAAGGTTTATACAAAGAAGACAGTATGAACATTTTGCAAAGATAGTTCAAATCAGTTCCCATCCCACTTGCTATCACCATTTGACCATTTGCTTATGCTTTCCTATCTATTCTTCTAACCTTCTGCCACATTGCCCTGAGGAGTGGAGAGACTATTGGCATATTCTTCATCATAATGACAGCTGATTTCTTTTTAATAATTCAGTGCTGTAACTATGGAAATGCAGGTCTACAAAGAATAGACACAATGAATGGAAATGTATACACTGGAGAGCCAGCCTTGTCTTTGACGGGCACCGTGAGTAACAGGAGGAATCCGTTAAGTCAGATTTAGAAATAAAAAAGGCTGTTTATCTGCCCGTTAAATTCTGTTGTGTTGGATCAATGTGGACAGTGTTCTGAGAGTCACTGCGGTGGCTCAATAGGACATTCTTATTGATTTTTCCATAATTTGTCACCTAAGATTTAAGAAATGTGCTAAAAATGTATATGAGTATTTTACAGTCTGTGAAAAAAACATCTTCAAATAGAAAAGCTTATATATTAAATCCATTTTTTGTGAGAGATAGGAGCCCAAGTCTTGTTAATAGTCTTGACTTAAAGACCTTTCAACAGAGACGAGGCAGCCTTATGCCAGAATGGGTTTCCTTTGTTTTAACACTGAGTCAGGTCTAATAGTATCCGCATTACAACACTCAAGCTGCTTTTGATACGTGGCAACACAAAACCTTGAATCTTCCACAGTGTGGCTTTAGATGGAAACAGACTATGATACATGGCAGAGTGGTGTTGAGCTTATCTTGAAGGATCCATCAATATCTGACCTTCAGCACACCAGGCTGATCTGCGATAGTCTCCTGCCTCCTGCGGCCGAAATCGTGAAACATCTGAGCCCTGACACTGCACTGGAGAACTACCTACAGTACAAGAGCTTGATTCGGCGTATGGTGCACTATCTGCTAACGGTTCTCCACTGCATTAAATATTGAACAAATAGGCGGTTTAAATTATGTGGATGCGACCGATACGTTGAAGAAGGTAGGAGAGAACAATCAATCAATCAATCAATGGTTTTGTATAGCCCAATATCAGTATCAATAACAGGAGTTGCCTCATAGGGCTGCACCGAACATTAAGGCAATAAAACAGAGCAGTAAATAAGACAATGTAAAGTTCAGGCAAACATAATGTCCAAATAAGCGTCAGCAGTAGGTGGCGACGAGCGGTGCGGGTGTCCCCTGTCCTTAGACTCTCCAGCACGGCGAGGAAAACTTAAAAACCCGGTGGGAGAAACGAGAAACCTTGCTGAGAACCACAGAAGGAGAGATCCACTCCCATGGACGGACAGGTTATAGAGACCCAGGGCCGATGGAGTCCCTTCAGAGAGCAAATTTCCAAAAAAGGACACAAAGACAACTTCAGAAATGAGGGGCAAGAATATTCACCACTCAACAAGCCAGTTAGTGTAGTCTAAACTCCAAATGTATTGGTTTTATCCCAGCCCGAATTGATTCATATAGAAAGAATGTTTCCATTATGTCACCATAGCTCAATATAGCAACAAAATCCAAACTGCATAGATAACACATAGCCAATCGTTAAGCCTTTGTCTTGGTCATACCACACAATGATAATAAAACTGACAAATACATGTGCATTTCTTTGCAGATGTTCCTTAGGGCACACTCATAGTTTCCATAACATAATGAAGACACTTTGTGTTTATATTAGGCCTGGGTGTTTGCATATTCGCTATTGGATTGATCCAATTTCCACAGCAGCAGATCAAAGTTAGCGAGGATCAACAGGCAGTTTCAGCAGCTCAAGTATAAACTATCCATTGAGTTTTCTTCAAAGGCAGCACTGCGAAGGTGGCCGTCAGGAAACTAAAAGGAGGAACTGACTGTGACTAATGTGAAAATACTGCAAAGGTGGGTTTGACTTTACATTCTGAAAAGAGTGTGCAGAGTGTGCCGCATTATGTACTTTTCACTTTTTAGCAATCATAAATAAGTACCTGTAAGTGCAGGTTATAGATGATGTTTTTACTGCATAACAGCTCTGCTTTGCTCCCTGAAAGTTTTGAAATGCCCATACAAAACCCCAATGGAAAATAGAGATGTTTGGAAAATGTTTCACGAAATTCTTACCCAACTAACTGTCAAATCTACCATTTGGTCAAGCAAAAAAAACAAATCTTGCTTCCTTGTTAAGTGTCTGGTGTTGGAATAAGTGAGATATACAGTACAGGCCAAAAGTTTGGAAACATTTTTTAAATGTTTTTTCCTTTCATTTCAAAACTGTTTCCATGGTAGATTCTCACCGAAGTCGTGAACACATACGGAATTGTGTTTTAAACACACAAAAACACGTTGACATAAATTAACGCCTTCAATGAGAATCATAGTGTGTTAATAATGTTGAAGACAAATAAAAGCTAATACATAAAAAGTGTGTCCAAACTTTTGGCCTGTACTGTATTTGTTAAGCCTTATGTCACACAAGATGTCCATAGATTAGGCTTATCTTTAATGTTTTCTTTAAAATAGTTCCTCTTAGATTGATGGCTGAATAAAACAAAACTTTCTATGTAGGGCAGGAGCTCCTCTGTCATAGTTTGAAAATGAAAAAAATAAATAAATAAGTGATTGGACTGGGAGCACTAGAGCATAGATTGGAGTGAAGCCAGAATAACCCTAAAAATTAAAAAAAAAACATTCTTTGGACGGGCATCTCTCTAGAAATAAAATATAATATAAAATGATTCAGTTGTCAAAAGGGTGATGTGCATGCAAGTAACATGACAACTGAAATCTTATTAAATATATGTATTTAGATCCAAACGTATTGAAATATACTCAAGTCAAGATGAATCATTCCCAAATTCAAATCATTCTACCTTAGATACTTTCATTTTACGCAGCTTTTGGTCTGTCCTCTTAACATAATGAACTCCATTGACTAATTGTGATCTAGTTCACACCGCGCTGTTTGAGGCCTTTCCCTTCAGTGTGAATGATGGGATGAATGAGGCTGCATTTAGTGCCTGTTTGTGATCCAACCTCTCATCCTCTTTCCATCTGTCCGCTCTGGAAAATACGCCCAATTCATCAGCGCCACTGTTTGATCAGCTTTCTAAAACAGTTTGACAAAACAGTCAAAGAGAAATTGTCTAAAGATTTCATTATTGTTAAACTCAGTGTTTTGAAGGCGACATAATTGTGTGAAATTGAGATGAGATTTTAACCATGTTTTGATATTGTTCCTCATCTGGAGCATGTGTGTTTTTGATGAGCTCCATGTTAGCCCAATTATTACAGTTTTCAGTAATCCCATTCACTTTGGTTGTTTTCTCCTCTTCTCCATATTGTGAAAACCCATAATCCATCACCAGACCCAGGTCGGGTATATAATGTTATTAGGCTTCAACTATATATGATATGAACATTTCTGCATTTGTTCGAGTTAAAGTTCAGTCTGAGCACATTTCCCCTTTTATTCTGTGCTGGATATATACAGGAAAGTTACATAATGATGATTTGAGATTGTCTTCTGCCAAAACTCAGAAACGTAAGTGAAAGTTGATCTCTTTAGCCTGTATTTATTAAAAAAGCATGCCCTGTCCTCTCCTGCAGGTGATCTTTGTAGGTCTGAGTGATCCCACCGGGTATTTGAAATGATGAGAGGAAAGCCGTGGAAGTGAGAAGCGCTGCCGTCGTGTGCTGTCTGTGCTACTGTTCCTACTGAAAGACCGGAGCTGCATATTAAAAGTCTCTATCCATCCACAGCTTTGTCTGGCTCTTGTCAGAGCCGCAGCCGAACGCCTTGTGCCCATCACTGTCACAGAGCGTATAGAGCGCCATGTTAGCCCAATGGCACCGTTCCAGACACCATGAGAGATTTTCCGATGTCAATCCCACCTCAAGAAGACAAGTAAGAATATGTTAAGTGCTGGGTACTTGAACATGTTTTGAAAAATGTAAAAAGAAAAGAAAAAATCTATGTAATGCTTTTCATGTGATTTTCTTCATTGTGAGGTCAATTAAGTCAGATAGATATACTTTATTGATCCTTTACAGAAACATCACATACAAGAATTAATTAATGTATCATTCACACACATTATAAAAAATACAGTGGACATCATTAACACTACCCATTGAAGAGTCCAATAGCCACAGGAAACGCTCAGAATTGCACTTTAACAATGTATCAGGATTCATAACGTTAAGAATGGATTTGGCACATCTGATTTAATCTTCTTGGAGAAACTAAATATGAAAAGTGTCTTTAAAAATTAAACTTTCACTATGTTTTCTGAAGGGTCAATGCTCAATAAATTAGGAATTACTGTAGATATCAACAAACATATCTGGAATTTAAAAAACTTAAAGGTGAGGGGACATTATGCAAAAATCTTTTTACCATAATTACCATGTTGTTCTCTTATCAAAAATGCACCTGTGTCTCAGCCCGTATCGCATCTTTGAGCAATCTTTGAATCTTCTCTAGTGGCTTAGTACAGCAGGGACAGCTCCCAAAAAGCTGCTCCTGTTCCTAAACATCACCTAAGGTCTAACGTATCCAGGAAATGCTTCCCTCACCTCTCGATCACTTACGAAGCTTAATCCTCTCATCGCAATGGGAAAACATTCTTCATAGCTTCACTACAGCCACACGCGCAGTAGTAGAGTAGAGTAGTGCATTTTACTTTTCTTTATATTGAAAGAGGGGAAGTGAAAGGAAGAGTGGGAGGGGCTTATTTCAACTCGCTTGAAGGATCGGGAAGTGAAACCAATGGATATTTTGTTTCAGCTGTTTTAGACCAATATTGTACTTTCTAACCATCCACCCATCCATCCATTTTCTTCCGCTTTATCCGGAGCCGGTACTTTCTAACCAAGACTGTGATAAAGATGTTTTGAGGTTATCACCGAATACCTGCAAAAACCATAATACCCCCTCTTTAATTGCAGTCTGACTGGATGCTACTTTGTGGTCTGAAGTTACAAGTTTCCATATAAATCTATTGAGGAATGTTAATGTAGTTAAATAATAAGACAGACTAAGGAGTATTGTGTTGACTTTTTGTTTGTTTTGTTAACATTCTGATGCTTAAAGTTGAAAAGAACAAACTTGCCCAAACATCTTCTGAAGAATGGAAAAGACGTCTGTTTTTTTTTTTTCCTGCAGGCTGTTGCTGTTTAGCTGAATCTGCCGCCCACCGTTCCCATCTAGACTTGGGTTACTTCTTTGTCAGGTTGCTTTAGTGTTATATTAGTTAAGCTCCCGGACTGCACTGATCTACCTGTGAGTCTGCAGTCCGTTCCTGTTTACTGGGCTGCGACGCTTCCATTCCAAGATATAAAAAGCAGCCGTTCAATCTGAACACAGACAGACAGTCGGGTATGTTTGAGCAAAGACAGGAAATTCACTGCATCTTTTACCTTGGATTTTCAGTTTTTCTGTGCCTTTGGTCAATCATTTGATATTTTACTATATTTTTACATATAAGCAAAGAGTTATTTGTCTGTCCATTTTCAACAACTACTTTCGCAAATGGGTGTATGTCGAAACCTAATGCATCTTTCCTGCACTTGTGAATGAGAATTAAAACTAAGAGGGAGCGGTGGCATAGAGCTTGAGTGGTCAAAACTCTTGCTTCCCAACAGGAAGGTCCCGAGTTTAATTCCCAGTGTGAGATTTCTGTGTGGAGTTCGCATGTTCTCCCCGTGTCGGTTTCCTGCTGTTAAGGTTCCCCCATCAAGTCAAAACATGTACAATAAGCTAATAACACCTACAAATAATCCAAATGGCTCTCCATACAAGTTACCCCTGCGGCAAATAAGGATGGGTCAAATATTCTACAGAGACAATAACCAACACCTTATTTATTGACTAAATGTTACTAAGTACCCAAAACATACATATTAGGTAATTATCCAGCTAAATACTCTTGACCTGACCAAGATATATGCCTGAAGATCCAAGGACATGCGGAATTGCTAAGTAGTAACTCAGAAACACTAGCTGGAGGAATCCAGACATATTTCCCTACAAGGAAAGTCTATGACTACACAATAAATCAACGTGTCATTCTGTGTATACCTTTGTAGTGATTTGTGGTTCATATTTCCGTCAGCAAGCTTTGAATTGTGTAAATATTTATATCTGCACCTTCTCATCGAGGCAGGTGACATTTGAACTGAACCTTGGCTACGGTCTGAGTCGAGCGGGTGTGGAGCACAGCTAACAGACGGGATAATGCTTCAGCTGCAGGAAATGGCCTGATAAGAGTCCTCAGGCTGAATTAAATGAGAGCGGTCAGATGCTCTGAGTGGAGATGAGTGGCACACATAATCCCCTGTCTGTCTAAAGGAAGGGCTTTTTTAGCTTATATCATTATTTGACACAGACAGTAAAATGCTCATAGTTATTATGGCCAGGTTAAATTTTAACATGTTATTATGGCTTCAGATAAACAGGGATCAAATAGGCCTTAATCAAACAGTTGTAAGTCACATATTAACTACTGTATTGTAGTTTATGTACCACAGTAGGGCCACTTTTGTTCCACTTGTTGTGTTTTATTAGCCAAAGTCAGAACACAATTCTCAAAACATGGCTTTAAATGTAGCCACAAATCCTGATGCATTGGCTACACCACATTTTAAGGGGATCCATATGTTTCACACATGTTGGTAAGCTGTATCGCGGTCCAACATGCTTTAACCAGCCGGAGGTGATCTTTTACAGTATGTGAACAGCTGTCTGATGGTCACAGGTGCGTGAACAAACCTTCAGGTTCAGTGTTGTCAGGCCGACAGTCAGGAGCCGCACAGATACACAGAGCTGTATTACTACTGTCATATATTGCACACGCTCTGATGCTGGGGATTGATCTCTGGGCTTTGGAGCTGCTGCTATCATTTATGTGTGTAATGAAGAGAGCAACACAAGAGAGAGGAGATGACACTAGTTGAGCCCTGAGCAGGAGCAGAAATACACTGTATTTAGTACCGTCTCAGATTGTATTTACATTTGCTGTTGTAATTTCTGAAGGGAAATGTGTAATGATTACATAAACCTTAAAAATGAATTAAAATATGAATTAAAAAATCTGTTTATCTTATAGTGATGTTGTACATGCAATAATGATTGTCATGAAGCAATGACTTTTAGCATGTTTGAACTTATATTAATTTATACTGCTTTATATTTTAGCCAAAGTAACAGAAATACAATGATAGAAAGATATTTTGTGTGTTCATCTGTTTTAGGAAAATCTATTAGAAGTACAACTTTTCCATGTTTAAAGCTGCACACTTGTCTGTGCTGTTCGGTGCCTTATTGATGGTCCCAGGTTGTTGCCAGCCCCCTGGTGGTCAGGTGGGACAATAGCACACAATGACCCGCTGTTTGGTCCATTATACCCTAACAGTGAACCTGCAAAATGCATCTTCATTTACAATCTAAATTTCTTTTGTTATTTGATTGGTTTACGAAAGCTCAGTTATACCGGAATTTTCAGATGAAGCAAATGTTTTCAGTGAACTTTCACCTGGACTGGGTTGTTAAGAGTTCCAACTCCTGCCCTCAGAATGAGAGCATGAATCAATCTTTCAGACCAGGATAAAATAAATTGTGGATGTGTGTTAAATAATTCTAAACAAACCAATCTGTTCATTGCATCTTTTCTTATGATGAATAATGCACATGCTGTGCTTATATGCAAGCCATGGGCTGAATCCGAATCGAGCAAATTGTTAAGAGGTCTAAGCCTAAACCAAATGTACGTCAGTGTCCACCATGATAAGAAGCGTCAGAATAGTGCTGTCAGTTAGGAAGGAGGTAGGGAAAGGAGCCTGTGTGCTTCCTATCATACCTCCTTTAGCATAGGGACCTCTGGAGGTTCCTCACCAGCGATTAGGAGCTACTGTATATCCACCCCACCCCATGCTCGAGTGAGTCATGCGCAACCACTGTTGATTGACAGGGGCACATTTACATCAATTAAAAAAATAATAATAATCTGCACAATCCAAACTTTATTAAAGAGCCAAAATAAATATTAATAAAGAGTCACCAGCACAGTCACATCTTACTGTTTTAAAGAGCCGCCTCAGTGAATTTGTACTTACGCTTTCATTTAAAAGAAATATGGCACACATTGATTGATTGATTTATTGACTGATTTATTTGATTGATTATTACATTAACATTATTGCAGTGCAGAAAATAAATAAAGTAACAAAAACTCAAAAGGAGTAGGCCGAAGCAAGAAAGCTTATAAGTGCCTACCCCCATATTCAAAATTAATTTACATTCCGGATACAGTAATACAACATCTCGTGTTTTCATACAATAGAACACTTTATATTCCTGAATTACACAATTACAATTGTCCACATTAACTTTACATAGCAGCATTGTTAAAGAAAAGCATTTCATGTTTTACAGGAAGAAAATCACAGGATGTTTACAAGACTTCCAAAGAAGACATAACACGAAGATAGAAATGTATGCAGTTTACCAATATATATAAACATTTTTATTTTTATTTACAATTTGTACTTTTTTCTTTTTCTTTTTCCTCTTTCCCATTCACATAATAACCATATCCAATCGTTACTTATAAACACCAGTCACCACATTGCGCAGAGAAGGAGCAGACCTCACTGTGTGTTCATGCGGCATGTTTCTCAGAGGACAGGAGTTGGTGGAATATTTGCCCAGAGCATTTTTTATTTCTGTGATGAGGGCTGTAGCTGTGGAAGGTAAATCTGAAACAGCTTTTTATCATCCCATTTTCTGTGTGGCTTCATATCCATTCATCCATTATTGTGGGTCATGTTTGAGTAATTAAAGTCAGTGGGAGATTTTTTTTGTAATCCAATAATATATGGGTAATATACTATTGGTGACGTCACTTCCCCTGTTGTTTCCGCCGCTGGGTGAGGACGGTTGGATTGTGCAAACGCAGCTGAAGCTCTAATTCCTGCAATTTTTACTGCATAGGCATCTAACGGTTGACCGTATCATGTGACAAGGGGATAAGAGCTGGGATCAGGACATAGCTATTATTGTAGGAACTCGGATTCAACCATGGTGTGTCGTTGTGTACTTTAGTGTGATAAAACTCTGCTCTCATGCAAAAACAAAGCAGTTAAGGTCACATGGATTTTGACTTTTGGCTATCAGATGTTGATTAATGCAGCTCTCTGTCCGAAGCTGAGGTTTGTATCGCCCACGGCAAATGACTATTTGAACACTAACACTGAGAATAACAACTATAGATCCAGAAACTTAATCAACCCCAAGACCAAAATCCATTAACTGCTCTGATGGACGAGTGTTTCTCATTTAGCAGTTATATAACTGCTGTTGCACGTACATACAAATAGTGAATGCTGTAAAAGCCTGTTATACATTTTATATAGCGGTTATATTGAAAGAAATAACTTGCATATGTCTTTTTAAATCTAACTTAATAATAATGTTGTTATCTGTGGATGCCATCTTAGCCGCAAGAATTGGACATAGTGCAATTACAGAGTCGCCACAGAAAGCCCGTAGCCTCTGTGCACCGCTGTCTTTTCAATTGAACGCAGGTAGAATGAATAAAAAGCTAAAGTGCCAACATACTTATAAAGCATCTCTTGGGATTTCGTAAAGCCAGTATTACCATCACTCAAAGCAAATTACGTTTACCTTTTACATAGAAATGGCTTTTTTGCTCAGGCAGAACTATCTCCTTAATTGTGTATGGCGGGACTGCATTTGGAGGAATTTGCAGGACACCCATAGGACCTATAGCTCCTACAACAAATAATAAAGGTAAGATTGGAAACTTAAGAAGCTTTCAGTGCAACAAATAACTTTCTGAGTGGTTGTACAAATTCGTATCATATGTACTCGTATATCATTTCCTATGGGATTCCTTTTTTTGACGTTAGCAAATCATATGGGCTACCTTTGCAGTGACTCTTAAATAGTTTTGTAATGATTTTAGGTGAGAGGCCCTCCTGAAGTGATATGTTTATGCATCCAGGCTTGGATTTAGTACTTACTGTATGTTGATGTGTTTCAAACAGGAGATTTGGGCAAATATGAAAATGTAAAGGTTAATAATGACCAAACTGCGATGTGACTAAGTGTAGAGAGTCCCACAGCAACAGAAATGTTTATTGCCAAGTATGGATGACATTTTCAGCCTTTTTCTATTTCTGCCTCTGACTTTTTGTGAGACTTATGTTGTAAGGTGAACCCTTTACCACTTTACTACATAGGCAAATGATAATTGACCGAAGTTTACGGATGGTTGAGGCCAGGCTAGTCTAATAGAGTATTATCCAAAAAATGTCAAAGGTGATCCAAGAAACTGGTGGACCAATGACAGGTGGTACCAGGGTTGCCACGTCCCTGTATTTTTAGCTTATTTATTTATAAAAATCACTATTTCTAATGACAAAACCTCAAACCCGAGGCTATAAGAGCATCCTTTTTTAGAGAGGGAGGGAGAAAGGGGCAGTTTCCCGTAATTGCAGGAGCACATGGCTCTGTAAATGAGTAGAAAAACATAGACAATTCCAGCCGCCCTGTATGTCCACGGATTTTGGGAGGTTTTTCAAATTCTCTTGGACGGGTTTGGCTGCCGAGACCTGGCAACCCTGGGTGGTACACATAGGAAGTGTCCAATCAAAGGCACAGTTTTCCGCTGAAAATTTTAAAGGGCTGTACACTGTTTTTTTTTCTCCATGTATGTTGCCCCCTTGCAGGATTGAATGTGAATATAGATTTGTGGGTAATAAAAAAGACAATGTGTGGCGTCTTGGAGCTAGCATGCCCTAGCTGTGGAGGATCATGATATTAGGAATGAATTAAGGACTGTTTACCATCACATATAGTTTCAACTTAAATGGCTCTCTCTGTCACAGTTAAAAAAAAAAAAAAAAAAGAGGTAAAAATGAGGCACAGTGCCTTTTACGTAAAATCCAAATGGTAAGACATCCAAAAGTTCTTTAAAGTGTCCATAAAGCAAACTCAAAATTGTGTTGCCAGACCTACAGTAGCTCTTACTCGGCAAACTAATGGATGTAAACGCAAAGCATGGAGAATTTTACACAAAGACGCGGACCTTCCTTTAGTGCCGTGTTGCTTGGATACCACCCACATCCATCCTCTACCATTCTGGGTTTCTTTCTTTCTTTTTTTTCCACGTATTGTCTGACAAAGGCAAGAAGATGAGTTGAATGAATAAGGTCACACATGTTCTTCACTCTTTTGTTCTACAGTATATCTCGCTATACAGTAGCCCTCTCATCTCACTCTGGATCTCACTCTGGACTTCTTTTTTTTTTTTTTTTCACTTGAAATGCGGCAAAAACATGCTATTTTTAAAGGGTTACTAGAGCGTGGCACTTTAGGTTAGTTCAATTAAACTTTACATATGGAGACAGTCACTCCCTTTTTTTTGTTTGCTGATGCGGAAAACAATGCGAGATTTCGAAATGCCAAGATGTGTGACACGAAACACATTGAATTTAAATAAGTCCTGCATATGAAGTAGCTGCAGTGCAAGCTCTAGAATACTTTTGTTTTGTAGTACAGTAAATAGCTCAGGGTGAAGCCATATGTACTATGTAAATGTAGAATGAATGAACTGGAAAACACACAAAAAATGCTTTCTAGAATCAGAAAAGTGTAAAGTCCGGATTTGCATTAAAGGAACAGGCCACCGTTTTTACATACTGATATATGTTCTTACCTGAGTTTAGACGAGTTGATATGTACCCGTCTGGTCTTTGTGCATGCCCTCAGTCACGCAAAACGACCAAAGATGTTGTTAGCATTTGGCCTCTCCCAGCATATTCCAATAGCTCCAAATGGGGTGAAGTTAGAAGCGGCCACGCTCTTCCACAGGCACTCACAAAGACAAGACAGGTACGTATCAACTTGTCTAAGCTCAGGTAAGAACATATCTCAGTATGGAAAAACGGTGGCCTGTTCCTTTTAAATATATTTCTTATTATTCAAACTAGATATAGAAAAATGGTTCTGTCAAATTCCTAAATAATCATTACAAGAAATTAATTCACATATCATAGATTCTGCATGTCTTTTTACAAAGTTAATCTGGACATGGAGAGGTCCCATTGTATTTTGAATTTTATGTTTTTTTGTAGATTTATTGTCCTTGTGGGGAGATTTGTCCAATTAACACATTCATCTTCAGGCAAGGCAAGTTTATTTATACCGCGCATTTCACACACAAGGCAACTCGATGCGCCTTCAGGGTGGGCCTGGGCGATTGCAGACCCATCTCTAGACCTTGGTCTGGAACTCACCCTGACTCTACAAAGGAAAGCCCCGCCTGCAGGGCACTGGGAATCAAACCCAAGACCTTATTCCCAGACCGTACTCAAACACTGTGCCACTGTATTAAATATGTAAGACATAGTAACAAAGGTTTTAATCGTATCACCTGCTTTTTGTCACCCCTGCTATCAGTACTAAGTAACTTGTTTACCTTTTAATAAACCCTTTCCGTAGTCCCTCTGGGGTAATACAAGTATTAATGGGATGATTGGGGGGTCTTTCATCTCCCCTTGGTGTCTCTGGCCAGTAAACCACACTTGCAGCTTTGCCTGCACCAGGTCGGAGGTGCAATACACAATAATGGAATCACGAAGAAGAAGCTAACAGGCTAATGGGCAAAGCTAACTGCGGGCTAGCGCCACTTAAACAGTATTTGCAGCCAAATTTGAGAGGGAAAAAATCTCTTGTGTAATTGGATGTACAATATCCCTCTCTCCCTTTTGTCTTTTCTGTCAGCGTAGTATTTACTCTCACGGACAATGAATAAATATAAAAACGCAACATGCTACAACACCTGCAGTGGCGCTTATGGCCTCTAGGGGCATGAGTTACTTAGTACTGCTTTAAATCTGTAAATAAATAACAAAATGTTGCATCTCTGCTCATACTCCACACATCTAAATTATTCTTTACCATGTATTCATTTAATCTTATTCAGTAAAAACATGCAATATATTAAAACGGACAAATAACTGTCTGGTTTCCAAAACTTGTATAAAAAAGTATAGCTATTTTCTCCCTCTGTATAGAGCAACAGTGAGCCGTAATGTTGACTATGTAAAGACAAAAAGGACCAGCCGAACCACAGTTGTATATGGATGCCACACACAAAAAAACTCTCTTTAAACATTCAGCACTGTGAAATAAATATATTTACAAGTCCAATAATGTTTGTGTCTTTGCTGACGGAGCCCATAACCAGCGTGCGAGGAGCTTCAGATCTGTGACTCGGCTGTGGCTTTGCGAAGGAATAATGAAACCGGCAAATCTCACAGTAGGTCCAAATTTGCTCCGTGTTTTTAGCCAGTAGTGGATATTGAAATGTTTGTGTGGAGGATCAGAAGGGGAAAGTAACCACATCTTTCTACTCTAGAATTTTAGGTTTTAGTATGTTTGAATATGTAATTATGTAGATGTAGAAGTAACAGCTATAGTTGCTGTACGTACTTTTCTGTTTACTAAAGCGTGAAAGCTAAAAGGTAAGGTATAGTGTCTCGCCTTAAAATTCACAACTTTAAATAAGTCCATAATACATTTATATTTCATTTCTAATATACTGAAGTACTCTGTCCATAAAGGTCTTATAAAAGCATGTTGAGCTGTAGCCAATAGCTTTTTCACTTACTTTGTGTTGAAAAGTGTGTAGGATGGTGATGAGGAGAGGATGCCAACGGTACGTGCAGGGCTGTATGCTTTGTTTGAATAAGCTCGAGGTTACATTAATTTTGACATTTTGTAGCTTTCACATGTTTTGCGTCTGCGCTGAATTTATCAATAGAAAGCGCTTTCTCAGAAACAGGAAACAGAAAAGTAATGTGTGTGCTTTCTGTGTCCACAAAGGATAACGGTGTTTCTTTTCGGTTTGGTGTCATTAACTTGCAAATAATATACGGATTAGTCAAAACACAATGACTGACGGGTGAAGTTAGTAGCTGATTTGCTTCTACATAACATCACCTGTTTGTGTGTGGAGAATGTTAGTTAATGGTCAGTTGTTGTATCCATTAAAAACTGAATGCACTGTGGGGTCTAGAGGTTCTGATGCAATACTCCAACCATACCAACTGTCATTTTATAGCTGTGCATTTGTCCATTTTGCTTCAAATTCACTGTATTCCATTTTTATGTTGCTTTTATTTATATTCTGTGCTTTTATAGAGCAATACATTGATTCATATTCTCAGTCTTTTCTTCTAAACTGGACAAACTGTTGCTTATAAATAATGTGTGTGGGAGTAACGGACAAGATAAAAACAAAACAAAAAGATTCATGAGAATCTGAATGAGGTGATTTTGCCCATTATGGGCCTGATTTACTGACTACTAAGGTCGAGCAAAAAGCAAGTGCAGATTTCCGCATAAACGGCAAAAGGCCACAGCAAATTCAGCCCATGGAACCTAATGAATATGCTCAATAGGGCGATTTTGCCACAATGCTCAAAATATGAGACGGAGATGGTGCAAATTATATTATTTATTTTAGTGGGTGCTTTTGCATTTATCACAGCTACATGAAGTACAAAAAATGTGCACATTTGGAAGCAGGAATCAACTTTTGTGCAGGACAGGATAATGCAGTTTGTGCCCCAATGGGTGGTTAAAATATGACTCTAAAGCTTAAGATTTAGATAAGAGGATTGATTTGCTATGGTAATTATCATTCACATTTTAATAAAGCAAAACGTATTAACATTTCATTAACATTTTAACATTATGACTTTTTAAATGAGGCGTTTCCCTCCAGGAATAGCTTGGCAAGTCAAGAATGATACCCCCTGTATTGTTTATACACAGGGATATTTAAACCGGCCCACTTACATCTCGAGATTTGTTGCTCACCTCATTGAGCGTCAGCTTAGAGTAGGGCAGGTTGTAAGATCGGTTCCTCCTCCTTTCACATCGGCCACTGGCCAGTACATAGTACATAATCTGGGCTTGCCGCCTGACACATCTCCACAGTTATGCAAATGAAAAATATATTATCTATGCATTTTTTATACATTGATCACTACTGCCATTCATTCTGTCATTTTTGCCTCACCTGCCTTTTTTTCTGTAACTTATTTTATCTCCCTGGACTGCAACACCTTAAACTAACTCGCAGGGGTGTTCAATTTAACACCCCTGCTCTGAGTCAGGACAGCGTCCAATGGCATCTCCTGCTTCAGCGCATTGAATGTGAAGTGCAATGCAAAGGTTCTTACTGATTTCAACACCTCAGTCATTATTTGATCGATTTACATGGCAACATTTTTTTGCTGAGCTTTATTTATGTCTAAAACAGCAGCCCAGGCTCCTGCCTCCTCCTGCTCCAGCTGCAGCTAAAGCCTTTGGGCCTGTAGTGGTACATCTGTGAGAGTCCATTACTAATAATAAAAGAAAACTTCTGCCCAAAAGTACAGCGGCCCACCGGGGAAACGTCCCAACTCTCCCGATTACTCAGCACGCCTCTGCAAATGGATCCATCCAATCAGATTTGTTTATTTGCAGTCACGTGTGGTTCATGAGCAGCATCATTGGGATGCACAAGTCCCCTCTATAACACAGGGTGCATGGGGGACAGAGAGCTTTTTTCCAGTTGGTTGTAATGGCCAAAAACACATTGACAGTAGGTAACTTTTGTGATTCATAAGCCTGTTAGAATTTATTTATTTAATTATGTATTTATTTATGTCCTTTATTTTATCAGGCAAAGCATTAAGAACAAATTATTATGGCAGAACCGCTTATAAAACCGCAACAACAGACGCCCACCCTTGGCTGATTGGTTTACTCCGCTTCCTGTTTGCGTATGTGGTTCCCCGCTAGAAATGTAGTTGATACCGACAATAACAAAACTCAATTGCTGGTACAGCGGTGAGTCTGGAACTTTCCAGGCAAACTCAGGAATAAGAGCAGTAACCCTGTTGAGGGAAGGTTATAAAATGCTTAAAGCTCATAAACGTCAATTTCATGTTTCCTTCAAATATTTTTGCTACTTGCTGCCTTTTATATTCAAATGATGCTCTTTTGTACTTCGCTGTTGCAACAGTGTCAATTCCCCGTTGTGGGGCCAATAAAGACGTTCTTATTATAATTGCTCAGTTTTAGGGTTCTGATTCTTTTGTAAAATAAAGCCGTTACTCTTTTCTTTTGCATGTGCCCGCTTATTTAGGAGAGTACATAGCATCTACAGTAAACCACCATAAGGCAGGTGGCCATAATGTTGTGTTTATGATTTATTTGGACATTTATATAATGAGGTGGGATCGAGAGTGGGTATCAGCGACTCCAATTTCCCAGTACCTGATTAACCTTTGCTGTTCCACGTATCATCCTTGAATATGTTAATGAAATTAGCTGCGTGGCTGCATGTGCTACGGGTTAGCCTTGCCGCTTGTCCGGTGAGTCAGGCAGTTCTTGGCAGATGGCGCGGAGTGCATTGCGTTTTATATTCAACAGGAGATCTGACCTCCGGTTCCCTGCTTACAAACATCCAACGATTGGCTCTCCCCGTTTATCCGCGTGCAAAGGACAAAGCATGCACTAATTCAGCAGCGCACAAAAGCTCGGCTCGATCATCCTTATTGGCCCTGATTGGTTTTTAAGGCTGCAAAACAAATAGCTCCTTAGTGTTGATGTAAACACAGTGAAGTGAAAAGAGGTCTTGAGAGATTTTTAGTCAAGGTTATTTTGAAAAGAATTCACAAGTATCAAAAGTGTTTCAAGAAATTGCACAAGCCCACGCACAACCGGTTTATCTGTTTCAAGTGTAGCTCAGGGAAACTCTTAGAAATGAATACGATCTTTAAGTTCAAAGGTCTGTCTTTGTTATTGTGATGTTTCAGTTAAATTGAAATTATAATGTTCCCAAGCCCTCGGTGCAAACAATTAAAAAAAAAAGCAGAAAGCTCGAATAAATCTAACAATATTGAGGGTTGGGTAGAGGCTAGAGAAGGGGTAAGGAGGGTAAGGAAGGGTGAGAGTTCAGCTTCCTGACAGCCTGGTGAATGAAGCTGCAGAGTTTTATTCTCACAGATAAAAGCCCTTTTTGGACATGCTCCTACACTCTACACAGGAACTAACTTCTGATAGTTTTGCCATCTAGCCATTCAATCGTTTGACCTTGTCAGCGTTAGCCAGCAGCACGAAAATACTTTAAAAATAATGTTCTACTATCTGAGAGTATAAAGCAGAGAAGATTGCCTTAACCGAGCGCATTTTCTCCAGTTCAGCTTTACCCAAATCTAAAAGCTTCTCGACTGGAGTTTACAGCCTATAGGCCAGTCCACATTTGTCGTGTCATTTGTCGTGTTTTGTCTCTATTTTTTCCGTAGCTTTTATATTATATATATTGTATTATTATTGCTTTTCCGGCGCGTCTTTGTGTGCTCTATTGTTGCTTCTTTGCTGCATTTTCATCACTTTTTAATCGTGTTTTTGTCACTTTTTGTCGCTTTTTGTTGTTGTTTTTTGCGCTATTTTGACGCTGTGTTCAAGCAGCTTTTAGATTTGGGTAAAGCCAAACTGGAGAAAATGTACTCGGTTATGGTGGGGATTGAGAGGTGAGGATTAAACCAGTTCAAACCTAAGACTGAAACAGGACTTAATGCGGGTAAAGCCAGATCTAAAATAAAACCCAAAAGAGAGTTGGGTTGGGTGGAGGGAACGGGCGAAAAAGGGGAAATAAAAATATACATGTTTATTGTACACGTTGTAACATGAATAGTACTCTTCCTTGACATGTGCATAAAAAGCAATTAAAAAAAAAAAAAAAAAAAAAAAAAAAAAAAATGTAACTCTAACTTGAACACCAACCTCAACTCGAGAGGAACCTGAGTACTATGAGAAACTGCGCACGCGCCACAGTTTGAGAATCACTGTATTACATTAAGTAATAAGTAACTTCCAAATTAGTCGCAAAATTCCTTCCATTCAATGCAATAATCATGCACTCTTTAAATATTTAAGTCAGTCTAATTAATGAATATACAACAGTTGGCATAATGTTCTTTGCTGTTACTTTTCATCCATATACAGCTCTTCCAATTAGCAGTATGTACGGCATAAATACAGTCAAAAGGGCTTGCTTGTTGTTGCAGCTTCTTGTGGTTTTCAGGTATCAACACTGCAGGCCATTTAAACATGCAAACACTCAGGCTACAAGCTCAGAAACACATTTTTACCACACAAATCTACAGAGAAATATCAGCCTCTTGTTCCAAGCGCAGCCTGTTGCTCGGTCTCAGCAGCAGCCTCAGTCCAGCTGCTGTCTCCTCTGTGATACCTGTGTGAATGCCTCCTCTCCCGTTCCCATACTGCAGCAGCTGTGCATCGCTGTGAAGAGACACATTGATCTCGAGAGGGAAAAAAAATATTCTGCCTTTTTGATTCTTATTAGTTTGACTTTTTTTTCAATCAGTTACGCAGTGGCTGTGTCTTATATTCGGTCAGACAGGTTTGAACCAGCTAAGCTCTTGTGGGCAAACACTGAACGCACCTTGAAACGCACAGTGAGCCAAATCTTCCATTCAGCTGCAGGTAGTCGTAAAGAAGCCTTAAAGCAGAACTAAGTAACTCGTGCACCCTAGAGGCCATAAGCGCCACTGCAGGTGTCGTAGCATGTAGCATTTTTTTACTTATTAATTGTCCGTGAGAGTAAATACTACGCTGACAGAAAAGACAAAGGGAGAGAGGGATATTGTACATCCAATTACACAATGAAATAATTTTTTCACTCAAACTTGGCTGTAAATACTGTAAGTGGCGCTAGCCCGCAGTTAGCTTTGCTGTTAGCCTGTTAGCTTCTTCTTCTTCTTCTTCCATACCTTGTTCCGGTAGCAGCAATTGTGGTTTTCTGGCCAGAGAGAGATGAAAGACCCCCAATCATCCCATTAACACTTGTATTACCCCCAGATGGACTACGTAAAGGATTTATTAAGGTAAACAAGTTACTTAGTACTGCTTTAAACATATTCAACAAACAAAGGTGCATTTTACAACAAGCAACAAAGTTTCTTGACAATCGTATTTGATTCAAGAAAGGTAACTCATAGTGATTATTAACCATCCCAAACCTTGGAGGGAGAGCTTATTTTATGTTCAAGTTGGGAATGAATTCACATCGTTCGAAATCCGTGTTTTTATACATTATTTATGGAACGGGGTTTAGGGTAAAAAGGTGTAAAAAGTACAGTATAGTGATAGTATAAAGGGGTATGAAATCAGAGCCGATCTTTTGGACTTCTCTTGTGACTACTGCCCCTTCTGTAAGTGAGTCTTTAGATTAAATGAGTGGTATATGCTGTTGTGAATGAGTGGAAGCAGGAGGAGGAAAGGGGTGTGGGGTGTTGGTCCCGAGCAGGTGCTTCTGCTCTTTGCCTCACGATGCTCTCTGTTCTAATTACATCGGGCCGGTATTGTTCATGTGTGCGTCTGTGTGAGCGCTGCACCATGGGAAAGGTTTACATTGACCATTCCCCCGGCCGCGCATTATCCTACACAATCTTACACGGTGAAACCTTTTGTAGCTCACATTATTGAAGGGCCGTCAATGCCATTAACATAACGACCACAGAATGTTCATGCTTAATATCTTTGTTTTTTTTTTTTTACTTTGTAGTTGAAGAAATGAATAATGTGATGGTCTTAAAGGGGACATATTGTGCCAATGTTTTATTTTTGTAACCATTTCATTGTTCCTTCACCAAAAATATGGATTTCTTCTTCTACTAGAGTGCTCTGATTTGTAATTTCTAGATTTGGTTATGTAATAGACAGAACCCAGAAGTGTCCTCTAAAACAGGGGTTCTGAGCCATTCTGCGCTCACACTGTGTTTATCATGGCATTATTCATTTGTTAGCTAGAAATGGTGGCTCGTATCTTGTTTTATTTATCAGTTCCCGCAGCTGCCAACAGAGGGTGCTCCAAACAACATATGATATCCCAACAAGGGCTTTTCATGCACATACTGATGATGTAACATAAGTTTTTGAGTCGTCTGTTATCCGTTTCAACATGGTTCTTTATCAGATATACAGTTCATTTAAGTCCAATGTGATTTGGTAAACTGATCTTAACACAAAGCAAAAAGGATTAATATGCATCACGGTCAGCACCTCAGGACACAGAGCGCAGGGCCAAGGCAGCTGAAAACATTTTTCAGTCTGAACACCTCATAATATTGATTTTAAACTTTGAACCTGTGTGCAATGGCTTTGTCTCACTCAATACATCTGAAATGTTAAATGCCCACCAACAAGAAAGAAGTCAAGGATTTTCTGGCAGTTTGGTAAAAGTGGGAACAAATCTTTTTTCATTACTCTTGTACAATCCAGGGCCAAGGGCAAATACACTGTTCAGGCTACTTTTATTCAGGACACCCTTTCTTTCTTACTTGGACATTTTGGAATGCATCTATTTTATTAAATGGGATCTCTGCTGAAACTTACCAAAAATGAGCCTCCTATCTTTATTTCCTATGTTGTTTTCCATGACATAACAACTGCAACTACAGTCTACAAATAAAATGTGTTCGAGAAAAAAAGATCCAATCAGTCAGATTGCTTTCTGCTCCTAGATGTCTTTCCCTCCGAACATGCCTAAACGTGCTCGCTAAAATTATCTGAACCCTTATACCAGGTCCCAGCGTCTAGTTAAGAAGACACACGTATCCCCACACATTTAATTATGTTTTTCATGGAGCCCAGAGCTTTGCCTGTATTTTAAATTGGCTCGTATAGGCTCATATATATTACATGTGATGCTGAGGAGGAGCTGAAGGTGTTTGCATGTGTTTCATGTATGTAATTAAACTCGCTTTTGTGTCCAGCACATGGCAGTCCAAGCAGCTTGTTCTTCCCATAATGCTTTGTGTTGTATACACTCGCACACGAGTGACTGCTACCGTAAAGCTAGTATAATAGCGCACTCAATATTGGTGTTAGAGAAACCAAAACCTACCAGGAGTATTACCCTGAAAATACTAACAATGTTTTCAAATAATTTAAACTCCCATTAAGTGCTGGTGTTAGGATATGTCATATTATTGTGAAAACAATTACAGTATGTGTGTATCCTGTTTCTATGTAATTACAATACTTACCGTGTTATTACACTTTAGATGCCATAATTCCATCCTATTACCATGTTTTTACTGTGCTGTAGAATAAAGTGCTACCAGCGGCTGCAGATTGCCCAGTGACTGCAGTCCAGCGTGGCGAGTTTACATGCATGAATCTCATCTATGTTCAATATCCCGCAGTTCTGACAAAATAAACAGATAATAAACAGCCTAATGATGATAACAGCTCCATGCCGTTGTTGTCACAGGCATGCAAATGCTGCATTGAAGACAATGGTCTCTTTCTGCTTCCTTTTAGTAAATATTATGCAGTGTTATGGTTTCATAATATTTTGTAGAAATTGTTGCTGTTCTTTTCGCTGTTGACTCATCTCCACGGCTCCAGTCCCTGCCACTGGTTTACTGTTTATTTTAGATTTCTACATTTGTTCTTTTACAGAACCACCAACACCAATTTAGTAAAAGATGAAGAGAAAATTATACCAAACACAAAAAAGAGATAATGCTTTGAGACACACGACACACATTATATTACTACAACCACTATAATTGTTTGACAATGAAAATAATGTATCGGCCAATTCTAACAGATGTCCCATGTCATTTTACTACTGCTAATTTTGCCCCGGGATTGTGGAAATGTAGTCAAAGAAACAGTTTGGTGCATTCAAAAATACTGCAGTCTGTACCAGATGGGAGGATGGTCTTTGACCTGAGTGGGTGTAGCTCCATGAAAGGAGAGAGAAAAATATATTTTAGGATTTCTACTGCCATTCTGGTGTGAGATTGTTTTCACTCAGCATCAGACCAGGACCGAATGTTCGGGCTTGTGTAAATTACATCATGAGGTTAAAGAAATTCAAATCAATTAGTGTAATATGTTGGATGAAGGCTGTTTCAAGCGAAAAAGGATTTTTAAGGTAGCTGTAAACACACATAATATGAAATAAGTGGGACAAGGGTTAATGAAGAACTGCACAAGGATTAGGAAATCTCCAAAACATGAGTGTGTCTACAGGGTGGCCAGGGGATAGTACAGTGCACTCCAGGAATATGATTGTGACCCCCAGTTGCCAATCCAACGAGCGGCCGAGCCAGTAAATTGATGATCGATAACAGTTAAAACAATGCATTGCCATATAATACCCAAACACACACTATCCGCATGTAAAAAAAAAAATGCTGAAATGTAAGATAAGAGAAGAATGCCTTCATTTCTCTATACGGTGTTCAATTCACAATTCCGGTGCCACCCTTTAATATCAAAGTGCTCTCACTGGGCGGCTATACCCCAATGAAAAAAGTTTCCACCAGAGTAACTAAACTGTTCTAAACATTTGGAAGTAAATGTTTGGAAGGTATGGTAGCACATACCCTTACACGTTATGTAAAGATTTCACAGCATGGGATCTTTAATTTCAAAGCAATCATTTGGGAAAAAACATTAGACCAGACTGACTTTGATGTCTCTGGAGCATCATTAAACATGATGTTTTCCCTGCACACAGCTGGTAGGGGTTCTATACACCCTGTAACTTGTAAAACTAAAGTGAAGGAAGATAGACAAACACAAACAGCTATTGTCAGAGTGTGCTAAAGCGAGTTGAGTCGTGCCTTCCGCCCACCACTTCTCTATTACTCTCTCACCCAGCTGCTGCCCACCAACATCTCCAAAAGTGTGGCAAAGCCTGAGATAAACACATCTCAAACAGACACAACAGTGCACACGCGGCCGCCAGATTAACCCATGGTCTCCCTGTTGAGCTGCGTTCACCTTCAGCCGAACGGCCCTTTACGGACTCCTCTGAAACAACACTCAGCCCCTCTCAGCCTCTTTGTGAGGTAAAGCCGTGGGAGATTTAGAAGGTGCACGTCAGGAAGTGGAAAGGTAGTGCTCGAAACCCCAGGGTCACAGCAGGTCGGTACCAGTGGGGTTTTATGACGGGAACATAGTAGAACATGGGGACAGATAAGTCAAATGGTAAATGGTCTTAACTTACATAGCGCTTTTCTACCTTATAGGCCCAAAGTGCTTTATAGCAAGGAAGGACATACATTTACACAGACATTTGTCAATAAAGATATTCACGCCCAGGTGAAAAGTACAACATAGTTTATCATTCAGTCCCTTTAAAACAGCTTGCCAGTGATTGTCAATGGTTATTGAAAGAGTTATCAATTCCTGTATTTTCTTCCTTTAACAATCCACCAAGTTAAGTCAGACTTATTAGGGCACTGACATGTGGTGTATCAAAAATGAGCAAATAACTGTATTATTGTCCGGGTCAACAAAAGCTGTTGTCCTATGGTTGATTAATTTCAACATACATACTTATTACTCATTACTTAATGCACAATCAATTTCTCCACTCCACACAATAGCACATACAGTACACTAATATTAGTTAACTTAGTGCATTTTGTTGTCCCTTTTGGATAGTCCAAATTCATTTTCATTTCATTAGTTTCAGTTTGGACAAAATACAAATCATGCAGACTGCTTTGGTAAAATAATATGAAATGATTACGTAATGATGTGCATCTAAGTAAACTGCACCTCCAAATTTGGTTGTATTTACTCAGATTTGTATGTATTTTCTTATGTCTCCAATAATAATATGGAGCGAGGCCTATTTCCACCTGTAATGAAGAGCTCCACGTGTACATTGCACCAGCGTCATGAACTAGAACTTAGCGTTGCTTTTACCAAACTAAAAAACGAGACGAATTGTAAACAAATTCTCGCTGCTTTGAGGTCAGACAGAGTTTGTTTTGCCCTGACTTGTTAAGTGTTTGCTGCCACTGTTCATCCCCACAATCAGAGCCCTGAGAGATAACAGGAGGAAGAGCGGCAGTGGATCGAGTTTCCGCGCGGCTCTCTTCCCCTAATCCCGGCTTTGGTAGCGGGATAGGAGGCACGCAGGTCAGGACAAACACCCGCGAAGACTGCTCTGGACTGGGATTGGTGAGAGCAAGGGCTGATGGGAAAACTGGAGCGCACAGGTGGGATATAAATGCCTGCAGTGGACGGGGGACACGGGATGCTGAGGCTGTGACGGGGTCTGGGTTGACTGCAGATAGACAGATTGAAGCCGAGGTTGTCAAACTGTGGATTGCGGTATGTAGGCTTCTCCCTGTGGAACGCAAGCGGTTTTTGGGGGGCTTGTTTTGATCAATTTAGAGCGAGTTTTGTTAGGTTTGATTATGTCAATCATACAATTGTTTAGAACTGGCTTTGTTTAGGCCTAGTTTTTAGATGGTCTTAGATCTGCCTTTAATCCTAGTTTTGTCCAGATCTATTCCAGGTTTGGCCCTTTGCTTTGGTCTTGTTTTAAACGTGATTGTGGACAGTTTTTAGTTTTTGTCTTAGCCCAGTTTCAATTTGGACTTTGCCAGTGTTAAGTCCTTCTTCACTTTACAATTAAAACATTATTAGGCTTGAGTTTATGGGTCTCATTGTTGTCCATTGTTTGCTGTATAGCCGGTCGGATGAGAAAAGTCTAAGAACCCAGTGGCGCAGACATTTAATGAGAGCAACACAATCCCTTGACTTACCGGCTCTATTTTTGGGGGAGGAAGTTTCGGTTGAGTGTAGCAGTGCCTAAAACTGTGAAGAACGCCTGCTGCTGAAATGCTGACATCCATTTTATTTCCTCCAACACAAAAAGCCTGAAAAGTGGGTAACCTCTTGCGCACTTTCCTACCTGCAAATTCCCTTGGGGCCCAAACCGCGGCGATGCTTGACTGACGGAAGGAACACAACAAAGGGGGCAGAAAAGACTATTAAAGAAAGACTAGAAATTGGGATAATTCATGCACATTTTTCGGGGGGGGGAATTTACTGTAGTGTTAAAATGACCTAATGTAATGAATATAAACAGGTAAAGTCACTGAAGCCGTGTTAGGTATTAGACCGGGTTCATCGGGAGGAAGCGACTCGGGAGAGTGAAGTCAGGGCAGCAGGGATGGCATGTCAGGCCTTCAGCGCAGACTCCTTCAGTTCGCTGGCTCCGGAGCTGCCCATCCTGATGCACCACGCGTCCACCAGCGACTGCCTGTCCAGCAGCTCTCACGCCCACTCCATGGTGTCTGCAGGTAAACAACAACTACACTGCGGCTACAGTATGACAAAGACACTGTCACTGCTCATATGCTAATGTTCTGCAGCGCTTGTGTATTGGTCTCATTAAAGCAGATGAGAAGTGGGAAGCTGAGGGCAGAGGAGATGACTAATTTTTTCCATTATTTTTTTAAATGCCTCTTGAGTGAATGTTAAAGACTGAATATTCTTATTCAATCTCAATTCATTTGTCAGGAGTTTATTGTGAACTACGTTTTGGTAATAGAAGGTTCTTATGCTACAAATAATGTTACTTAGCTGATACTGAAAAAATTACAATCCAAAATGTTTGATACTTGTTGTAGCTGTTGTTTTTTACGCAAAGACGGAAATCCTTAGTCGTGCTGTTTTGTGAGTAGGCTATTGAAAAGTTAGCATGCCTTACAGCAAATAGATTCTGGGGTATCTCTGTTTTGAATTTTCATCAAAAACATTTAGGATTTTGTTTTAATGTACAGGTGACACTTTTTTTTAATTTTGAAATGAAAGCTGTGTAGATTTAATCAAACGTTTTTATGGCACTGAAATAGCTTTTAAAAACACTTCTACACCAAGAGAAAATTAAAAGTATACATGGATTATTTTCAATAGCACAACCTGTTTTTGCAAATGAACTCTTCAATTGTATCATGACAAGTAAAGGCCAGGCTTATAATTTCATACATGTTGCATTTATTGTTGAGTAGCATTGTGACCCAATTTACATAAATAAATAAAAAACGGACAAACCAGTTGAGTGGTAGAAGTAGTATAAGTGCTTGTGGTGACAGTAGTTATCTGGTGGTACAGCAGTTTGTAAATGTGTTTGTTGTAACTTCCCTTCCAGGGATTTGAAAATAGATTTTTTTTCCTTCTGCAGACTGTATGTAGCTGCATCATGTAATCATCTGGTTTGGCTCTGCTCTCTCTGAGGAGTGGATAATTAAGCTCCCTAAGGTCCTTCTCATCATGAGGCATTGTAAAACTTCCTGTGCCCGCTTTCTGTACCATTGTCATGGCTGACAATATGAAAATATGAAATGGTGTGAAACTTTGCAATACATGTTTAGTGTATTTTTTCTTATATTTACATCAGTAATCTTCAGTAAAAGTTTCACATTGTTATCTCAAAGCATACTTTTCCCTACTATCTATTTAGAAAATGCACTGTCCTCGTTGTCCTACTGAAACAATAGTGTTGTTTTGCCCTGGATGCAAAAGCCTGTTTCTTCTAAACATCCTCCGTAAATGTCATTGGTGTTTTGAACTTCGCAAAATGAATTAACCTTGCTAGCCCTCCATTAAACACAAATACACAAAAGAACTAATGACATGCGCAGACTCTTCTTTCAAGTGTTAAATGGCAAAGCAGTGTTCCCTAAATGTGTCATTTCAGCTAATTGGCTTTTATTATTTCTTTCATCTTTCTGCCACCTCCAAGTCTATAAGATATGATATACTCCTCACTCCTTTCATTATCACACTCAGTATTGGACAATATTTATGACCTATATAAGAGCACCATTACCTCCTCGGTGCCCAGATTAAGAAAAATGAATGTGTTTGAATCCACATTATAAACACATCTCACTGCACTGTCATGTTAGCTTGATAAAGGCTACAATAAGACATACATTTTCCATCATTTCCAAACCAGCATCAGCCACCTCTTCCACATGAGGGTTTTCCAAGAGCGGAGCCATGTTTTTCAAACATTTGTATAAAGGATAAACTATAAATGCATAGGTACATACAATTTATATGGTAATGTGTGGTATGCGCTAGATTTAGGATGTACTGCAGGTTGTGACTCTATAGGGATTAGACATTGGCAGGTCAAATCTCAAAGTAGATCAAAACTAAGTTCAAGGAAAATGTGGCACAAAGAAGAGCACATTTGGTTTTGCAGCCACATGCAACTCTTTGGCCATTTAAGTCCTTGTTTAGCCCTGATTTAAATAAATGACTGTAGTTAGCTTTATTGCTAATTCAACCACATGAACACATAAAGAGATATGAAATGATTTCAAAATCTCAAAACATTTATTACACTTTATTTGTGGTTGTGAAATAATGAACTCTACGGTTTTCCTTCAGTCTCCTCTGGATTGTCTCTGGCTCAATCGTCCAAACGCCCTCACATGCACCTCTCTGCCACGCACCTCGGAAATGGCCCACCGAGCCTGCATTACCCGGTCACCCCCTGTCACTACGGCAACCAGCAGGCCACCTACGGCATGATGACAGGTGAGACACAGGGACACAGCTTGCCTTCTGAAACAATATGACCTGAACTGGCACTGTGTTCATTCAGCTCAGGAGATGCTGTCGGCCAGTATTTCCCAGACACGGATCCTGCAGACCTGCGCAGTCCCTCACCCGAATATGGTGAGCGCCACCAACCCACTCCAAGGTAATCATTCAGCACAATTAAACTCGACCCGCAGTTGTTCAGAGAGGAGCGACGGGCTGGTGAGGGGTCAGAATGTCACTGATGTAAGAAGGTGCAAGGCCAGGGATTCAACTAAAAACAAACAGCACAATTATGTTCTGGACCAGAATAGTGGGGAGGATAGGGCGGGCTGATGCGTTTGCGGGTGTTGGTGAGTCGCCGGCAGCGAACTTGTGTTCAAGTAGACAGCTTCATTAAGTCCAGTCTACAAAGCGTTACAATAGATCAGACGTGAATTGGACATGTCCTAAATGAAGCATGTTCATTAACCCCTTAACCCCCACCAGAACGAGCACATTGTCTCCAGTTGGCTGTGCCCAATCTAAAAGCTTGTTGAAAAAAGCAACAAAAGAGCAACAAATGATGACAAAAATGTAACAAAAAGTGACAAAAAAAATGCAACAAAAGATGACAAAAAAATGCAACAAAAAAGTGGCAAAAATTTAACAAAATAGCGACAAAATCATGAAAAAATAAACAGCTAAAAAGTGACATAAAAAGCTATGACTGAAAAAAAAGAAGAAAAAAAAAAATAAAAAATAAAAAGCTATGAAAAAAGTCATAGGACGACACGGCAGCAACGCAAGGAAAAAGATCCATTTATATCAGTTTTGTAGGTCTTTCTAATGAGGCGTTACATTGGCCTATAGGCTGTAAACGCTAGGGCTGAACGATATGGACAAAATTTCATATCTCGATATTTATGCCAGATATCTCGATATCGATACGATACGATATAACTACGGGTTAGGCAAAAACCAAGCATTTTCAGAAAAATAAAATCATAATACAAAAGTGTGCAGTTTTATTGATGAAAATCTATATCTTTCTTTTCGATTTTAATATTTTGAATGTTCATATCTTGATATAAATAGGATAACGATATATCTTTCAGCCCTAGTAAACGCCAGTCGAGAAACTTTTAGATTGAAATGGAGAAGGAAGAAGTATGAACGTATGTACTCAAGTAAAGTGAAAATAGCTTTGAATTACACAAAAATATCTACATTTCTGACTAATTTGAATTATGTTAGAAGCGCTCTACTGACGGTTGCTTTATATCAAGATTAAAAATGGTGGTTTCTGTGTAGTTATGAGGTCAATCTTATGAGTTCCTAAATGTAATACTTTGTTCCTTGACCTTTTGCATTTGAAAGCAATATCACGCCATCTGGCATAGGTCATTACACCGTCTTATAATTTCATCACTGACTTGTCCATTTCTGTGATCCAACGCCATGAAATTCACCGTCTTTACTCTGCACGAAACCTGTGCTGGAGTCTAGCGAGAGTTATCCTGTCAGCAAAGCGGTAATGAGTCACATTGAATCATACTGTAGGTGTTCTTTTGGCTCCAGTACACAGAAGTGAAGTATCTGTAATATTATAGACTGCAGATTTATAGACTAGCACTTCTCTGTGAAATCACACTGACCACACACTGAGTGGTCAGGAACAATGGTACTTGTTGAGTATATTTACACCCAGATAAAAAGCCCACACATACACACCTATTTATTCCTATGGTATTATGCTGAAGTCAGAATATGTTAGGCCTATATAGAGGCTGTAATATCTGTATTATGGGCAACAATTGATTTGACCAGATCTATAATTGTTTATTTATTTATTGGTTTATTTGGTAGGACAGTGCAAGTTAATGAACAAGCCAACCAATTGTAGCCTTGGCTAATTTCCATCCGTCATCCCCATGCGCACTCTCAAACACACTCTCATTCATCCTGGCTATTGTACATGTTTTAGTGGTAGGGAAACCGAGTAACCGGAGGAAACCTACGCAGACACGGGAGAACATGCAACTCCACACAGAAAGGCCCGTCCTGTGGGAATCGAACCCGGACCTTCTAGCTGTGAAGCACGAGCGCTAACCGCTGTACTACCGTGCCGCCCTAATTATAAGCAATGAAATGGTCTGGAGTTGATGTGTAAGGTGTGCAATTATATACTGTGTCATTAGCGAAAACATAAACATTTCAACATATAAAACCTTTGTTAAAATATTTCACAATCTATAGAAGAAAACTGGCCTCTGTCCCTGGAGCCGATAATCACTTTGAAACACTAATCCAATGTCGATTCATCTTGGAAATGATCAAAAAACGATTTCTCTTTAGCAGTGAAGTGATATTATCTGCATTCCTCATCACGTATATTGCTATTACTAAGTCCCACGAAACACATCCCGCCATCAATACAGCCTTTAATTCAGCCTTGGCCTGATCCAATTAACATTTGCACCTGTTAAATTAAATAGTCTCTGGATTACAGAGCCGGCTCGATGGACCCACTGTTGTAAAAGGCTTTAATAAAGCACTGAGGTGTCAGAGGCTCTGCTCCTTCGAAATTAAACACCCTTTCTGTTATGTAGATGCCTTGAATGCTATTGCTCCTGGGTAATAGCATTCAAAGGCACCTTGCATAAGTAGAGGTGGAAGAATTACTTTGTTTGGCCAGGTGATTATAGATAGCAAAATGAAAGAAAGAAAAGTATAGTCCTATACTATAAGTACAGTGCAGCCAATGGTCTGATGGATAAGCCTGCTGCACATACCACTGTTCTGCTCCCAGCGTCGTGGGTTTGAGTCTCTGAAAATGTGCTGGAAGTCTCTTCCACTCTTCACCTCTTTTCCCTCTGGGCTGTCCTATCAAGTAAAGCCGTTAGGACAAAATATCCTTTGAAAAGAGGCTGTATATTTTGTTTTGCTGTTGTTTCCTTGTTGCTATTTTGTTCCTTTGTTGTTCCACTATGTTCTTGTGAAATGATGATTTTAATTGTATTGATTTTGGGGGTGAGCGCTTATAAGCTCTTGCTTCGGCCCACTCCTTTTGAGCAGAGTGTTTGCTGCTCAAATAAACAAATAAACTAAACTAAACTAAACTAAACTATGTTTAGTCTTATTCCTATTTCGACTATTCTGTTGTCCTTTCTTGAGTAAAATACTACTGATTCCATGCAAAACAAATCAAATTGTTTTTGTGCAGCCCTATAGCACAACAGAATTGCCTTTACCAATATTTCTGATTTACAAAGAGGAACAGATTGGAAACCAGTCACGTCACAGACATTAAACAGTGACACAGAAAACAAAATGCAGAGCAGTAGTTCCACTAAGCCTTTGTTAGACGAAAAATACTGTACTTCATGTTCACATGTACTTGTGTAATGCTGCCTTCCAGGCAACTGGGAATTCCGATTTCCTGACCTCCATTTTGGATAAATTCCTTGGAACACTGCTCGAATTGTCACAATCTTGTGAATACGGACCTGATCATAGTAGAGACAGTTCAAATTAAAACATTACAACAGCGATGTCCACCATAAAGAAGTGATTCTGAAAGAACATGAGTCTTAATAACATTTGATATTTATGGCAGACCTCATCCCATTGTTTTTAACATGTTTTGTATTATAACTGCATGAAGAGATGTTACAATAAGTATATCATTCCTTTAGCCTGTTATACCGTCACCACTTGGCCATTTAAACTTGTTAACATCACTATTAAGTTGGAATAAATTTATGACTGCAAAGTGATAAAATATGAGGACTGTTTCAAAAGGAATTAGGAATTAATAACCCCATAGGAAGATAGGAATAAAGTTAAAACCAGTCATGAGGTATTCGGGATGTCCAGACCAGAAGGAGTATGAGTGTGCAATTGTCAGCAGGTCAGAGGTGTCATATTTTTCATTTCTAAATATGATCTCAAAGTTTAAATGGCTCAGGTCTCATGTGTTGTGACTATTGTGCAGTTTGCCAACCTGTGGGTTGACTGTGGAAAAGACTTGTGATCTAGGCCCAAAACTAACAGAACAAAAGAAAAGGAAAACAGTTTTTATTTAGAACTTTTAGGGCACAGCTGAACACAAGATACAAGAAGTAGTATACGAGGTAGTACAAGCAAAAAGGATACATTTTGAGGTTGTGAAACACTTGTAGCAAAAAATGAATGTTTTTGTCCCACTAATGTCTGTAGGACAACATGTCTGTAAGATTGTGAAATTATTCAAATTGGGTGTTTTATTATTGCTACCTTGTTACCATTGTCCTTTTTTTCCTACTTAATGTTGCACTGGCTGTTGCTACAACGCAATTTCCCCATTGTGGGACAAATAAAGGTTTACTTATCTCTCAAATGCTGGACAAATATGTTTTTAATGAACGGAGAAAAATCAGTGGTATGCAACATTGAGTAGTAAAAGTATTACTTCGATTAACACTCCTTTTTAGTTGTCGGTAACACTTTTTTCCACTACCCTTCATACATCGTACTTGCCAAATTTAATACAACGTAATGTGCTATGTAAAAATGTGTAATAACTTGCACCGGTTACATACACGATGGATTAAAAGACGCTTTACATTGCACGATTCATTCACTCCATACTTGGTGGTAGTAAGCTACTATTGTAGCCACAGCTGCCCTGGGGTAGCCTGACGGATGCGAGGCAACCAGTCTGCCCCATCGGCCCCTCCGACCACCACCACTCACTCACTTACTACATCCGCCAGGCTTCCTGGTGTTACCAAACAGTCTCCCATCCAAGTCCAGGCCCTTCCCTGCTTAGCTTCCGAGGTCTGACAGGATCGGCCAGAGCAAAGGCAGACATAAGACCCTAACTCTAACCCTAACCTTCAGCCCTAACTCTAATGTAGGTCTTATTACATTATGTACCTTCAAAGTACTAATATACATTATTGTGTATGTGCTACATAGGTACAAGTTATTACAGATTGTTACAAAGCAGATTACACTGTAGTGAATTTAGTGAGGTACATTGTTTCAAGGTAGTGTAAAATAAAGTGTGACCAAATTATCTTAGTGGATGAATACATGCTTATACTATTTCTACTTTTATTTTGAAAACACTGTTTTTTTCCTTTCTATGCTTGGAACAGTATACTCCACTGTGTCGCATATTTAAGTTACTTGCCTTTTCTCCGGCTGAAAGCTCCCTGTTCCCATAAGCTCTGTTAGCCTGCGTTTGTTTGGAAAGGGGTTGTTGTGCCTATCTCCCTCCATACACAAACAAACAAACCAACTGAGCACTGCTGCATGCTATATTCAACACGCACTGTCACAGTAAAGAGCAGCGCAGGCAAGAGCCAACATATGCTCAACTCCCATCACTGTGGAAAAGCCGGCTACTCAAAACTATTCTTAACTATTGGGAGTTGTCAGAAAAAAATATGTTTAGATAACTGATAGATGCCATTTGTCCCTTTTGTATTACTCTTTTTGCTTAATTTGCTTTGCTCAGTTACTGTGGATCTATGCAATTTTACCTTTTGGTACCAAGAAATGACCAATAATATTAGTGCAATTGATTGTGGCTTTATACCACGTCCTTTATGTGCTTATCAAGCAATCTGATTTACACGGCTCTAAACCACAGTCACCGCGCAATTTTATTCAAATCGGAATTTGTTCATGAATGTCAAACTGACCCAATAATTGCAATCTGTTGTTTGTTAGCAAGGTTGGAACATGTGGCATCTGCAACTTGTAGCATGTGTTACACGGGGCAGACACAAGGGGGAGGTGTTGCTCTGTAATAGACACCATTAAAACAGCAAGTGACAAACATAGGTGCATATAGGGCCATTTATTTATATAAATCACCACAGTTATCTAAAATGGTCGAGATTGATGCAAATGCTATGAGTCACTCTAAAATGTTCACCGTGTTTACTTTATCTTTGAAAACATTCAGAGGTTAGGGATAAAATTCAGTTGTTATACATGTAAGTCATGGAATTGTTTTCAAGGTAAAACTGGCGTACTTTAACGTATGCTCTCAAAACACCTAATAAATGTAGTTAGGCATGAGGAGACATTGTAGTTACTGAAGAGAAATTCCATGCAGCAAGCACTCAAAAACGATAGAAATATTAGAAGGATAAATATGCAAGAAAACTGCCCTTAATGAGATGCGCTGGAGCCAAAGATGATTTAATTTTAGTTTCAAGAATAAAGTAATAATTTTCACACACTGTCAGCTTCACACATGCACTGTAGATGTTTTTTTTTTTTTTTTTTGAGGTTATGAGCAATGGAATATGCAAAGAATCCCCAAGGCTTATGTGTTTATATCATTAGAAAGAGCTATTAAGGCTAAGGCTTGTTCTATGAGCTGTGGTCGGCTGAGTGCTTCCGTTCGGGAAATGAAGATGTCTGATTACATTGTGAACTCAAATTAATTAGGTGTTATCTGTTGCCGCAGCTGTGGAGGATGGGGATGTTGTGGGAAGTATCAAATGCCAAAATGCTTTTTATTAAGTTGATATATAAGTAAAGAATGTTGTTTACCAGACATGAACTATGTTGATTAAAACAGGTTTACATGAATGATCTAAAATGGTAATGGTGAGAGATTGGTTGAGGTATCTTGAGTGCAGAAACATTTGACAAAGTAAAGATAATAAGAGAGTTCGTCTGAATGGGCATTTATTCAGGAATATACATTTATGGTGTTGAATGTGGGCAATAAATGAAAATGGAAGTCTAATATCTTTCAGAACCCACTGTACTTTGTAAGTCTTGGAGTCCACTGTCATAATTAGGCTGAAAAGTACTCATGTGAACAGTGTCCATTAATTCTCTCTGTAAGTGTCCCGCTTGACTAACTCCCACCAGCTCATTCTCTCCCCCTCTGTCTCCCAGGATCGCTGACCTCTTGCCTGTACAAGTTTCCGGATCATGGCCTGAGCAGTGGATCGTGCGCTCTGAGCCACGGCTTCTCCACTTTACCGCCGGCGCTGCTCTCCCCTGATGACACACTCGGGGTCCCCTGCGCCGTGGGGGAGTCGGGGAGGGGAAGCCGGACGTCCAGAGGAAAAGCATCCGCGAGCAGGATGACACCCCGGCTATGGACTCCCCGCAGATCCGCGAGCTGGAGATGTTTGCCAATGACTTTAAAATCAGGAGGATCAAACTCGGTAAGCGCTTTCACTAAATGGAGTCCACAAGAGCAAGTGAGGTCAGCTGACAATAAGTGACCAGGTTATTCCAGGGTGATAGCGCCAGGATGGGACTCCTCATGGGGCTCAAGTGGTCAAAGAGGGGTTCAGGGAGAGTCATTTTACACCCCTATGTGAGAAACTTTGAGATGTGCTGGAAAAGGCTTTGCACAGTGGTCCCACAGAACCTCATCGAAACCTACAGGGAACAAGTGTCGAAATCAAAGCTAAGGGCGGTCCATGGAAATATTCCTTTTTTTTACCTCTCACTTTACTCTTCTAAGGCTACACCCAGACCAACGTGGGAGAGGCGTTGGCTGCTGTACACGGCTCTGAATTCAGCCAAACCACAATCTGCCGCTTCGAGAACCTACAGCTGAGCTTCAAGAACGCGTGCAAACTCAAGGCCATCCTGGAGAAGTGGCTGGACGAGGCCGAGCTGGCTGGTGGTGAGACACATAAACAGAAAATCCCACTTTAGACCTTATTAAACCCATAGATTAGCAACTTTATTGGCTGTTTTGTCCAGTATTAACATATAGATTGCTGTTTCATTATCGTGCACAAACTCCTGTGTTAAATATATTTACTTTTTGTTATAGCCCTGTATAATGACAAAGTGGGAATGAATGAAAGGAAGAGGAAGAGAAGGACAACAATCAGGTACACATGTAATTCACACAATGCATACTATAGAAGACAAGCTATTTTCATTGTACAGTAGCTTGTGACATAATACGGAATAAACTCACTTATGTGTTATTATATAAATTAGGTATTGCTGGACTCTAATATACTGTACATTGGTTGGTTTTGCAGTTTGAATTCAATTGAACTTGCTCTTTCAGTCTGGGCGCTAAGGAGGCTCTGGAGCGTAGTTTTGTGGAGAAGACTAAACCTTCGTCTCAGGAGATTGCCAGAATCGCCAAAGGGCTGCACCTGGAGAAGGAGGTGGTGCGGGTCTGGTTCTGTAACAGGCGCCAGAGAGAGAAACGGGTCAAAACCAGCCTAAACCTGAGTCTGAAGATCAGCGGCCCCAACTGCATCACACAGATGAGCAAGACGCCACGACTGATCACATAACCAAAGCGGACAGTCAGCAATACCGCTTTGCCGTGATACAAACGCACTATTAAGTACAGCAACTATATCTCGACTTTTCTATTTAAATATCTTCAGAAAACAACAACGAAGTGCATCACCTCTTCTGCCTTTTCATGTCAGCAGCGTACTCGACGATTATATGGCTGAAAATTTGAATTGATTCAGCTCAGTTAAAGAAAAAAACACTTGATGTGGTTTTTGTATGCAACCTAATGCAAGTGAGGTACTGTATCTCTAGACTAATGTATGTGAAATGTGAAGATTATGGCTTACTCTATACGAGAACCAAGATTTATCAGGTCATAAAGTAAACCTTTGGCATTATCTCCAGCACTCCAGCATATTATTGTCTAAAATATTACCGGTAAACCACATTTTAAATGATTCAATCTTCAAATGAGCACTAACTGTAATTATTTAATATTATTTACTGAAAAGGTCCCAAATTGTTCATGTTGGGGTCACTACCTCAAAACTTTGGGAAGCTCTGATCCACATTGTTTCTGTGTATTTCTTTGAATGAATTGTTTTGCCATCAGACAAAGCATACAGAAGAAACCAATACATCAATGTATTTAACAATAATATTATCATTGCCACTAACTGCCTTAAGATGATTGTTATGCACATCATGCAGTGAACATTTTAATTTGTGACATATTCTCTTAATCCTTTTATTACCCATCGTGTCATTTAATATGTTTTGATCTACTTTCCAAAGCACTGCACTGATTGATGATACAAGGTGAGACTTTTGATGTGTGCTGATTTTGTCAATTGTCATTTCCTAGATGCAAATGTAACTCCAGTCGTGTCATAAACCAAAGATTGATGTGTAATGTCTCTGAAGATGAATGCATATCTTGATTTCATTTTCTGAGTTTTATTTTTGCATCAGATGCCACTCATCACTGCGCAGAGCTACACATTAAAATGTCCTTGTGGTGCTTCAGCCGAGGAGCCAGTTGGTGTACATCCAAAATCTGAACAGACTGTTTTTTTTTCTGCAAGTGTTTTAGTAAAGCTGTATTTGGCATCTAACTTCTAAACCAAGGTCTACTTCTGTTTGAATAGGTTTGCAGTAACTACAAGCGCAGTGTGTCCTTAACAGATTTGAATGAATGAAACATGAAAACAGATATTATATTAGAACACAGTAAAGACCAGAGAAATGTACCTGAATTTACTTTAATCCTTATAAAAGCCACCCACGCTTTACAGAGTTTTCCAGTGACAACAATCGGACAATGAAAAATGTGTTAAATCAAATTTGATGGTATGACTTAGTTGGTTTGTAAAATTTTACGTGTGACAAACCGTACATGCAAAACCAATGTACTAGGCATAACATTATGACCAGTCAGAGTTCCTCTCATTGTGGCACCTGGAGGTGAACCGTACACAGTATTAGGCAATGAGGAACACTTTGCCTTTCAAGGTCATATGAGTGATTAAATGTAGGTATCCCATTATTAGTTCAAACTTCATATTCTGTTGTATCATGTTATGCCTAATTTGTGTATTTTGGTACTGGCAAATAAAATGGAGAGACTGCAGAAATGTGGCACTTTCTGACAGCCTAAAAAAGTTCAAAATTCAATTTTGATAAACAATTTCAGCTTTCAGGAGAAAAAAATCTGTCATATCACAGTGTCCATTTTAGTAAAAACATCCGACTGTAGAGACAGTGTGCATTTGTGTGTTGAGTGAGGCAGCTAAAAAATAAAATTGCCGGTAACTGCACAGCAGCTGAAATAGAAGAGGGACTGCTGGACATCCCACAATCCCCGTGTTAATCCCTTGTCTAATGTAAGAAACAGAAACACATCAACCCAAAAGAAAAACAAGATTACTCAGTAGTAACAAAGACTTTGATATGACGGTATTGCATTATTCCTAATTTGCGATTTATATACAATCTGTACAGGGTTTAACTTCAGAGGTACTAAATCCAATGCCAGTTCCACTTAGATCTCACCACCCCACGCACTTGCACCCACATAAACATTTGTGGATGCGAATTTTACCACCTCAGTGACACTTGTTACAGACACATTCAGAGATATTCCTAAGAGCCCGACTCATGTTTTCTCAGACTTCATCCCAAGACGGCGCAGCACTTCTCCACACAAAGCCCAAGAACAGTTTCCCTCGAAGTCGGAACACACGGTGATGCTGCCGGTTCCATCTGCTTTAAAGCCTTAGCTGCTTTGTTTACCGTGCACACATTTCCAACACACAGGAGAAAAGTGGATATTTAGTTTTGCAAAAGCAGAGTACAGAAAAATCAGACCAGAGATCATAGTAGCATATGGGCACATTATAACGACAGCTATACACAGACTCTGCAGCCCTTTGTGGAAATGCTTGGTAAACAACAGTGTGGGTGGTTTGGGACTTTTGAGGTCAAACTGCGTCCAGCTTCGGGCCGTGGTCACTCTTAGCTTCCAACAAATGTCTCTATACTGAAGTTGTCCCAATTGAGAGTGCGATATCATAATTAGTTTCCCTATTTAAAATCCATGAGAAAGGCCACTGATGGGCTACGAACAAAAATTTTCTATGGATCCCATTTAGATCGCGGATAATAGTTTTAAGGCAATTTTGAGACACAGTTCAAATATTCTAACTTTACCCCTGAACTGTTCATACGAATCTGGGCACTTTATTCTTCTAATAAATATATATTTTGCATGAATACATCAGTCTTAAATGTGTTGCAACCACCGTGTGTCAAATATCTTAAAATGTCAACATGCCTTAGTGTTTAATAAAACGGCTTTGTGTTGCACCCTTGGTTAAACCTGCACCATGTCAACAAATCAGGAGCGTCCCACACAGTCTGTCTGAATTTGTATTAATGTCCTGTATGGTTTGCACATTAATACAGTGAAGGGGGTAATTAGTCCACTCCCAGGGCTCGGAGCTGTCTCTCGATCTCGTCGTCGGAGATCGTGGCTTTGGAAGACGAGGCGGCGCTCGGGACGCTCTTTCCTGCGGCTGGGGTTCGCGCCATCTGCCAGCACACAAAAAACAAATGTTAGAAGTGTAGAGTAATATAAAAACTAAACAAGACAGCTGTGGAACAAGTTGCTTAAGTATTATGTCACTGCACTTTTAACACTAATCCCAAAAGACCTACTGACTTTCTCAACACAATCCCAAGCTCTGTATAACTACAACATATTTCTAAATTAAGCTGTCAAGATCAAATTATTGTTCCACAAATAAAAACACAGAAAAAAGGTGAAATTGTTTAAGCTTAAACAGGCGCCTTGGTGTTTTGATTGACATAAGAACAAAGACGAGAATTGATTAATTCAGATAAGGCTCATTTGTTCGGAAACTTATTATGAATTTTAAATTATTTTGGGAAAGAAAAACAAACGAGCAAGTAAATGATGAAGTAGGTTAGAAGAACTCACACTCCGTTTTGCATATGGCACAAAGATATGACAAGAATATGAGAGACTTACTGTAGAAAATAAAAATGCTTCTATTGTGCATACATAAAATCTACTTTGGCAGAGGAGCAGATGGACAATTATTTTCTCTTTTCTTTGCATATGGTGCAGTCCAACCATAGACATTAACATAGTGAATTGCAGCTAGAAAATGCAGTTTTAAAACTACTTCAAATATCTACAATAAAAAGGAACATATGGAGGAGCCAGCAATAGTTGCCAATTATCTCATTTAGCTTTAGGCTTTATTTGGTTTATTGTTTCTTTCAGTGAATGCAGTCAAATAAAGTAAAGTATTATCAAACTCCGTCCTAACTCTCACGTTAAACTGCGCCGATTGTGTGCTAGCTCCAGGTGTGCACGTGTTTATGGGACAATTTGTGGCACAGTATTTTGTGTTGAGAGGTAATAACTCATGCAGGCCCCCAGGGGGAGCCAGACACGCAGCAGATGGAGGAATAGCGGTTAATGGCGCCACAAGAGCTGAAGGCGAGCCCCACCGTGTGGCAGCTGCAGCACATTAGGCCATTAGCGTTAACCACTGTGTTTTCAGTAGCTAAAATATTTGATCATATTATTTATGTTGTAGTAAAAAGAGAACAGCAAATATTTGGATTTTTCGCTTTCATAATAGATTAGAAAGTAAAATTCTGACAGTTACATTTCTACAAAACGCTCACCATTTTGTTCCACGAAGATAACCAGTATTTACCTTTTTCTTTTAAACTTTTCATCTTACCTTTCCTGAAATCTCAATGCCAATCTCATCCAGGACCTGATCCACAATTCCCTGACTTTCCTCCTCATCATCAGATTCGTCAAAGATGTCGTCCAACGTGTCATTGACTAAAGAGGAAAAAAGAAAAGTACAATAAATAATATTCTAATGAAAAATCAACACAGATTGGAAGTTTTTGTTACTTTTAATGGTGTCCTCAGTGAATCTTCATCTTATTTTCTCACATTAATATTATCATCATTACATTGATGCCTTTTGTTAAAGACAGGTCTAAACCTTTTCCGTGTAAGTAATTGCCAATGCTTTCTACACATAATATTTTGGATTCCGATTACCACCAATAACATGGACACACGCAGCACATTCATACCTAAAGACAGTGGATAAAGAACACAATGGCGGAGCAGGTATCAAACTGGCAGCCATGTTTGTGGCTGAACCGAGTGCTGTCATACAGTATTGTCTCCTCTCCTAATCACTGGGCACCCTGCTGCATTATACGTCACTGGTCCACACGTCACGGGGAGGAAATCTCGACTCTCTGGTTTGTCCAGTTCTTTAAATACCTTTGCTCTAGTAGGTGTGAACATTCATTGTAATGTGTGGTTGGTGGTTCTTACTCATGTCCTCGGTCATGCCCATCTTCATGTTCTCCTTCTGGAAGTCCTGCATGGTCTTCAACGTCTTCTGTGGATCCATCTTTTATTCACTGCCTGCATCGTCTGTAAAGAAAATAATGAAGTGAACAAAATGTGGCAGCTTTAGCCCCTATTCCATGCTTAATGAATTATTATCTTCATTATCATGTTTTTAAATATCTACGTTACATTGTTAAATAAATGTGAATTATGTTTTGCTGTAGTGTGCAAGGTTTGCGTATCAAAAAAAATTAAATGAATAAAGTTACTAAAATGCATAGTTTTCTTGACTGCTTCCACTGGTGCATTAACATAACAACGGAGGATGTCTCATAAATAATAGATCTCCTTCCTGTCCTTGGGTCAGCAGAAATAAAGCCTAGTTTCTTAGCGACATCACAGATAAAATGCCTTGTATTTTCACTCCATCTTTCAACACACTGCATTCCCCTATCAAAGGTCGGAAATGTCTAGCATCTAACCCAGCAACGATGAGCGTTAGGTGGGCTCATCCAAGACATTGGTTGGGAAGTTGAAAATAGTCACATGCAGCAAGGGATGTACATTCTGTACGGATTTATTTGTAGATATTAATGAACAGTTATTCAAAGTTATCCACTCTCACATTACATTACCTTTTATAAACCAGATGCTATTTTATCAATTAAAACTTGATTTATAAAGCGCTTTTCATACAAAGTTGTAACGCAAAGTGCTTTACAGATTAAAAGCAGTTCCCGCCCACCCAACCACCCACTCTTCCAAATAAAAACAGACATTATCAGGGTTTATGATTACAAAACAGCATTTTAAGACACAAAAGACAAATATCTGCTTAATGTCCTTGTTTATGTGCCATTAATTCAGACAGTTATCATCTTCACCAAATCGTTCATGAATTGTACAACACTGGTTTATATTCACAAAAAAATGATTACCTGAACCAATTTCCCCTGAATATCCCTACTAGCAGACAACTATTCATTTAAAATGCAGTCATGGAGGCAATTTATATAAACCAATTGGCATGTGGTTGTGTAAAGTAATTCCCAAACAATAACGACAAGTCATTACAACGTTTGGCCATAATACAGTAGTTAGACATAACACTAAGCACATTGTCTCATTACAGGCATCTCCTCCACTCCATTAATTTGAAGCCTAATTATATTTGACCCGTCAGTGTTTGCATTCTTTGACTCTTCACTGTACATTGCTTCAGGCCCCTCACACTTCATTAACAATTCTGCCACAAGCCTCAGCACTGACCACGAATAGAAAAGCCATTAATAGTATGACCACAACAATGAAGTACTATTATACTACTTAACCCAGGAAGTAAATGATAAACTATAAAGACAGGCACCATAAAACAATCACGCAATGACTCATTTGTGTCATGGGTGTCCAGGAGAAAATGGCCAGTGAATGATGTCTTAGTCTTAACACTAATCTGACGGTCCAACACAGGACTAGAGAAAACCGTCAGGTCCACAATGTCATGTCCAATTATACAAAATATTGATTTTAAGAATTAAAGCAGAACTAAGTAACTCATGCCCCTAGAGGTCATAAGCACCACTGCAGGTCGTAGCACGTTGCCTTTTTTACTCATTAATTGTCCGTGAGAGTAAATACTACACTGACAGAAAAGACAAAGGGAGAGGGGATATTGTACATTGTGCCACAACTCAATGGCACAATGGAGATTTTTTTTTTTTCACTCAAACTTCGCTGTAAATACTGCTAAAGTAGCGCTAGCCTGTAATTAGTTTTGCCCGTTAGCTTCTTCTTCCTGATTCTATTAATGTGTATTGCGTCTCCGATACGGAGGCAGGGACGTTGCAAAGGTGGTTTTCTGGCCAGAGACACCAAAGGGAGATGAAAGACCCTCCAATCATCCCATTAACACTTGTATTACCCCCAGAGGGACTACGAAAAGGATTTATTAAGTCCAAATCCATTTAATATTTTCTTTAAATTACCTGATTATAAAAGTGTAGCAGCATGCCACATGTTTTTTTTCCCCCCCTGCATCATCCTGTCGTTAAAAAGTGTCCATTAAAGTGCCTGTTGCCGTCGGCAAATGTAAAAAACACCCAATCACAGCAATATTCAGCAAGAACTCAACTTGCAGGCGAGGTTATGATATGAACATGGTTTCAGTACTGTAGAAGTCTCTCTTTCCTGTTCCAGAGTAAAACTGGCTGAGACAGTGAACCAATGGTGTCTAACTAAGAGGATTCAACCAGCACATATCCTTACAAAAGACGGGGTTTTAAAGGATTGTGTGCTTTCTTGCGCACAAAAGTTTCATGGTATATTTTTAGCGCGTATATATTTGTGTATTTATCACAACATATGTATTCTCTTCCTTGATGACACTATGGTCTTTATAATATGTGTCAATGTCAGTGAGGATGTGATTTTGCACACGTGGGGAAATAACTAAATACAAACACAGGAATTGATAGTTTGTCGTGGTGGGGTTAGGGTTACACTGGGGCACACTTGCTCAAATACATGATTAAATAAATAGAACTTAAAATGAATATGTTTGGTTTCGTAAGTAAGTAAACATAAATAAGTCAAATTTTTTACATGCAACAGACTTGTGACATTTCCTCACCTTGGCTGTGGAGGACATAGCTCCAGCCATCTTCATTTGGGAGTTCATGAGTTTGGTTTGCGTGGACATAGAGGTGACTTTGGAGCTGACAGCGTACGTGCGGTTCTTCTGCTTCCTGCACTGGACCAGCTGCTTGGCCAGGATCTTGCAGGCTTCCCGATTCCCGCTCTTTGCCATTTTCTTAATCTCCGCCTCCTGCACAAAAGAAAACATCCAACAGAGTGAGTCACGTGAATGGCAAATTTGGTTAACAAAAGCAGGAGTGTTGAATGTAAAATATGTGTGTGGGCATCAAAGTAAGAACTATCACTGTTGTCGTTTTCTTCTTGTTATCATCTCGTAAAGGATATAAGTAATCTACCTTCTGCCGTAATTTAATAATAAAATGGCATACACAAATCAGCTTTGGACTGGCAATGTAATGTATGGGTCAAATGCAGAGGACAATGTAAAACCTCAATTTGAACTAAATCTGATTGTCGAAATGTTTAGTACAAGGACAGAACAGTAAGCACCAGTTGGAAATCAAACCGCTCACCTTTGGATCCGTAAACAAATGCTCTATCCACTGAGCCACATCTGCCTATTCCCTTTTCATGTAATAATATTCTCTAATAAGCAATGAGATGACATTTTTTAGATGTTTTATCATCATGTTAAAAGAGATCGGGTTTGTAATTATTGACTTAAAAACGTTGAGCCATTTGTTTGAGGTTGCCCTTTGCAGCAGGTGAAACAAGCCTTTAGTTTAGTAAACATCAGAAAACACACAAGTGCCTATGGGGATCCCCTGTACTGTGGGCTTGAGTGGAGCGGTTCCTCCCCAGAGACCAGTCATGAGCTGCAGGATGCAGTGAGGCCTCCTGACGCTAACCCCACCGCGTGTTGTTTATGTCTGCACACTGAAAGCATGTAAAGACAATAACATCAAATATTCATGCCTCGAGTGGAGGAGCTATAGGTGTGCACTACTTTGTACTTATGTGAGGTTTCTGCGCAAACATACAGTTTCTCTAATGCTAACAACGGTGATGACAAAGGGGCAAGATCATGGGCTGACAATATTAATGCATGTTTGGGAAAACAATGTTTGCAATAAAGAAGAGGCGGGGAGGACGAGAGCGGAGGGACTTCTGCTGATGTGGAGTAATGTCTTATTTACAGCGCTGTCAGGGAGAGAGAAAATGGGGTTTGAGGGAGTGAGAGCTGTGCAGACATGAAGCAAAGCAAGAATGCGGCACACGGTCATCGAATAATAATAAATGTAGAAATAAAGTCAGTATAAGTCAATGATAGCAGAAGCCGTCAACAAGTTTCTTTAGCTCGAATAAACAAGTTAAAGCAGAACCAAGTAACTCATGCCCCTAGAGGCCATAAGCCCACTGCAGGCGTCGCTGCATTTTGTGTTTTGTTTACTCATTAATTGTCCATGAGAGTAAATACTACGCTGACAGAGAAGACAAAGGGAGAGAGGGATATTGTACATCCAATTACACAATGGAAATATTTTTTTTCACTTAAACTTGGATTTAAATACGGTTTAAGTGGTGCTAGCCCACAGTTAGCTTTGCCCGTTAGCTTCTTCTTCATGATTCTATTAGTGTGTATTGGTGCGCCGACCCCGGAGGTAAGGAAGTTGCAATTATGGTTTTCGGACCAGAGACACCAGGGGGAGATGAAAGACCCCCCCAATCATCCCATTAACACTTGTATTACCCCCAGAGGGACTACGAAAAGGATTTATTCAGTTAAACAAGTTACTTCGTTCTTCTTTAAAAGACATTTCAATCAATTATTTTAATTCTTTTTTTGTTTTTCATGTATACAATGAGTGTCCAGTAACAAAATGCAGCAGCAAAACACACAAGTAGGGAGGTGATACGTGGAATCAATTGTTGTGATTGATTAGATTTCAATCAAAAGCTTTCAGATCAAAGTCCAGGGTTTACGAGATAGATTTTTAAACGTTCCTGGATGTTTTTAAATGTATGTGTAACTGACCCAAAAGTGCACTAATATCTTACTAAAAATTGTTAATTGGGGATAGAAGTGTGGACGAAGCTAATTAATCTATCCGGCACTCAAATAAACATTGTGAACTAATGTAAAAATCTGTATAAATCACAATATGTAAATCATTTATTGTTGATATAAAGATGGAGACAGTAGAACAGTGGTGCTCAACCTTTTTAAGTTGTGACTCCAGTATGACAACTGATCGGTGTTTGGGGACCCCCATAGTGCACGTTTTCTATCCCCTGTGCCTTCCATATGATCTGGCGACCCCAAAATCATCCTGCAAGAACTACCCCAATGAGGGTCGCAGCCCACAGGTTGAGAACCACTGCACTAGAGCATCTGTGGCACACTTTGACAGCAGAATTTTACAAAAGTCAGAAATTACCACCGCTCAAGATAAAATAAATTTAGCAGGACTCTTAAATCCGTAAAGATACACTGAATTCTGGACTGGCTCTCAGCTGTCCAGCGCCGGACTGATGATCTTTGTTTACATGCCATTGTTATTTCACTGTATCATGTGTGGACACCAGCTGCATTATAATTTCCTTTGAGACAATAATAAAGTTCAACCTTGAATTATTTGTTTTTTTAGGCCAATATTGACACCTTCAGCAAAGATAGTTAACGTTATACCGAAAACAGACTCCTTAGAAATAGATAGATATTGACAAAAAGCTACCGCTCCACTCCCTAACATTTTGCCGTGTGACAATGCAGCTGATAAACTGTAAAATTACCCATTTCACTTCAAATGTCTCCCCTCATTTTAATGCAGTTTATGCGAGTGCCTCATTGTTCACTCAGATTGAAGTATGCCCCGACAGCAACGATTGTGCCAAACTGCGAAATTAGGTCATTTCCAAATCATAGCGAAAGGACTTTTTTTCCCTTTTCTTCAAAATGTGCAACAAAGCTCGGAGAGAAGAAAAAAAAAGTCAACTAATTAGTGGAACGCATTAATGAGGAATAAAATGGTTCTCCCCGGGGAGGTAATTATGTCCTGTATTGTATTTACTTACTACGACAAAGGCTAGAGGACACGGCAGCGCTTTCATCTCACACTGAGGGGAAATGTACCTCTTTTTAGAGTCTATGCTGGGACAATGGAAGGAGAAGCTCTGGCCTCAAGCTAAACCACCCAGCAAGCTACTGTAGATCATCTATACTCAGTTAGTCCCATTTAGCCCACCAGCCCGAGAAGCGGGAAGTAGAGGGAGTTTGAAGAACCGTTGATGCAATAAGTGGCAAATCAGGGGGAAATGCCCAAAGTCCAGCGTGAGAGTGTGTGTGTGTGCCGTGTTGGTGTTTGTCCCTCACCAATTGCTTCTCCTGCCTCTCGAGCGCCGTTCTGTCTCTGGTGATCTGTCGCTGAGTGCCGCGCAGCTCCTTCGACTGCTCCTTTATGACGTCTGAGGAGAAGGGCAAGGGGAGGAAAAATGAGTTCACCACACAAGGAAAGTGAAAAAAAAAAAGAAAAAGTATTTTGAATTTAAAAAATGCACAGACAACAGAGACAAAAACATTAAATAAAAAAAAGGAGTGGGTTGAAGTGTGAAAGCAACAACCCAGCACAGACTTTAAAGCCTTTTCGACATTGGAATACTCCTGCATAGCTGAGAGGTAACACAATATTTACAGCAACAAGTTTCAGAACATATTAAAAAGAAAAATTTTAGGTCAAAAATCTAAACTTGTAAATTAATCTGCCAAACATTAAAACAGATTAATGAAGATTAAATTTAAAAAAAAAGATATCATACACTTTACTGACAATGTAGACCTAAAATGTATGCACTTTAGCAGTAATTTTGTAAATCTATTCTTAAAAATATTCCATTTGAATTGTGTCCACAAGCCTTTAAGTATCAAACTTCGAAAAAAAAGAATACTTCGGGGAAAACATTATTTTACATCATTTTATGACAAACCCAGTAATTGATGGTTAATTGGTTTGGGACGAACAAGATGAGCGCGTTAAAACAGGTGGTGCAGATGTCCCGATAAAATCCACAGAGATCTGATTCAATTAGGCTCCTGTGCACAAGCAGCTGGAAATAAAAGAAACCTACCACACATGGCTTCAACTGTCTACTCCAGGGTTTAATAGGGAGAGAAAAAAATGCCACAGAGTCAATGCCAACACGCATTCAGACACAGCTTTGTCCAAGAGCTGGAGAAACTAAGAGTCTGCTCTGAGACGTCCAAACATCTGCATCATGTGAGGGAGAGATTTCAACAACGATGACTAAACTATACACAAGAAACAACATAGGATAAACAAGGGGACTACATAGCAGCAAAAATACTCTGTAAAGGAAATGTGTTTTCTCTATTAAATCCATAAGGTTTTTGAAAAAAGAAAGTATAATGTTGAATTAAAATCCATGCTGTGTTAACAATGTCAAAAGCCGGTCAAAAAAGTAGGAAAAAAATTATGAAGTCAAATTTTAAAGTCCAAAAAATGATTGCGTGAAATTGAGAAAAAGAAGATAAAAGGTCCAATGTGGCAAAAAAGTGACACAAGCGGTAAAAAAAAAAAAAAAAAAAAAAAAAAAGAGATGAAAATTAATGCATAAAAACTAAAACTATAAACAAAAATGACCAAACAAATACCCCAAGACATACAGAAAATAGTAACATTTGAAGTGGAAAAAGAGGCATAAGAGAAGACTAGGAAACCAATTTGAACAACAAATAAAAAAAGTTAGTAAAAACGTATCGCAGGTCTGAACATACTGAAAAATAAGCCCATTCTAAATATCAAAAATATCCAAGTATGACGAAAGTTATACGTATAAGGTGACGTGACGCCAACGTTTCAAAGTGGGAGGGATACCGTCCTACAAATAAGTGTGATCTCGAAATCCCCCGTCTTCTTTTTCGCCGAATAACCATTACAACCTGCTGAATCACTACGACCAGCAGACTCAAGGATCAAAATCTAATCAATAAGAGAAAAGATGATGGTGATGGAGACCAGATGGGGATGTCAAAGGATGCCACCGCTGAGAGGAGAGGCTGCCGCTTTTGGAGCACACAGTAAGTTTGTATGAGTGAAACTGGAATGACAATGATGGGAGGAGCAGGCAGGAGCTGTGGAAAGACTGAGCTCATACGACACATTGGAAATATTCAAAATTTCATTTGACAATCTACTTAAGGGGCCGGCCATCTTTCTTCCCTTGTCTGCGAAAAACTGCTTCAGGAGTTAATCTACACTTGAGCCATTTATTAAGTGCTCTACTTTGACCTTGTAATGGTGATGACTTAGCCTCGAGACAAGAGTGAAAAGATTTGGGCTGGCTTTTAGCATTTTGACAGTGCTGAATTACCTAAATTAACAGGTACTTGTTCTAGGCTGACAGCAAGAGAAAATATGAGTCAGTCAGTTGGTCAATCTTATGATCACAAAGTGGACAGTCATTTAGGGTGTGTGATAGCTATGGGCAATCTGGCAACTTGTACCATTTAATTGTATCCCAAATTAAGCCACTGTCAAATATAGTATATGCTCAACACTGCCAAAACTTTAGGTCACGTTTTGCCAGTATAATTAACAAACATTTGAACCCTCCCATACTCCCAGGTCGAGAGACAAAGCAACACCATGATCAACATCTCTAAAATCTATTTTTAGGGTTTTCAGTGCTTAAGCTTAAGCCAAAACAACATGTATCACATGATCCATTATGTTCAACATTTAACAGCGATCTGAAATAAGTGTCAGCCTCGTTTCTACAAAAGGCTTATTACAGCTAAAGCAAACACGAGCTAAAACAGGTCAGACAAGTTAAATACAGCAACATTTCAATCATGGGAACAGCAGAGAATTCCATCCATAATGCTAAAAACAACTCGAGCTAGCTTTTTTTTGGTCACACATATCAAACTTACCGTCAACCGTCTTCTTCTTGAAAAAGGCCATGGCGCTAATCTATGTAAACTTGGTGAATAAATATAAAAATGTGCGCAGATTGAGGTAAAAGCAGTTGTTTAGCCCTGGGAGCGGGACGGTAGTCGTTTTAGCTGCGGTTTCCTGGTTCACTCCTGTCGCCGTCTTCCCTCAGCTGACTGGGTGACGTCACGGAGGCACTTTCACGGAGCGTTCAATAAACTCGGTAAATAATAATATCGTCTGCATAAAATGAGAATTAAAATTATTTATGGAGATGTTTTAATGGTATGGCTGTATGTGTGGAAGAATACTATTTTTGTTTTCTTTTAATGACATGCCAAATAAATTATTATCCGTCTCATCATCAGGCGTTTTAAATTACAACATATTTTGACATAGTTCGCTTAAAAGCATCACATGAAAGAAAAGGAGTAATAAAAAAGTAGACAAAGAAGACAGTTGGCTGCCTCAAAACTACTGAGAAAATTACATTTCTTGAACTTAAATTAAGAAATGTATTAAGGTAAAACTGGAAATAAAGTGTGCAATAGTCCTGCTTTTAGTTTGTAAGTCTGAGCAAATGAAAGTACAATGTAGTTAAATGTATACAGCAACACTTTTAGAAATTAGGATATTGTAGGGAAAAAATAATAATACACTTTAAAACTTTACACAAAACTAAAACATACTGTCAACGATAATTGACTATTTGTAATGAGAGTGGAATATGTATTATAGTTTAATAGGCTACAATTTGTACTTTATTCAACAATATTGATTCATAATTTGTGTGTAAATCTATGGAGTGCAAATTTGCTTCAATTTGTCACGGCTTCAGCAAATACAAAAAGAGTCTGGAGAACAAGACATTTTGCATATGGTTTTATGGTCTCCGTACATGATGACATCCGCTAGTGATTGTATTTTTATAGGCACAGGAATATGTTTGATATGAGAGCAGATGTTCGCTTGTTGTATTACTTCCTGTCACAAATAGCACTCTATAAATTCCCTCCTTGGCTCCTAATATCATTCCCCTCTCCACTATTTCCTCCCATGGCTTCTTCCCAGGAGGCTGTGTGTTTTATTGTCTATCATTGTTCATACATTAGCATTGTCTTGTTCCATCTTGCTGCCGACTTTATGTGGCGAACCGTGACCAACTCAATTTATACGTGCATTGAGAGACATGAGAGAGTCTTAGCCCCCCCCAAATAACCTCACATTAGAAGTTAGGAAAAGATGCAAGGAGGTGACTTTGAGGATGGGTTGCCTGTAGCACCGTGTCTTCTCCATAGAGAGGAGTGTGCACCGTCCTGAGGCGTAGTTCTTGTTAAGGTTATTAGGGAAGATGTTTGGCACTAATCAGTGGAGCACCTCAGGGACCCCCACTAAACGGTCTCATCATCACAGGAGCCCCCGCGGTGATAAATCTGGCCTGAAGCACCCACTGGGAGAGCAGGTACCAGGTCTGTCTATGTTAGTGCGTCTGAGGCATGCATATTCTAATAGGGGCAGCAGACTGTGGTTTAATAGGCATTTATCATGTTAAGATGCTGGTAGAGAAATGTGGGGCATTCTGGAGTGAGATGTACCCATGAATTCCACAATGAAGAAAATGGTTTGGGTCGAAAAATGTACAAATGCAGACTTGAATGTCCTTAAGCTTCAATAAAAGGCAGTAAATGTCCCCAAAATGTACAAATAATAATAGCTATTTTCTGCAGACACATAAAAGTTACTCTCTTTGCTTCATCTCATCACTCCCACCCCGCATTTCTAACGCATCTCTCTCCCTATCCCTGCACTCCTCTCATGTCCCGGGGCGCGTGGCTGTATAATGTTAGGGCACTAAATACAGACTGGAGCTGAGCGGGACGATCATGTGTGAAATGAGTTTGGGGCTCGAACAGTGGGAGTCCGGCCATAAAACACATGGAGTCGCTCAGCTTAAAGGTATATCTCCCCCCCAAATCACACTAATCCCAACACTTATCCTCAATGTAGCAACTGTTCCACTCCTACACTTCACAGACCGCCGGACAGAGGGCACGGGAAGGGACTGAGCTGGCATTTTTCACATTTGCTCATAATTGCAAGGAGGGAAGAATGGGTTGGCATTGGCTTGGTTGAGGTATCAAAAAGGTCAGCATTGTGCCAAATAAGGGAGAAAAAAATTGGTGTGGAGTGGCTCTGCAACACTGTCTGGATGGAGGATGGGGGGATGGAGATTTAAATTTGCATAGATCAATGTTATGTCCTGTATTGTTGGCTCTTCACTCATTTACTTACTTTACAGGATCATGACTTTACGTATAATCTTCTCTCTACTTTGAACCAGTTTGGACGTAATGCATATTTTAGGTACAAACACAGCGGCACATGCAAAATTGACATTATATTTTCCCACATTGTCACCAGTAGAAATGATATCATATGCAAGCCCCTTAGGCCTACTCTGTTGCTATCCTTATGTATATAGCATAAATCTGTCTAATATAATAAGATATATGATGATCGAGGCTTCCGCCTGACGCGTAACCAGGCTGAAATATGTGTGTATGCAAAAAAAAAAAAACACAGTGAAGTGAAGAGGCTGTGATGGGAGAGCAGGGATTTCAACAGCCCTCTTTGGTCTGATGGATGAATACTTCAGAGCCGCGCAGATGGAGAGGGTTGCCGTATGGATGCCTAAAATATATGGATGAAAGACAAGGAACAGGTGATGAGAGGCAGGTGACAGGAAAGATGAAAAATGACAAATCAGAATAGAATTGATGTACTGAGTTAGCAGAGGCAGCCTATTTTGAAAATGTGTGAGTAAAAGAGATACAAAAACAAGTTACTCCCACTCTCCATTTTCATTGCATGTCCCAAACCTTGGCAAATGAGAAAATACCATAATTTCAATATTATGTAAATTACAGTATTTGGGCAGAGAATCCTCCTTAAGTTACTCTAATTTACTTTATTTTCTTCTAAACAAAATACTCTTTTGAGATTGCACTGTATAAAGTTCTGTTATCTTTTATTTAATGGAAGTCTTGTGTCTTCCAGACGACATATGGGAGCAGCAGGACAGTGAGAGACGTGACGGTGGGTGAGAGCAGCAGGAGGAGCCGGGACTGCACTGGGGCAGACCAATAAATCGACTGAGTGACTTCTGCCCACGGGACGAATCCTGTCACACCTACCGGCGGCGCTGCACCGGGGAATTGTGGGTAATGGGAGATTATTCTGCCCCATAGTGTTTGCTCATCATCACTGCCATCCACGGTTCCCCAGTCTCCACCGGCAGGCACTCACAGACATAACCATACACACACGTGTGCTATACTGGCTCGCTCTCATAGACCTCTTTCATATCCGCATGCAGATGGAGCTCAGAGGCAGGTGTTCGCTCTACACACAGTCGGTTCTAAGGTCACACAGCAGTATGTTATTGTTTAAATCTGCTGCTGGCGCCAATTTTGAGTGAGGCAGACGCTCCCACACGCTTCAATGACACTGTGTTTTATCCACAGGTTCCCTTTTGCCTGAGGACACCAATCTGTCTGCAGCATATCGTCCACGCGCCGGAGCAGAACGCCGTGTGTCTGTGGCTCTGTCCTGTTCGCCCCGGGGCAGCGGTGACCACTGGACTGGACGGGTGGTCCCAGCAGGGGAGCGGCGCACTCACTTTAACATGGGGGAATTAGAGTCATTACAACAGAAGGGCATCGGAGGACGAGTCCTTCGCCGGGCAGAGGAGGGACGAGCATTAGGAGTGTATCAGATCCATCACAGACATGTTTAAATCAGACGCTTGTAAAACATCAGAGCAAGGGCACAATTAAACAGTTCATTATATCTTCTGATTGCCATTATCATGAATGGAAAGTTTAGGCACAGGTCAGTATTATGGAAACTCATGAGTCTCCAATGGATTTTACATAGATTTGTAAGAATAATGGCATGGCTTATGTTTGATGGATTTCATACACAGAATCTCTAAATGTATTGATGGACTTTGACTAAATTAGATATTGCCTTGAGCAGGGCATTGACAGAAACCAGAATCTTTGTGTGACAAAAGTGGCACTCAGCCACTGTAATGGCTTTTCCCTGTGTATTTCCTGCTGAAAAGTATAATCCGTGTCATGAGAGGGACTAAGGCACCAATGCAATGTTTTACTGCTCGACGGCGGATGGGATTCAGGAGACACTGCACGTCTCTTTTATCATCTTATTCATATTGTAGCACTTCCATAAAAATGAAACATGATATGATTCGGTTTTACTCCTGCTATAGATAACAATATTACACCCGACTTTTTTCAGTGCCACACAACTGAATCTCATTATAACCACACTGTGTTAACAAAAGAAGTGTCTAATTTTCCATGATTTTCTGTGCATATTAAGAATCCAATTTAAACCTGTTTTTTGTTTTAAACCAAATTTATCCCCCATTTGACCCCAAAAGTAGGAGCTGTAAGTGGTTTCTTATAAGTCGAAATGACCACGTCTTTGAGCATCGGTCAAATCATTAATTCAGTGCTGGACCAGTACGTATTTCATTATCTTTGACAGAGCAGCGTGCAGAGCTAAAACCCAAGCATTTCAACCGCAATTATATGCTTTTGAATAAGGTCAGGAAGCAAATTAGAGGGTGAATCGGTCGCTCGCACATTTTAAGTACTGTGCATAAGTCTTGAAGTAGTTTTAAGAAAGTCCACAAACAAATAGCAAAAAAAAATGTAAGAAAATGATTTAGAATTGCAAAGACATCAGCCAAGGCACTGTCTTATATCTCACAATGATAAATATGATAGAGCAGAGTATCCTCCCAGGTTTGATTCTCAGATGATGACATGGAGTTTGCATGTTTTAGTTGAGTTCTTTCTGGAAAAAAACAACAACAACAAAACATGCACAACTGGCTGTTTAAGGTACATTAAATGTCCTCACTGCTCCTGTCAGGTTGGCCCTACGACACTCAAAGATGGGTCGAGAGAGGACAAATGTTCCCATGGGGACAACGAAGTGCACGGTCATCTTTACTATTTACAGAAAACACATACAATATTTGAGTGGGGGATTATCTTTTGGGGTCTGTAATTCAAAATGTCCCACAATACAGTACCCTGCTAACATCATCTTTCTAAAACACTTGCTCAGTCTAGTCTTATTACGTGTATAATCATAGACTGGCAATTACAAGTGAAGATGTGAGATCACTGCATTAATGAAAACGAGAGGAGAGTGTTGCTTTTGTTTTAGCAAATTGCTGCTTCGCTGTGGCTGAAATGGAAATTTTTGCCCATTAACTCACAAATGAGTGTCTTTGTTTCATTAGACCGGCGGCACGCACAGCAAATGACTCCACCATCCGTGTAGTTTCTGTCCCACTGAAATGAATAGTGCATCAAGACTCCAAGCGCCCTAGTTTTAAATTAAGGCCAGGTTGTATTTTTGTACGGGGAAACAGTGTAAAAAAAATGTGTTTACGTCGCCTCACACAGAAGAAGCGCTAATGTCACTTTAATTAGGCTTTAATGTGCAGACCCCTCCCCCGCCATCTCCTCTCGCTAAACACTCAAATAGATGGAGGATACGGGAAATTGTGCACGAATCATCTACCGGGTAGAAAATAATCAAGAAGCGATATTTTTCAGTCACTTCAGGTAAATGGGAAAAGTTAAATGACTCATGGAAACGCATCGTATTTTAATGTTAATTATAATAACTGATTGTTGTGACCTGGTTGACTGTAAAGCATATCAAATTACTCTGTTCAGAAAATTGACAATTAAGACGTAACAAGTAATTAATAAAATGATGGCAACACATTGATTATCCAAGTGTCAGTGCAATGTGCAGATGATCTGTATTGTATGACTGTCACAATATTTATGGGTTTCATTAAGATGTTTAGAATGATGGAAAAATATCACATTGCAAATCTGTAGTATTTGTAAATTCATAAAAGCATTATACTTTCTTATGAAATAGGGACAACGGTGGCATAGATGGTCGTCTCATAAACGGAAGGTCGGGGCTTCGAATCCCGCTTCCTGAAGGTGCCCACTATATAAGCTTTTACTATTTATAAGTTGAATATTGAGAACAATGATCATGCAGTCTTTACCTTATTATAGATGTAAATTATGTAAAAGAATCCACAGCTTTAGACCGTAGTAACATGGAAAAACTACTCGGTTCACAAACTTGGAACAGGCTTGGCTCCTTTAGATGCTCTACACTGTAAAATGTAAAATGTGTTTCAACTCAAAAAACTCATTCCAAGGGCTGCCAAGAAATGTTATGTGTAACCAATAACCATTTTACAATCTAGTCGATTTGAAATTTGAGATTCACCTCTTTCGTTCAATTGTATTCTTAGGTTGACATAACTGTTTCCAGTTGTCTGAAGTGAAAAACTTAGGTTGACACAACTGATTTAATTTGTAACTGACGTTTTTCACTTCAGACAACTGGAAACAGTTATGTCAACCTAAGAATACAATTGAACAAAAGAGGTGAATCTCAAATTTCAAATCGACTAGATTGTAAAATGGTTATTGGTTACACATAAAATTTCTTGGCAGCCCTTGGAATTAGTTTTTTGAGTTGAAACAAATGTTACATTTTACAGTGTAGTGTTTTCATATTTCAGTTCTACTTTAGGCCTGATTTGGTGCTCACGGATCAGAGAGACAAAAGCGTTACTAGGCCTGATTTGTGAACCACTGGGCTACAATTGCTTTATCTTCACCTGCCACAAGGAGCTACAAGATAGGGATGATCAGGAGGAGCATCTGACACAAATAAAGCCTATGCCATTTGAAACTCAATAAGCTGTGTAAGCATGATTCATTATGATCCCGGAAACAACAAAAAAAGCATCCTTGCTTGCATTCGTTTTGCACCTGCAGAAGTCTCAGTCTCATTGTCTTCGTGCTGCTAATTCCCATCACATGAGTCCAGGGACACGCTGAGACAGGTGTGTGGTCCTGTGAAGACCTCAACACCCTCCCTGATCTCCTGATGCTGCACACTGCCTAATGTGCACCCACATCATCAGCACACCTGCCCCAGCAAGATGCAACGCAGGCGTGAATTAGCATACTTTAATTAGTAACACGGAGCGATCTAGCACTCTGGAAAGCTGATGTACAGGTATATATTTTGATTCAAAATAAGACGATTTATTTTGGGTGTATTTCAGGAGCAAGATGTAACTAATGCATCTATTTAAGCTGATTCTAGATGTAAAATAGTATCATGGGAACTATTATTGTTTTGTTCTTTTAGTATGACAGAAGGTTTGTTTACCTGCTTTACTAGTTAACCAAGAAGACAGTATGAACCTTTTACAGAGTATCATAGGAAATCGTTTGTATGTATAATTTCCTAACAATCTATGTCTAATATCATATCCGCCTCTATTATATGTACTATTTTTGCAACGGCGATGCATGGAAAACCTTTGTTCTTGTGAGATGACATTGTAGAAAAAAGCATGTACATGATGAACTTTTTAATGATCATTTTTAAAAATGCGGTTGACCATAATAAAGGTTCTAGTTATCTTTCAATACTTGTTAGGCCTCTATAATATAAACTATTTACTTTGTGACCTACTTTTATAGAACTTGGAAGCATAAACATTTTAGATTTTGAACTTTTGAGGGACTTCCGAGCAAACAATTTTCCCACTCCTTCCCCATCTCCCTTTGCTCTCTATTCCCTCTTTTTAAACGTTCACTAATAACCAGCGTCTTCGCCTCATTAAGACAGTGAGCAGAAGAGGCGCAGACTGTTCCAGATGTCTCCAGCCCTGCAGGTCCAGCCACTGCCACTATCTGCATTATACGCTTTACTTTGTGGGTGTATTTCAAGCTGCCAGGGGAGCCATACTGCTGTTATCCTTCCTGTATGTCTCTGGGCATCAGTGAGTGCTCCACTGGCCCACTTTCCCAGCCGCTGTGAAGAGAGTTTGGAGACAGTGGATTTGCTCAGAGACAACACTAGATGGAGATACCGCCATCTTCATCACTCACCCGAACGACTGCTGATGCTGTCTGAGTGTCAAGGCGCCTGTCACTGCAGGAAATTCAGGACACGAGATTTAAGTGATTTATGCAGAGGCAAACTTTGTTCAATACCGTTCTGTACAAGTTTGGCTGAAGGCAAGTTGTGTACGCTGTTATGCTTGCTGATCTACAGCGCTGTCAAAATCAAACCTAAAAACAGTTAAAGACATCAGCTGAAAGGAACTATATGTTTAACCTCAACCCCCACTTTAACCGAGTGCATTTTAATCCAGTCTGCTTTACCCAAATCTAAAAGCTTCTTGAAAAAAGCATTACAAGAGTGACAAAAACGAGGATAAAAGCACAACAAACAAAAGAATGTTAAAAAAGTCAAAAAAGCTACAAAAGAGAGACAAAAACATGATAAAAAAAAGCGATGAATGTGTGACAAAAATGTGACCAAAAAATGCAACAAAAAAGTGTCATAAGCATGACAAAACGCTGAAAAAGAGGACAAAAAAGCAATAAAAAAAAAAACTCAAAAAGTGACAACAGCAATGTGAGGAAAAAGATCTATTTACATCAGTTTTGTAGGTCTTAGCTTTCAAATGAGGCGTTAAACTGGCCCATAGGCTGCAAGCTCCAATCAAGAAGCTTTTCGATTTGGGTAAAGCTCAACTGAAGAAAATGTGCTCGGATAAGGCGGGTGGTAAGAGGTTAATAGATGTGTGTTGTGGCCTGACAATGTTTTGATTTTGTCTTTATTGTTCACAATAAAGTCTTATTCGATAAAGAAGGTAACGTGGTTTAAACAGACGCGTTTTCCATCTTGATGTGAGTGTAAACCGTCTCCAACAGGTGGCAGCAAACAGTCCAGCTTCAATCTGGAACTGTGCAGATTTGTGTGACAAAGAATATGAGGATCGTAGTCTGAGTGAACTGCACTCAAGACCTAGTGGAATCAGCAAACCATTTTAATTACACACAAAAATTATATATATATATATATATATATATATATATATATATATATATATATATATATATATATATATTCTGCACACAACTCACCAGTTTTAAGTCATGAGCATAACATCAAATTATGGCTTAAGTGCACCTGTCAGACTTAAAAACTTGACCAAAGAAAGTACAGTAAATCTGTTTAGACCTATTAAACATAATAGTTGGGGAACGGAACACATAAAAAAAAAAAGGTAACATAAAACCTTTTGGGCACGGTAAATTTGTGGCTAAACTGTTCCACTTTGCAGGCCCTTCCCCAGTGGGCGTGCGCTAACTGTCCGCATCCCTCTCTAAATATAACTCGCCTCAAAAACAGGGGGAAACAATCCTTATCCAATCAGAGGCTGTCTCAAAACTTGTCCGTGTAGATTTTTTTTTTTATATACACCATTGCGCACAGGCCCATTCTGAGGCCCGGGGTGGTGCGCGGTGGAGCGCACAGCTGGAGGCGCATTGTCTCTATGCAAACTGCGCGACATGGCCATTGTATGCGCTCGGGCATATATGGATGCAGCGGCGGGCCCGAGGGTACAGCCCGTGTGAAGTCTAGAGAGTCGCCCTCGCTCGTGTTGCGCGCGTTTCCCTCGTCCGGACTTTCTCACTGCCTCTCTCTCGCTCTCCGCTATGAGCTGCCTGGATGTGATGTACCACCAAAGCTATGGAGCGCACTACCTCCCAGCCGCTGCGTACAAGGCGACGTACTACAACCAACAGCAGCAACAGGTGAGACGCACCCACTGAAAACTTTTTAAGTTTCTATAGAAGGACATTTACAATAATCTTATTATTATAATCTCATTCAAACAAGCGTCATTGCTGCTATAATGAAAGAATACTTTAGCAAAGTTTCCCAAAAAACATGACTGACCATTATGGCTTTAAGTTACCTATTTAATGCTGAGAAACTAAATCTTATAATCAAAGCTGATATACTTTACTCCATTTATCATTGTAATGCTGCGATGTAGACCAACTTTCAACAAACTAAAGACAATAACTTATAAAACAATATAGCTAGAGGTATTCGTGAATAGATGTTTACCTTTGATAAATCATATTACTCCTGTTCCATCCAACATTTTTCCCCTTTACGAACTATAACAATGAAACATATGCCTGTATGACGCAGCAAAACAATACAGCAAAAAGTTCTAATACGTTATTTTCCTATACCTCAAATCTAATAATACATAGACAGATAATTTTCCATAATGGCTGACTTTGGAATTTGGAACACACCCCCAATCACTTAACTTGTCCACTTCTAGATTCCAGTCTGAAGTCTCATATTGGCCTCAGGTCAGGCGTAATGACACTGAACTATCAATCCCGCAGTCAAACGGTGATGTAATGACAACCGGCCCGTCACTGAGGAATGTGCACAGGGAGCTTTACAAGAGATAGGAATGTGGCAGGGGGAAACAATACGTACCAATACCTTTAGGGTCACTGATGAATCCAACTGTGGCAAAAGGTTAATTTATAATGAAAATTGAAGTTAGCCCTCTTCTTTTTGGTATGCTACAACTATTTCAAATGTCCATCCTCTTCCAGATGTGGATACAATGAAATCAATACAAATATATATTTAATGAAATGAGTCCTTTTTCATAAACAACTTCTTGTTATAGTGGCAGAGCTAAATGTTGTGTTTTGAAACTTGAGAATTGTGTTATTTCTTTGCAGAGGAAGCTAAGTGTCTACACCAAGATGCAAGAGTGTATGGAGCAGCAGTCGATTGGATCTAGAGGGATGCTGCCTCATCGCCAGACGACAGCACCGGGCCACATTCGAAGATTTCCCTCCGATAGCGATTTAAAGGACTGTAGCCAGCCGGCCGAGGCGGAGTACCTGAGCGCCCGCTGCGTGCTGTTCACTTATTTCAGAGGGGAAATTGGGGACGTTGTGGATGAACACTTCTCCAGAGCTCTGAGTCAGGCCCGCAGCTTCAACAGTGAAAGCAAGCCACTCAGAGTCACACAGCCAACGGGGTCCACATCTGCTGGAGCTTGGAAAGGTAAGCATTCAACTTTCTGGCTGCACATGTTTCAACAGTGGGTCTGAAAAAAATAGTTGACTGTGGGGAAACTGAAATCTTATAAAAGTTAGTTTACTGCTACGATTAAGTTTCTTGTTGGCCTTCTTGCTATGGGAGTGCCAGAGCATCATCTGCAATCCATCATTTGCATGAGACAGCACAGAGAGTACTCGAGGCTTGATTAAGATAACTATAAAGTGTAATTTCTCGACTACAAGCTCATGTAATTTCGAGAGAAATACTCTAGAACACTAATATGGCAGTATCCTGTTTCAAGGTTCCTTAGTGAATTCCATCCCAAGCCTTGATACTTGGATGTATACAGTATGTCCAATAAATGTATGCAGCTAATCTATGAGATTAGATGCATAAGCAAACAACAGACTTGTGATCTAACTCCTGGAGTGAAAAAAGCAGTTGTAGTAGACGACATTATAAGCTAAAGTCAGTCTTTCTCATCTTTTCAGATGATTCTTCTCCCATCGAGTCCCAAAGCCACTCCGGTTGGACCACCTCTTCTTGTTCCTCCCAGCCCAGGGTCCCGGGGCACCCAGACTTCTGCTCCAGCCCTGTCTCGTTCCCGCCAGAAGGCTCACTCTGGACCGGACACGTCTTCACCCAAACCAGCCTCCCTCCTCCACCACCACCACCTCCTTCCAACACCCTCTCTGACTCCTGGACCTACAGCCCGCAAACTAGCCCCTCTTACCCCAATGTCCACGATGTCTACCACCCCCACAGCTACAGCGGCATGCATCCACACCACCACCCAATGCTCCATTCCTATCCCACTCAATGCTCCACACTAGACGCGAGGTTTAGCCCGTTGTTGCTGCCCAGCGCGAGGAACCAAAGTCAGCCTTCCGCCAGTTCAAGTCCCCTCAGCGAAGGGGTCAAAACTGAATTGGAGAGCAGCAGCCCTTCCACGCCTATTTCATGGGCTCCGCCAGCGCGCACGGATCACTCGAGATGTACGATTCGAGCGCATACGCCAGAATGCCACAGCTGTCGTCAACTTCTCGACTACTCCCTTAAGAATGCCGAAAATGGATGTTGTTTTTACATTTTCTTTGCAGCTCAAAGCCAAAGCGAAATCTGGTTTTAAATGGACATTGACCAGACAATTTCATAAATGATACCAAAGGTGGCTACTACGAGGCTTTAATGGCTGCAGCACCAGCACTGTAATGTACAAGTAGATGCTAGCTTTCTGCAGACTCAAAAGTATTGCACTGTCCACACAATTTTTTTTACGGGGAAGAAAAAAAAACTCAGGCTTTTTTGATCTGAAATGTTGACTGTCTAGAAAGCTACTAATTTTACAACCAAATTTATTTTTAATGTATTGTGTGAATAAGTCGTCTAAGAGCCTGAATTTGTTGTTTGTTATCATATATGTTTATGTGCTAAAAGGACTTCGCTGGAGTATCTCTGCTAAAAACGTCGACTGATTATTTTCTTCCCGTTTTGCATTTGAAGAATTTGTAAATATTGTAACAGTATTTTCTCGGAAATAAATTGTTGAACTAAACTGGACAGTGGTATGATGACTTCACTCCAAAAGTATGCAAGCAAAACTGACTTCCAAGTGAATTCCTTGCTATTTTTAAAGACCTAATTCATTGAGGTTCCTGCCATGGAGGAGGACCACGCGTTGTGTAACTTATCACGCATAACATAGGGATTATGTCATTGGAAAACGTTGCCAATATCTAGATCAACTATTATCACTCAGCTGGTTTTATTAGTCCAGGGAAACTCATGTCCAACATTTTTGACATTCCTTTGGGCTTATGTTTTAAACAGACCCATCTTTCCGTGTCAGATTAAAGATTTACAAGAGAGTGAAATACTGTAAGCATCAGATCAGTGGTTTTCTACTGACGGGTCTGGACCCAAATATTTATTATTTCAGTGCGTTGTGGGAAGGACTGTTCATAAACTTTTGATTGCCACCCTCATCATCAAAGCTTGAATCAACAGAGCACTTTGGGGAAATGCTGTTTTCGGTTGTAAATAGGCCGACTATAACAAGCTCAAATTAAAACGTGTTTTTAATATAAGCTTAGTTTAATATTTTTATCGTGGCTTGTCATGGTGAGACCAAACCATGAACCTCAAAAGTTGGTAATAGACAAAATGGCAACGGAAGAACATTGTATCCCTTGAAAGTACTATCAATAGAATTCACTTTCACATAATTACTTAAGGAAAAGTATCGAGCGGGTCTTTACCAGTTTGAATATGAGTGACACTGTTGTCGCTTGGTCCCGTTGAATTAAAGGTGCACATGGTGCCAGGGGAAGTGCATTACATTCCTCAGACAGTTATGGTAAGATACCGTGACATTTCTGATCCCTGTCCCACGTAAACATCCATAAGCTACACACATGGCCCAGACGCAGACCCACACTGAAGAATGTACTTCCTGTCTGGACAGGAAGTTAGCCCCGAGTCCCAAAACTTGTTCACAGACATACAAAATGCTTAAAAATGGGTCATAAAAGCTGTTGTAGCCTAATTGCAGTGAAACAGTATGTAGTAATTGTAGATGTAGTAGTAGTAGTAGTAGTAGTAGTATTTGCAGTGATATTACAGGAAGGCAGCATAGTGGCTGGATAGTGCTTTCTCCTCATGGCCAAGAGCTCAATTCCCAGCTCCAGTCTCGCCATTTAATGTGGTGTTGAAACCTTCAGGAAAGTATGGAGTACTGCATTGTGATAGTTTCTGAAAATATGCTAGTGGCACTGAAGGGTGGGTCAAATGTAGAGGACAAACTAGCAACATTACTCCAAAACAGATCATCCCATGCTCTATAGCTCTGAGTTGAATTAGTTTGATAATATTGAGTGAATGAATGAATGATCATTGACCATCCCAGAGTCCGCATTGTTGGTGGAATGAATTAAATAACATAAGTATCCCACTCGAGCTGCATATCTTTCTTGGTCCAGTTCCAAGATGAACATTATTTGTGTCTCTCTCGACATAATCCACAGCTGGCGAGGCCTGTCAGAACCCAGTGTGTCAGAATATGTGGGTATGTGTGTTACTTTGTGTGTGTGTGTGTGTGTGTGTGTGTGTGTGTGTGTGTGTGTGTGTGTGTGTAGGTGTGTGTGTGTGTGTGTGTGTGAGTGCTTGGACCAGGTGGTGGTAGATCAGCAACAACAACCCACCAGCATTCCTGCCTCCTCTCCCTCTCTCCATCTTCTCCACTGAGCAGCTGCGTCTCTGTCCACAATATCAATACACTATAATGGGACAGACGTACAACATTTGAAGGCATCATTTTGGATTTGGAAAAATAGCGCTTACATACAGTTAGTACATGATAAAGACTGAACACTAAGGTGCATCTCCATATACATTTGCACTGGAGACTCACTTATACTACAGTATCTTGGAACCTTTTCATACCTTGGTTTTAGTTTATGCCAATTTAGTTTCAACTTTCTTAATGATCAGGGGTCGCAAGATATAATAATCTGCATCTCATGTGTAAGTGAGCTGCTTCTCACAGGTACTTGGCCTATAGGAATCAAATAGATGCAGGAACTCTCTTCATTTATCTGAGCATGGGGCTGTCACCAATCAATCAGTCAAAGATATCAGTATGGCATCGTAGAATACAAGGGAAAGTTAGTAACTGTAGGCTATAGTTATAAATGAATTAATGTAGTTTTGGTCAATTCATAATAAATTACAGCAGAAATAATCAAAGGGTGAAACATACAGCATCTGTTTTCCTTCACATTAACATAATTAGCATTAGCATGTAGGTTGTGCATGTTGCACATCTACATGCTAAAAGGCATCCCACAGGCAGCGTTGGAGAAGCACCCCAGGCACTTCCGGTGCAGGAAGAGAGAACCAGAGACAGACCTAGTGCATTAAATTAGTTATAGCCAAAGGGGCAAAATGGCAGAGGAAATGTTCAAATTGCACAATTAGCTTTTGATTAAGTTTGAATAAACAGATCGTTTTATCGTAATGTACAGTATACACTCTCATAAGAAGGTTGGTCGGGAGTGACTAATGCACATACAACACAAACATTAAGGCTGAACTCTGGGGTCTGGAGCTCAGGACACTAATTTCCTTATTGCACTGATTGCTTCTTTTGTGAACCATATTGGCTCCCTGTTTGAGATATAGACTTCATTAATTTGAAGAACTGGGATGAAATACTTCGATTTTCTCTTCAGTTTTCTTAAAATCCACATGTGGCACTAACCCTAGTGCCCCTCATGACTGGGACTCATCGCTGGAAAATCATTACCTCCCATTGAAAAGCAGACCAACTCAAAAGCCCTTCATCTACTGACATTTCACGAAGCAATTTACCCACTGCACTAGTCACTCAAGCTTCAACAACCGTTTGTATTTCCTGCGCAAATTGAAAAACACCAGATTTTTCCATTCAATCCATTCCATTCATTCATATTCCAAATCGAATGCAACAAACTGGATATGCAATTAACCCAAGAACGGAGTTGCAGATCTGGCGTTAGTTGAGGCGACATAGACAGAGCTGATTAGTCATAACACGGGCCGACCACACATTCCTCCGTAATTGAGTGGAGGATTAGTCTAATAATCGGCACATAACACCTGCCCCCAAAATACATACACAGACTGGTCCAGAGAGAGGAGCAGTCATGGTCAAGGGTGTAGCATAAAATGTACCTTTTTTTAAGGGTCCTGGGTACAGTATACAAGCATCCATAACATGGCCCTGGTCCTGTAACAATACATGGAACACTGTTTACATGTAAAAGATTTGCAAAAAGTTTATTGAGCAATTTGCTAATATTGAACGGGCCAATAGATAGGACTCAAAACTAAGGGTGCGTTCACTCAACTATGGTGTGTACACCCAGGGAAAATGTGGTTATTTTGCTCAGCTTCAGCCAATCCTGGTTTGCATCAATGCTTATGGACCAACTTAAGGAGTAATTTAAGCAGGCTGACAAAACAAATCACTGTTTGAAAAGGCATAAAATAAATGACATCGTGCACATATCACACAGGAACATACAGTAAGAGTGCATATTGTCAATTTTCTCCCATTAGTACTTAGTTTTGTTTGTAAGCGATGGGGCAAACGAGGGTCAGGCAAACGGTATAAAAGCGAATTTCCATGAAGTGCGGTAAAGTCTTATAGGTATCTTAGACCAGGTTTGAACATGCCCTTATTTCATTTTCCCTTTTGAATGGTTTATGTGAATGGATATATATATATACAGGATATTGTTGTGTGTTTACCACCAGTCTGGTTATCACTTTTGCCTCCAGGGTTCAATTTCCAAACCGGACAGGTCAGGCTAATCCCGTGCATGCATAGGTTTCCTCCAGCTGTGTACAATCATGGTGGCTCAGGACTGACTGTACTTCTGTCAATTTCTTTGTACACATGTAATGACAAAAAGCACTTGCACCGCACACAGACATGCTTCCAACGATACCTCTCTCTTTTCCCCACTTACACATTTTTCCTTTCAGACTTGACTAGTTTCATTCCCACAATCCACAGAGGTAATTAAGAGCTAATTTGCCGCCCGTGTGCGAGCGCGAGTAGAGTATTAGTGGCATTAGTGAACATCTCAGATTTCTGCACGCTTTGTGTCAACAGGGCAGCCTAATGATGCATGCTGGGAGCGTCACACCGCACTCGTCCTGCTGATGGTGCACCATTCAGCCAAAAACTCCACTGTTTCAAAAACACCAAGTGGAACACCCAGGACGAGGTTGACCCACATGATTACAAGTCCTTAACGCCTTTGTGTTGTTGCAGCTAACCTTCGGCAAAAGCTAATGATGCTCAGCTGATGAACAATCAAAGTAACATGTAAGAGGGATGTAAACAGACCGGAGTTAATTTAATTAGATCGGTTAAGATCATTTAATTGTGTCCAATTTAATGAAGCTGTGGTGAAACAAATAAAAGTCCTAACACACTACACACTATACTACACTACACTACACAACACTACACTCTTTTGTATTGTTTTAAGAGTAAATGACAAACACTACAGACCACTGAATATATTTTAAGCTTATACATTTTTCCTCTGAATAAGTTAAGGTGCTAGAAAGTAGTCAAGGTCTAGGTACGTATGTTTTCAATAACACGCTATAGAACTTATTTGTATGTTTTGAAATAAAGTTTGAATTAACCTTAAGTGCAAACTATAAGCAAACCTTATCCTGTTGGCTAATAAATATTTACTTTTGACTACTCCACCAGACTTAAAGCTAAAGAATGTCTGGTAGTAGCATTACTGTAATATATTCTGGATAGACTACTGTTTGGTTCACTTCCCTGGACCATAACTGCTTTGCCATCTTCATTTTGTTTGGTCTGTGTTTGAGGCTGGGCCTGCAGACGATGTAATGAAACAAACTGCTGACATTATTTGGATGGGGGAATAAACCAACAGGCCTGAGTTTGATCAGTTTCATTAGAGGACAGTGGGCAGGAGCTTAATACTGTAAGCATTTTATTCCGTATCAACATGGCTGGTGTTTGTGTCCAAATGGAAGACAGCGCAGCTCTATGAAGAGTGGATGAGGCCAAGGGCGGACAGCTAAATCAAAATTAAATACACACATCTACCTCAGTGAAAGATCCACGTATAGCCGTTTACAATCTGCAGCAAAACCTCCAACAGTTACAGAAAGCAGCCACATTCCTGGCCTTCCCACACACACACACAAACACACGTACACACAGTGCAGTGGTGTTGTGAACAGTTTTGCTCACAACGTATCACATAAAACAACAAGAAGTTCACCTTCTATTGGTGTTTTTCATGCTGTTTGTTACTCAAATAACACATGGGGCAACCTGTCAGGATCTGTGGTCGACCAACCGCAATGCAACGCCTGGCTGGGGTCTCTGTAATCCAGATCCATAGGCTTGGCCAGAATGACCTAGCTGTAGGATTTACTCCATTGTGCATGTTTTTATGATAATGGAGGAAAGTATGATTATAAACTAAGCCATTTCTCATCCTATCAGCGTGGGGAAAATAACAAAGCAAGCAAAACATGTCAGTGATACATTATTAATTCCTATGCAAATACATTACTCATGCTACAAGAAAAGTCACCGCTCTGTAGTCCTAGGTTGCTCCATTCATAAAGGCCTGTAGTGGCTGCAGCAGTGGTTCTGTGAGCTCCACTCTGGGGCAGTGCCAGTAACCACAGCCCAGTGCATAGCTGTCATTCCTGCGCTCGCTGAAAGCATTTAGACACCAGCACCTGTTTCCCCTGCTCATTCTCTACTGTAGTCCGACCCAACACACACACACAGCCTCTCCACTTTATGCACGGCTATTGCAGGAATGTAATAGGGCTATTTTTACATCAACAATTTTCTTCACTGTCCGGGACACTATAGAGCAAAAGTGGGTCAAGCTTAAACCTAATTTTAAAGTTGACATATGAATAACTGAGGATTAAAAGCGTTGATATTTTTCCTATTAAAAGGTCAAAAATATAATTTTAAAACAGTAAGAAGTGAAAGTCTGGGCTGGCCAGGATTTTGAACTGGCCTTGAGCGCTCCCTGAGGACGTTAGTGGGAATGACACGGTACAAAACAGTGAAAACAAGCTTTCACTTTGAGGTAAAGGCACACTAGCAAATCGATAGCACAGAGTTGAACACACTTTGAGCGCAGAATGGGTCCTGGATTATGAGCTTTAAAAATGTAGTCACGCCCCTGGGCCTTTCATTACACTCCAAGTACCCCCGCCTCGAGGGCATTGCTTATGAGTTAGAAAATGAATGGCTGACACTCTTATTTAATAACAAAAAGACAGATACGTGCTCTCAAACTAATTTTCTTTATGGTAAATGTTTTAAGTAGCTTTATATTCTAATATAGAAGTAAGTTTTGTCTTATTTAAAAAAAAAAAAAATATTCCAAGTACCCCTGCTAAGCTCTCGTGTACCCCTGGTTAGCAAACAGTGCCATATACAACATAACAAAATGAACAGGATTACTCAAAACTGTGAATGAAGTAAAATACTGCTCCATTTTTAAGCGGGACATATCTCTTTTAAGATAGATCACAGACAGCATCTGCACTTCTCCTTATTAGGTCCTTTGATAAGTTGCAGAAAAACAAAATTATTGTATGTATAAACAACAGTGACTCGGCCTCAGTGATTCTACAGTATATAGACTCGACCTGCAGTGCTGTGAATTGTGTTTAATTAAATATTACTACAGAACACCGGATGCAAAATCACTGGTCCAGCACAATGTAAGTGAATTACATATAGGCCTATTAGTGGGATATACTAATGTGCTTTTTATTTAGAAATGAAAATTGTCCTAAAAAAAAGGCGTCCACCTGCTCTGGCTAGAAGCTCAGTTGGGCCACCTGCCTGTCAATCACTGCCCTTAGAGACATGACCCTACCTGCTGTTACTGTCCCATACTGACCATGCTGACCATACCACACATACCAGGCCACAAAGGGACATTCCTGCAGCATTCAGCACATCCTCTTTACTTTACAGGACTGGGACTGTATCGGCTGTTTAGGAGAATAACAACTTACAAACTATTGTGACAAGAGGAAATGGGGGGCATGAGCTGTGAATGCAGCAGCACTCGGGAAGTGACAGCTTGATTGATGGAAGTTTTGAAGACTGGCACTTGTGCATCTAAACAGTGCAATACTGTATGATAATTATATGGTTCCATTTTCATTTATTGTCCATCTTTAATATAATACACTGTATGGATGTCCAAAATGTAAATATTTGCTATCCTCCGTAAATGTGCACAGCTTTAGTTCATCAATTTGAATCTAAAATCTTACCATCATTTATTCAATTCTGCTTTGTAAAAGAAAGTCACACTAGGAAACATTTTGTCAAAATAAATATAATAGTACAATTTCTTAATAGCTGTCACTGAAAATACTCTAATAAACACGTGTTTGTATCGGGAGTGGACACGCCTCTTCTCAGATGTGCCAGCTTTTAAACAAGCTGGCACATCACCAGCTTGTTACGGAGATGTTGCTGTTTGCTCTGACCACTTGTATTTACATTAAACTTTAACTGTTTAACTGATTGATTTTGCAAATGTGTTTCATTATTTTTTCCTGCATCGTGATTGTATGTAGCCTGGAAAGTTCTGCAGTGCTTCAACAAATATACAAATATTTTTGAATATTTCAGTATGTTTTTAATCTTATAGGAATTGGAGAATATCTGTAAATATATCAAATATATTTTGTGTTTTCCTTTGTTTGTACATGTTCCGAAATGAACTAAATGTAATGAATGAATTCTTAATGAAAGAATGGGACATAATGCATGTGCAAGGCACACTGCGTAACATTTTGAAGTCGCCAGCATTACAAACATGCTCCTACTGACAAGCTAGACACAGAAAATATAATTACTGCAGTGGAGTAAGTAATAACCCATTTAAATCTCATATTTTGCTGTCTTTAATCGACACCTCCATGGAGACGAGCTGGAGACGTCCCACTCCCAATAAAGTCAGGTCTAAGGAACGGTGAGGCGCTCAAAGACATGTTTGGTCATTTTTTAAGGAATATTTCAAAGATAAAAACATATTATTCTATTTATTGGGTGAAAAGTTACGCGATGTAGCTTTAAGTCAAGTTAACTAATAATCGAATAGTGGAATGTGTCTGAGTCTCTCGTTGTTTTACAATACTTCCTATTGTTGCTGTATTTTATGAAACAACTAAATACATAGCTTAATATATTTGTTCATGTTTACACTGAGGGACTAATTGTTGCCGCAGCCATAATCGTGTGTTGATTAAAGCTGATAGTCAAGTTAGTGGTGATGTAGATAGATCGGCCTGTACCATCAGATTCCCCACAGTTCTGTGCCCTGTCCCCTCTGTGTGTGTGCGTGCATGTGTGTCAGAGCCAGTGTAATCTCAGGATAACATGGACTTATCCAGATCATCCTCAGCTCCCTGGGTCCTGACAGCTCCTCATCCATCATTCTTCACACAAACTCGGCCTAATTGTCAGCTAATTCCTTACTGTCCTACTGTCCCGCCATTGTCCATGTACTTAGCCCCTGCTGACACCCTCCTGCCCGGGTACCCCGTGGCCTCACATCCACTCAGCGGGACACCTTGTTTGGGCCGGGGCGCCTGTCCTGTGCTGTCACTGCAGTCCAAGGGGAAGTGGACTGCAGCTTCCTCCAGACTGGGGATGTCCCTGCTGAGAGCTCAGTGCAGTCTGACAGGAGCCCGGCCCATAAGAGTTTGAACCTGTCAGCTCCGATACCCTCCCACTCCTCCTACAGGCAAACGAACACACATACGAAGACAGATAGGCACAGGCTTCTGAAAAGTTTAGGGGAATGACGATTAAGTATGCTGTAGGCACACATTCCCTGCAGGGTTGTTTCAGTGTATAAGGGGAAATGGTAGTGTACAAAACCTTTAAGCTTCGGTTCTGACTTTCCAAATCACTATGTTCGAAATAAACTACAAATAAAGTACACATAATTATTAAACTGCATACAGGCATGGTGCTTTCAAAGTCCTCTCTAGGACCAAGGGGAAGTGGATGGGGATGTCCCTGCTGAGAGCTCAGTGCAGTCTGACAGGAGCCCAGCCCTAAAGGGTGAAACCTGTCAGCACTGATACTCACCCACCCCTCCTACACAAACAAACACACATACAAAGACAGATAGGCATGAAGTCCTGTAAAGTGAAAGTAAATGAAGATTAAAATGCTGTTAATTGTTATTGGCCACATAGTTGTAAAGCATCAACCAACTGCCTGAGTCATTATCTTTAGGAGCATGTGGTTATGATCGGTCAAATTCACCCATGAACAAGTTTCAACATCGTTAAACATGTTGCCACCCCCAGACCATGAAAAACAACATTTCAAGTTATTCAAGTTATTCAAGTTGCTTTTACTGTTTTGGGACGTCCCACGTCAAACGGACACACATTCCTGCCTACTGTACCACAGGTCCTTGTAGTGATTGACAGGTGTTTGCTGAACCACTCGGGACTGTCAGACATGGGACATATGTGCACCCCCGCCCTCCTGTCACGTCCACCTGCCATGAGCTCTTTGTGGTGGGGAAAGGGCTGACGGGAGAAGCCAGGAGCTTGTCACAGCAGCAGGAAGAAGCCAGCGTAGTGTCCTGTCATGCCATTACTGTCCCGGGACACTGTCGCTGTCGGACCCCTCGGAGAGAGTCAGCTGACAATAACTTCCGCTGTGAGAGGGGGCTGGCAGGTAAAGCTCACTCGGGCAGCCTGCTGTGGATACCAGCCCCATCTGGAATTCATAGTATTAATTATTAAGAGGAAATGTTGTAAGAACTGAACATTCAAACTTATAAGAATGAATATAGGGTGACTGAAATCTATGGTAATGTTCAATATCGTCACAATGGAGGTTTAGAAATGTGCAAATATTGGACACTATCGGTGCCAGTGTAGTTTAGTGCTCAACAGGTACTTACGATATTTATGGTTGCAATAAAAACATTGCATATAATTCCAAGTTTTCATAAGACTTTACTATTTGGGGGTAAAGGGGGATTCAGATACATTTTCATTCAAACAGAAGCCTCAATATCCGGACTGATTGTCAAAACAAATAATAACAGTGCTCACTTGACACTCGTTTGGCATCTGTCGCCATGCTGTGACATCACTTGCATTCCCTTTATATGCAAAAGGTGTTCTTGCTTACGTGTCTATATCTGATGCATCATTTAATATCAGTATTTATCCATTTCCTCTATATTGGTCTGTGAGTGGCAGTGGGGGGGTGGAATGTGTATGTGATATAAAGGCCCTGCACTCTGCTCCGCCACAATAGTGTCTTTGACGGGGGGAGAAGGGACGCCTTTGTTTGGTGACACCACACAGTGTTGTGAATGCCGGGCATAGCAGCCATTCCTGTGAGTGTGCCCTGGGCCAGGCTAACAGGGGCTTATCAGGGATTCCTCTCCATTCTGTCGGCCCACGCACACTCCCCTCTCTTCTCACTCAGTCGCCCCGCGCTGGGGTGTGGAAGAGAGAGTTTGCGGAGAGCGGCCGCTAAATGCAAATGAAGCAGGAGTGTGAGGGAGAATGGAGCCACTGTGTGTAACAACCCTCACAAGTGGATCAATTTTTTTTAAACAGTCTTTAGTGACTGGCCTGTGTCAGCGTTTAAGTGTCACGACCCAGCTCTGCTAGGGTGGAGGGGAGTAACAAAAAACCAAGATGGAAAATGGTAAAACTAAAAACCTGGATTTCCCAAAATGACTGTCAGTGTATTTAATAAGCCATATTTAGCCCTATAAAAACAAGAGAGTTCTGCTCCTTGGTCTCCGAATGATCCTACATATTTTCAGTCATTGCTATGGTACTGCGATTGCAAATAGATCTGCAATTTCAATTTTAAACGCAAGATTCTGTTTACTATGCACATTTTAAACATACCCTGTCTTTCAGAACATGTTTGTAGCTGTGCAGACATTGCAGTCAGGTAAGAGCAGCAAGTGCTCTCCTAAACAGCCTCTAAAATGAAAAGCAGATTTGTTTTTGAAAATCTAGCTTGATTCTTGAAAGTGAGTTGTTAACCTTATTTGACTGCAAGTGAGTCCATGATGGTAAGAGGCCTCGTGTTCTGATTAACCTCAGCCCTGCAGTTGTTTCACTGAAGTGGAGGCTGACTTATGTAATCCCTGAGATATGATTTGTTACTATAACTCTTCACTGTGTTGTTTTGCCAGATCGGATTTCTAACTTATACATAATTAGTCAATAAATATGTTTCACACAAACCCTACTGATGTGTTTCCAGGTGTTCTATTGATATAAATATTTTGTTGTAACTTAATATGGGCTTGCAGAGAACGTCCAAAGCTCTCGCACCATGCCCTCTGTTCTTTTCTGCAATGAGTAAAACTTTAATTAGGAGCAGCTATTGTGAAACAGCCTTTCAGGCACAACCAAAAACACCATGTTCCTCCATATGTTGCCCTTTTCCCGTCGTTTCATCACCATATATCCTCATCACTGTGTTTATCTCAAAAAGCTAAACTGCGAATGAGCCCGACGCTGGCAGCCTCTTTTTTTTGACTTTCTGCTCAGGTCAGATTAGCTCTCAAGCTAACACAGCAGATGCCAGGGTTTTTTTTGTTTTGTTTTTTTCCAGTGTGCCCACATGTGTGAAAGAGGAGGCTTAGAGTATAACACAGCTGGGCCAGAGTGTCCGGTGCCAGGTTGTTGTTTATGAATCGCAGTGGGTCTTACAAAACATTGGAATCACGAGAATAGCTTTCCAAAGTCAGTAGATGTTTTTTGACCTGACAATTATGTAAACGTCAATGTATTTTTCAAACTTGTTTTGCTTGATCGCCATTTAAAACCGGGGTGAGATCAGAAAAAAATTGGAAGGGTTATTGCCCTGGCAGGTGTCATAGATCCAAACAGGTTGAAAACAGCTGTGTGAGAGTTACATTATCCTTTACCCATTTTTTTATACGGAAAGAAACACACAATAAAACACCTTTTGGTAATTATGCATTAGCTTAACATTAACTCTTTCAATACACAAGAAATGTGTATTCCTATTTTTCAGAAAGGAGAGGTTATGTTCTTTTAAAATGCTATTATTGACCTGATGTATCTTGCACAATGATCGACACTATAGTTCAGTGCCGTGTTATCTGGTCTATTTATAAATCTGTTTTTACTCTACGTGTAAAGTATGTCTGGTATCCATTCCTTACACGTCTCCGAAGGTTTGGAGAAATGTTTACTGCAAGTCTAAAGCCCACACGTTCAGTTAATCCAGCAAATATCTTGATGCTAAACATTCATTTCCTTAAGCCTTCACTGGTTTATCAAGCTGAGAAATCCTGAAACGGCTGCAGTTTCACTAAAGACATAGACAGAATTATTACTGTCACTTACACTATGCCTTCGGGGAACGATTTAGACTCCGATGTTGTGGCTTATTTCATCACATTCTTAAAGATCCTCCACACACACAAACACACAAGCGGGCCAAATAATAAGATCATGCATGGTCTATTAAGTCTGCCTGTCTCCCCAGAGTCTCCCACTGTTGAATTGCATCCTTCATCAGCACAGCACTGGGAGTAATAATAATGATGATGAAAAAATAGCCCTTTTATTGCGTTGTCTTTAACGGGCGCTACTCAGATTTTTGTCGTGGACACATCAGTCCCTGTCCAAAAATACTCTAGTCCAGTGTTTCTCTGAATGTGGCATACGCGTATCACTGGTAGTACTTAACAAATTACATACAGTGGAAATTATTTAGGTCAGTGGCTCTCAATCATTTCACATCAAGAACCACCTCACCAGGTCTAAAAGGGTCTAAAATAAACCTAAATTGGACATGTCTAAACTGGGTGTCAAACAGGTCTAAATTGGAAAACACATCACTGCAGCATGAATACATATCATTTTCTTTAAGTAACGCACCCAGAATTGTTTAAAAACTGACTCTTAATTTCAAAACATAATTTGTGATTTATTTGCAATAGCAGTGCTTGTGTGATTGGAATTACAAATGGGCTCAGTTTGGTTTATTTGGTAGGGACAGTGCATGTTGAACAAGCCACACCGGATTCATTCATCCTGGTCTATTGTACATATGTATAGTGGTAGGGAAACCAGAGTACCTGGAGGAAACCTACGCAGATATGTGGAGAACATACAAACTCTACACAGAAAGGCCCCGTCCAGGTGGGAATCAAACCCGGACCTTCTAGCTGTGAAGCACGAGCGCTAACCACTGTACTACCGTGCTGCCTTCAGTCATAGTGAGTTTAAAATACTATACAAAAGATCTCCAACCAGTAGCTCTCTAGCCCATTCTCTACTTGATAACCCTCATTTTCTAGGCTTTTTTTGTTTTGTTCAGAACATGCTGAACATTAACTGCAAACATTTGGGTCAATATAATAAAGTATACTGTAAGGACAGAACTCAAGTTGTTTTCTTTGAAATATCATCTTGGTCACTAATTCTCCAGGGTGAACTCCACCTAATTCGCATTTTACACAAGTGTCTTCACAGCATAAGTAGCTCTCTGACGTTTTTTGTTAGGTAACAGTAGCTCGATGGGTAAAAAAGGTTGGACACCCCTGTACTTTACTATTGTATTGTATGTAAGTAATGTGATATAATAAGTATATAATAAGTCTAGCATCAGCAAGCATATTGTTTCAGACCAAATTACTGTAACTTGACTTTGTATTACTCTCATCTCTGCAAACGATCAACGATTTCGAAATGTCAGGTCTTATAACACTTTTGGCCACCCAAGCTCCTCTGCTCGGCACAGGAGGCTAATAGTTCTTGTAAGGTGCGCTTGAATTCAAACAGCATTCTTAGCCCTTCTCTGCTGCCTTGTCCCTGAGAATGAGGCCAATCGCGCACGGCTTATTTCCAAACATCAGCGTCTGGGCACGCCTCGCATATGCGGCATTCCGATACTTCCAGACAGGACTTACAGAAGCGGGAATTAAAAAGGCATCAGGAGTTGTTAAAACATGACATTGCCAAAAATGGGCCGCTGGGCCGAGACTAGCCAGAAACATCCCACATGACTCAAGCCTGCAGGAATGACAGCCCCGCCAGGGTCGCTAAGCAAGGTCCTCCGCTCAAATACATCTCCAGAGCAGCCTCCAATAGCGTCTCCATCAGTCTTATCAGTGCCTGTCTCCTGAAGATGAGACCGTGTTCAAAGTGGTTGTTGTGATAGTTTAAGAGCCTAGAACATGAGTGAATTTGTGATCTTTCCAATGTTGAGATAATTTAATCTCAACCACTATTTTGGTAATCGATTAATCTACCAAATATTTTTTACGATTAATCAATCATCTGTGAAAGGTGCATGGAAATTAAAAAAACATTTTACAAACATTTTGACTACATTAAGCTCAAACGACGCCATTTGAGGACACCTTGATAGAGTATACTTCAAAAGTAGCATTAGCAGGATGCTCTTAGGGGTTTAAAAAGGCACAAATCTGCAAATGAGACACAAGCACATACTATTCCTTATTTGAAAGCTCAGAACCTCTAGAGGCTGGAGGCTGCACTAGCACTAACTTGATTGGGGACAGGTGGCAACAATAAGTGTGGGGTTCTACATGCTATATTTTTATGCAAGTCTCACTGAGTCAGTGTTTGTACCAGAAATGATTAATCGATTACCAAAATAGTTGACAACTATTTCAATAATCAATTATTGTTGTTTCAGTCCTATTTCACTCTATTGGAAAGAATTTATAATATTTTTAGTTAAGCAATAGCTTTATAGTCACTTGAACAATACGTACAGCACTTTTAAATACACATGTACTTTAATATGGACACATAAGGGGGTTCAGCTTTCTGACAGCCCGCTGGATGAAGTTGTCCTCCAGTCAGTTGGAGCTGACACACATTTTCCTGCTTAGAATTACATAAAACAAGTAGCAATGATTTATTTGAACACCACCACCACTGCTCTCTTGGCTACATCCGGTGAACACAAGAGCCCTATTTTCAGGTGTAATAAAATGCCCAATACGCTGGCACCAACACTGGCACAAAAATCTGCGCACAGAAAACAGACATGCGGAGAGGAATGTGTGGTGCGTAGGAGTGGAGGTCAGTCTCGACTATCATGGGCAGCGTTAATGTATTCTGCTCCTATAGCGGTCGCCTGTAGTGGCTATCGACACAACAATGGGTCAATTGATTGCACGGACACAGAGGGCCAATGCTATCAAAAAATCACGGACTTTGACGCAACTAGTGTCAAAATATCATGGTTTCACGAAGAGGTCTTTGCTTCCGATCATGGATTACTGCAGCATGTGTCAATGAGTGCACTCATGTTGGCGTCCTTCTGCTGCCAATTCAAGTCAGTGGCACACACCCAATAAGATCCAGATAGATGGGGCTGCAATATTTGTCTTAAATAATGCAATAAGATTACAGCCATATTTAATTAAACTATTAAATATAGCTTTACAGTACACTCCATTGTAAAGCTCATAAGCATTTTTTTCATCATTCATGTGTTGAAAACAGTAAATAAGGACAAAGACAAGGCTAAATTGCAACTAGATTAAGAAGATTATGCTTAGATTATGCTTAACTGTAGCACATTTTTAGGTGACCACATATTATTGTTTTTTGGCTGTGTTTGCAAAAAATACAAATCTCAGTTAGATGGACGTCATATTGTCACTTCTTATATTGCGTCACCTAATATGACAACGTATACCACTACAGCGATTACTACTACTTCTCATACTTTCTCTCAGTAAATCATATTCATATTTCAGTAGAGCAATAATAAGTCTAAGATCTAAAACTGAATTAAACCACGAATGCATTAAATATTTAGTTCAGCTCATTTCCATTACAAAAAGGATCATTGCGAAGTTTTATAAGAAATGCTGCCTCCTCCTTATCCCGGCGTTAAATGGCCCCAAAGGCCTTGTACAGTGAAAGAAAAAGCATTAAAATATTAATGTGTCAATTAAATCTTTTGGAATTAATCCAATAAATAAAAGGTTACAATGTTATTACACACGAATGCTTTTAAAGAATAGAAAGAATTAAATGGATAAATCCTGCAGGGCATAGTCACATCAGACTAGAAACTATGGAACTTAAAAGATTATGAGCAAAAAAAGGGGGGACCTAGAGTTATAAGCAAAAAAATGTCTCTTCATTAGAAACACTTATCAGTTTTGTTTTGTTTTGTTTCCCACCTAATGACAAAGTTTCATTGAATGATCAGTAACATTAGTCTCTAAATATTTGAGCTAAATTATTGTGAGCACTATTTATAACCAGTACTTTTAATACTCTGTACTTTGTGGTGGGGCTGCAGGATTTTGACAAAAAAACCTAAATGCGCTTTTTCATTGCGATTCGATTTGCAATTTTTATATTTGATACATTTAAATGCATAAACTGCTGAAATGATGAATGAATCAATTCTGATCGATGACATCTATCACTCAAATGCCAGAGACAGAGAAAAAAAAACTTAAAGCCCTACTTTGAGGAGAGATATTATGTTGTATTTCTATGCGACCAAAAGTGTGTTATCAGCAATAATCTAGAGGTCAGAAGAGTGAGGCTCAGGTGCCACATGAGACCTGTCTACCATTTCAGTCGGGCCCACAAAACACGACTGCATGCAATGGCTAAATATGGGTGAACTACACCAATATTTTCACTGACATATAGAAAAGTAATGCATAATTGCTGCTATTTCGTTTTATTGTTGTTGTTTTTTTTATTTAGGTAAGGCAATTATTTGAGATAACTGTAGTAACCCCAGGCCCTTGACAAGTGTCATGTGGCCATTGCATCAAAAACGTTTGACCGTTAATGGTTTTCCCACAGCAGAATCATGCCAACTCAAAAGTCACAAACCAGTAAACACAAATAAGACTATCACTTGCTATTACAATGGCATGTTGAGGTCAGTTATTGTAACCCTCTATTTGACAAACCTCTGCAAGAAAACATACCACCTACAGTCAGTCTATTCCAACATTAACAATCATAGTATAATCCCATGTATCATCACAGTCTGCAATGGCTTATATACACATACTGTAGGTTCACATGTATTAAATCTCAAGTTTTTGTAATCCAGATTCTCAGATGAAACGACCCACAGAAGAGCTTTATATGTGTCCAGGATATGTGTTTCTTGCCCGGGCAGTGTAATTGCTATGGGGCCCTCTTGAACCCCAGACCCATCTTTACAGCGTGTATTAGCATACATAATACCGCCCTGTGCTCCGATCCCGCCATACCAGTGGAAACACAATCATTTCCCCAGCACCACACTGCCATCTTTGCTTTAATTGAGAGATTCCTATACGTCTCTTGTATCTTGAGGCTGGAGATAATTGCGCCCAGCATTACAAGATAGCAGTATGCTGTTAATTCAATGATAGGATTTCATTGCCTTTGTTTTGTGCTAGTGTCCCCTGGGCGTGTTCTGTCAGCGCATAGGAGTTTTTCACAAAACAGAAGGTACATGCGATAACTAGGGGCAACATCTCATTTTGTCTAAACACACACACACACACTTCATTAGCATTGCACAGGCACGTAGGACCATGTTATTTGGCTGAGTGCTACAAACAGGACCCCCGGGGGTAACTCAAATGGCTACAGTAAAAAGTGAATATATATAGTTGTTTTAGTATGTCCCACTGCTTTGCAACAATCAGCAACGATTATCCTCTCATCATCACACTTTTCAAAGCAAAGAAATAAAAATAGTTGCATAATCACAGGTGCCTGTACAACTGACTTTTCTTTTTTTCTGAGGGGGCTCATTGACATTTGATCTTTAACCCCAGCTTTGACTTATGACATAACCTTCCTAGCCACACCTGCTCACAGATCCTAACATAGCATTGCATTATTTTCCACTTAATCATGAAACTATCTTTAAATCCACAAGACAAGAGTTATTATTATTTTCACCATTTAGTTAAGTACTATTTCTCAACAGTATGAACAACATTGAATAGTCAACTGCTGTACGGCTGACTTTGGGCTTTGCTTAGATATTTTGATGTGACCTTCCTAGGCTTTTACCTGATCTTTGTCTTAGAAATGACAGTAGTTTAGTCGGACCATTACAGATATAGGCAATGCGTGACCCTTTTCTGGCACAAATCCATTGTAAATCTTTTAATAGGAAAGTAGGCTAATGAGACCAATTACCATAAGAGAACAGCCATTTTCACTCTGCACTTAGTTCCCTATAACTCAATATGTGCTATTATTATAGGTTAATTTCTTCCCCTGCAGGGACAAGGTGATTGAACTGGGTGCATATTACATGGACGCTAATTAGCCAAAGCGTGTGAGATAACATTAATCATGAAACTGTATCATTTTAAACAAGCCTATCAAGTGAAATTGGCACTGTCTTACTATTATAATGGCCAAATGGCTTTAGACCTGTCTTTGCACATTTTCTTTTTTTCTTTTTTTTTACAAATAAGCTTCCATACACCACTAGTTTCTACAAAAACTACAAAAATACATATTATTATTATTATTATTATTATCAATTATATTATTATTTATATTATTAATAATCAAGCAATAGCATTCAATGTTCATGATTGAGTCTGTTTTAACCAGCTGTGATCAAGTATATTTTGCCAATGTATAATTATGAATCTATTGGTCCATTGACTTGATATAAATTTAAGTTCATATTTGTTTCTGAGGGAAAATATGCTGGTTATTTAACATGAAAAATCCACTTACTGTCCTGTAAGACACTGCCTCTTGTGGTCGATGTGTGAAATCACAAGCCGCCTTGCTCATTAGACTTAAGGACTCGGGCCGATCTATCACAACAGACAGTCATAATGAAAAAAAGGCCTCGGGACACCCAAAAACTGAAATTGGGTACAGTTCTCCATTTATAAAAGTCAAGTTTAAAGCAGGCATTTGCTTCGGCGGTTGTGGCAATCTGATTTGGGGCTGATTGCATCTTTTGTCACAGCGGTTCTCTTTGACAGGGATTTCAATGGGACAGACGGCGGGGCGATCATTCTGAATGTCTATCGGCCAAGGCACGCCTGATTCTACCCCAAATGCAACACTTGCAAAAAAAGAAAAAAGAAAAAAAAAGAAAGCTAAATAACATAAAAGACCCAGTTCGTACCTTGCCGCGCCAGATGTTCAAGACTTGCTCTTTCTTCCATTAGAGGGCGCTGTTGGGAAGAAAAGTTAAATGAAAGTCACGTGACCTCCTGATGTCACGCATCCGCCAAATTCGGATGTTTTGTTTTTGTTTTCGAGTCGAAACCAATGGCCGCTGACTGCTCTGCTTTGTGACTACGACACTGGAGGCCGCCATTGCTCCGCTATTGCTGTAGTACCTCCATATGGCCGCTATTCCCCCATTGGAATGCATTGGACTTTAGACACGTTAAAAACAGCTTTAATGCCCGGTGCCTAATGTTTTAGAAGTGGCTAGAGCTAGATATTCCTCCTGTGATTACGCTGGGTTAAAAACAATCTGGGGCACCAGGCTGGTTATGGTAGCAAACATTTTTAGAAATCTCCTACTTAACGGGGGTCTGACTGTTGGCATTGGAGCTGCGCGAGCTACACGTCACGCAAGGGCCGAGTCTACAGTGAAGCTCCCCCCTTATGCCCTTATTAGGAACATGCTTCGTCAGAGCTGGGGAGGAGGAGCCTGTAAATCCGCCATGATTTCCCCTCGAACGTGGTCATTGTGGTAAACGGGGAGGAGTGAGGAATGACGGTCTATTAATAATATGTCTATGGTCGAAACATCTTCTTTTTTTATGTAGCTTTAGAGTAGCAAACGAGTCCTTAAACGAGTGGTGCATTAAGGTTACATGTTGGCTGAAAATCTCTATATTTAAACGAGCGGACTATGGCAACTGCAAAGAAGAAATCAATGGCGGACAATCATACCGCGGTAACGCCATCCCCGGTTCAGTGAGCACGGTCTCGCCAGCCCAGTTTCCAAAAGAGAGTGCGCCGTTAGTACAGCTGTACGGTAATAGGCTTGGCCAAGGCTCATTAAAATGCAGCTGGAAAAATCAAGCGTATGACTTTTGCACATAAGATAACGTAAAATAAAGAAAATTGTAAAAATGTGTAACCATGGACTCAATTTAAAGTGCAATGTAGCTACTGTGTAAGACTGAGCTCAAAATAAAGATTGATAGCAACTCGACGCTCTCGACAAAGGGCACTGCTATGAGGCCATATGGTCAGCAGATGGTGCTATTGCTATTGTATCATGTAAAACGTTTTAAGATCATATGTATTAGTTTAAAAATATTAAAACCTTTTGTCAACACAAAAACTCAACACTTTTGACTTTCACACACCTCACTTGACTTTTACAACAAGTTTCACACTCATTCATGAAGGAACACCAAAGATACATCACATAATAGGCTACAGTCATGGGCAATAGGCATATACACGCTCCTTAAGAAAATGTGTTAAAAATATTAAAACCTTTTGTCAATGCAAAATCTCAACACATTTGACTCTCACACACCTCACTCTATGTTTGTAACAAGTTTCACACTCATTCATGAAGGAACTCCAAAGATACATCACATAATAGGCTACAGTCATAGGCAATAGGCATATACAAGCTCCTTAAGAAAATGTGTTAAAAATATTAAAACCTTTTGTCAATGCAAAATCTCAACACATTTGACTCTCACACACCTCACTCTATGTCTGTAACAAGTTTCACACTCATTCATGAAGGAACTCCAAAGATACATCACATAATAGGCTACAGTCATGGGCAATAGGCATATACAAGCTCCTTAAGAAAATGTTAAAAAATATTAAAACCTTTTGTCAACACACATTCTCAACGCATTTGACTCTCACACACCTCACTCTATGTCTGTAACAAGTTTCACACTCATTCATGAAGGAACTCCAAAGATACATCACATAATAGGCTACAGTCATAGGCAATAGGCATATACACGCTCCTTAAGAAAATGTGTTAAAAATATTAAAACCTTTTGTCAATGCAAAATCTCAACACATTTGACTCTCACACACCTCACTCTATGTCTGTAACAAGTTTCACACTCATTCATGAAGGAACACCAAAGATACATCACATAATAGGCTACAGTCATAGGCAATAGGCATATACAAGCTCCTTAAGAAAATGTGTTAAAAATATTACAACCTTTTGTCAACACAAATTCTCAATGCATTTGACTCTCACACACCTCACTCTATGTCTGTAACAAGTTTCACACTCATTCATGAAGGAACTCCAAAGATACATCACATATTGTAGGCCGCACATTATGAATCACCTGCACTATGACTGTAAACCTGCACTGCGAATGCTGGCTTTGACATTCCTGATATTTCGATATATTTGATTCTGTACCTTCCTTCCTTCCTTCTTGTCATTACTTGATTAGCCCCCAAGAGTGTTCTTGAGAGCTGATGTAACAAGTGAATTTAACAAATAGGCTTTGTAAAACATAATACTCAAATCAATTGTCACTGCAAAGCCTCTTTAAACTAAATGTTTTTGTGCCAATCTTTAAATGCAGAGCACTCTGCATGCCCTGGGTAGATTTGCAGTGTTTGGACCCAAGCTCTGGAGCACACTTCCCCCAGAGTCAGACCATATCTGAACTATCAGTCTTTAAATCACGACCGAAGACTCACTTATTTAGATTCTTAGATCTTTAACACATTGCACTTTTTGACTGTTTTTCTTAAGCTCTATTTATATTGTGTTCTGTGAAGCACTATGTGCACTGGTTGGATGTTGTAAAGTGCTATACAAATGCATTTTGATTGAGTGATCAAAGATCAATTATTTGTGTAAGGTGACCAGTGTCTATCAATAGCAGCAGTGTTTCATTTGTAAATGTGTAGTTTCAGGAACACTATTGGACTGATGTAATGGATTCGAGGAAAAGGCCAAAACAGTTGCCAGAACAGACCTCCAGAAAGCTTTTGACACTATAGATTATGAAATACTCTTAAAGAAACTAAATAATAATGGGATTAGAGGGGTCGCTAACAATTGGTCGAAGTCATATTTGACTGAAAGAAAACAGTATGTACAAATTGATGAACATGTATCAGGATGGAGGAATATAATATGCGGGGTCCCCCAGGGGTTGATTTAGGACCTAAATTGTTTCTGCTCTACATCAATGATTTGTGTGAAATCTCAACAAAGTTAAAATGTATATTATTTACTGATGACACAACTATACTAGGCTCTAGCAAAGACCTACAACTGCTCATATCAGAGGTCACAACAGAAATATACAAACTCAAAGAATGGTTTAACAGAAATAAATCATCGCTGAACTTATTGAAAACAAAATGATTTTATTTGGCAAGCGAAATAGTGACACTCAGATTCAAATCAATATTGACAATGTTCAAATAGAACAAGTCAAGGAATATAAATTTCTGGGTGTGATCTTCAATCATAAGGTTAGCTGGAGACCACAAATAAACATTTTACGTGGTAAAGTGGCAAAAAATGTGGCCATAATGGGAAAGTGCAGATATTTTCTGGACCAAAAGGCTCTCTTCACCCTGTACTGTTCCTTAATCCTACCGTACATAAACTACTCCTCAGAGGTCTGGGGAAATACCTACAATAGTCATTTGCTGGTTTTATATATACTTCAAAAGAAGGCCATCAGAATTGTTCATAAAGTGGGGTATAGGGACCATACAAATATACTGTTCTTAAAATCCAACACCATAAAACTTAATTCCCTGCTACAGATATATAGAGCCGTAAATAACCAGCTCCTAGCAACATACAACTTATGTTTGGTAAAAGAGAGGGAAGATTCGATCTAAGGGGAACTCATAATCTGAAAGTACAATGTATCCACACAGTTCACAACATCAACTTGTTAGGGCAGCAGGGTGGGGGGCTACCGCCCTCTACCAGCTTGCCACATAATACCCTGGCTTTTTAACGCACCTCATAAATAGGGAAAATAATCAAAAACCACTGACAGAACAATCTTAACCAACATTATTACAGTTGAAGCAGGTATGATAGCAATGAGAAACATGATAAATTAGAAGATGATATTTTTGAGAATGATACTTTTGAGAATGCTATATTGTCATTGTTATTATGGTGATGATAATATATGTATAATAATTATGTGCGCTAATAATGTATGTGTATGTAGATACAGTATATGTATACTGTACATATGTCTGTCTGTATGTGTGTGTATATATATGTATATCCAAAACACTATGACTACTTAAACAATAGGTAAATCAATAGAATTGAGTTATTATTTATTTTTATTTTTATTGTTTTTTTTGTGAAAATGGAAATGTAATGATGTAAATATTGTAAATAATAATGCACTGTAAATAATAGCTCAAATAAATCAAACACCATTAGGCCTGTATCATCTCAAATCTTTGCCAGATCCTCCAAAATAGATGCCGGTTCCTTAATCTAGAAAAACTGAAATGGGGGACCGAATTAAGCACTGAATAGTAGTGAGTCTAAATGTCATAGTGGTCATGTCTGTTTACCATGCAAAAGAGAACTGCATTACAGCATCAGATGTAAATAAAAGTGTCACTTTGTCCTTAAATGACCAAAAGGATCATAAAACCCAAAATAAAATGAAAAAATAAAATAAGAATACATGTAAACCTTCCAGAGGAGGGTAGAGAAGCCAAAATATTTACTGAGAGTAACGTGACTTTGAAATACTTTTACTCAAGTACAAGTAAACAGTAGTGATCCAAACAATTACTCAAGTAAAAGTAAAAAAGTACTTGGCGAAAATGTTACTCGAGTACTGTGACTCCTACTGAGTAACTGTTTGAGCAAAAACGTCTGATTTATTTTCAATAACGCCATAAATTGTGTGAAACAAAACATAAAATCATGTGGCGTTTGTGATATTTGCAATGAAAACTCCAAGAAAATGGCAGTAAATACAGAAAAACAAAATAATTCTAAAGAACAAGGAACACAAGACTATCTATTTAATAGATCAAAATGAAGCATTTGCCATTCAAATATTTACTCACAGTGGAAAAAGTAACAATGTAACATTATTATTACTCAAGTAAGAGTACAGATACTTCATTACACTTACACTAGTACTGTATGATAATACTACTCTAAGAAGTCCAATTTCTTCAAAAAGTTACTCAAGTACATGTAATTGAGTACATGTAACAGTACTACCTGCCTCTGTGAACCACTATATAAAACTCATAATCCCGATTAAAATTAGGATAGCCAGACATCAAGTGAGGTGTGTGAGAGTCAAATGTGTTGAGATTTTGTGTTGACAAAAGGTTTTAATATTTTTAACACATTTTCTTAAGGAGCTTGTATATGCCTATTGCCTATGACTGTAGCCTATTATGTGATGTATCTTTGGTGTTCCTTCATGAATGAGTGTGAAACTTGTTACAGACATAGAGTGAGGTGTGTGAGTCAAATGTGTTGAGATTTTGCATTGACAAAAGGTTTTAATATTTTTAACACATTTTCTTAAGGAGCGTGTATATGCCTATTGCCTATGACTGTAGCCTATTATGTGATGTATCTTTGGAGTTCCTTCATGAATGAGTGTGAAACTTGTTACAGACATAGAGTGAGGTGTGTGAGAGTCAAATGCATTGAGAATTTGTGTTGACAAAAGGTTGTAATATTTTTAACACATTTTCTTAAGGAGCGTGTATATGCCTATTGCCTATGACTGTAGCCTATTATGTGATGTATCTTTGGAGTTCCTTCATGAATGAGTGTGAAACTTGTTACAGACATAGAGTGAGGTGTGTGAGAGTCAAATGCGTTGAGAATTTGTGTTGACAAAAGGTTGTAATATTTTTAACACATTTTCTTAAGGAGCGTGTATATGCCTATTGCCTATGACTGTAGCCTATTATGTGATGTATCTTTGGAGTTCCTTCATGAATGAGTGTGAAACTTGTTACAGACATAGAGTGAGGTGTGTGAGAGTCAAATGCGTTGAGAATTTGCGTTGACAAAAGGTTTTAATATTTTTAACACATTTTCTTAAGGAGCTTGTATATGCCTATTGCCTATGACTGTAGCCTATTATGTGATGTATCTTTGGAGTTCCTTCATGAATGAGTGTGAAACTTGTTACAGACATAGAGTGAGGTGTGTGAGAGTCAAATGTGTTGAGATTTTGCATTGACAAAAGGTTTTAATATTTTTAACACATTTTCTTAAGGAGCTTGTATATGCCTATTGCCTATGACTGTAGCCTATTATGTGATGTATCTTTGGTGTTCCTTCATGAATGAGTGTGAAACTTGTTGTAAAAGTCAAGTGAGGTGTGTGAAAGTCAAAAGTGTTGAGTTTTTGTGTTGACAAAAGGTTTTAATATTTTTAAACTAATACATATGATCTTAAAACGTTTTACATGATACAATAGCAATAGCACCATCTGCTGACCATATGGCCTCATAGCAGTGCCCTTTGTCGAGAGCGTCGAGTTGCTATCAATCTTTATTTTGTGCTCAGTCTTACACAGTAGCTACATTGCACTTTAAATTGAGTCCATGGTTACACATTTTTACAATTTTCTTTATTTTACGTTATCTTATGTGCAAAAGTCATACGCTTGATTTTTCCAGCTGCATTTTAATGAGCCTTGGCCAAGCCTATTACCGTACAGCTGTACTAACGGCGCACTTCCGGATTTCAGGCTCCCCGTGATAGCTGAACCAGGGATAGCGTTACCGCGGTGACAATCATGGAGGCAGAAAGCAACAGGTCTGTCTTTCCTTGGAATTACAGCAGTTTTACATCTTTTACAATAACTAATCTCTTTCTATTCTACCTTTTATTAGTTGTCTCGAAAGGAAGATAGTACCTACGGTATAAGCGATGGTAAGGGTCTGCATTTGAAACATTAAATAAACAGTATTTATGTTGGCCCTCTAATATTATTTGCTGTCACACATTTCTTACTTGACAGAAGTGCTTCAAAAGCTCATAATGGCACACAGATATGCTGGCAAGGAGTTGAAAGGCCACAGCAAAGTTTTACATGGACTGTTTAAAGGAATAATCCTCACACCGCCAGATCCGTAAGTTAATATTCATAACAGGCTACTACAGTATCTCCGTGTATGTGATTTATTATGTAACAAAAATTCTGCTTTTATTAGGTCTGACAATGATGAGGAAGGAGTTGAAGACCACATAACTCATCCCCGATCAGATTCACCATTGTTTTTTACCGAAACAGGTGCAATTATTATATTATATAAATGTGTTTGTTTTCACAAGACTATTTGCCTACTAATCTGAAATGGGTCCGTTCTACCCTCGCTACCTTGCAATTTATACTGTCATTGTGTTCTTGGGCAAGACGTTTAATTCACTTTGCTGTGCCAATATGAGGTTGAACTTTCATTACTACATTAGAGCTTTGTTGTTTAACAGCAAAACATCTTTTTTAATTTGTTTTGAGTTGTTCTATCCATCTACTTCTGTTATAAATACTTAATGATTATTCCTGGGGCTTTACGTCTTTATTCTTGTCCAGATGTGACCTTGCCGTCTTGCCTGAACGGGAGCCTTGGGTCTCGGGAAACTGACAGGGAGATGGATCGAGCTCGGCATCCCTCTCACTTCTGCTCTTCGTCTGCGTCGGGAGCAGCCGAAATACTTAAGAAGATGGAGACAGTCTATGACCAACTGAAGGTAAACACACAGTCCGCCTTGGAAAAGGAGAGGGAGTCGTTTACTGTTAGAAAGCCCCGGCATGGGCCAACAGATGATTCATATTGATGCCTGGCAAATTTCACAATTCTGGATGTTATTTAACCTCTTAACCCCCACCTGAACTGAGCACATTTTCTTCTGTTTGGCTTTACCCAAATCTAAAAGCTTCAACAACCAAAAAAGTATCAAAATGGCGATGAAAATACAGATTTAAAAAAAACGCAACAAAACGATGACAAAAAGCAACAACAAAAAAGCAATAAAAATTAAAAAAAACATTACAAAAAAAGAGACGAAAACACAACAAAAACGCTTCAAAAATGTGACTAAAAAAAGTTTGTATCACTTTTGTTGGTCTTGGCTTTCAAATTGCTCTCCAGTCGAGTTCAGGCGGGGGGGTAAGGGGTTAAGAGAAAACTATAGATAAAGTAGGGATGGCCGTCTTGAAGCCTGGGATTTGACACCGTGTCTCATGGTGCATACGTTTTAAAACACAGCTTCATAACACGGTTCAAAACTCGCATGTCACGTGACTCAGACTGAAGTCTTTCATGAAACGCGACAGTTGCAAAACACTTCACTAGAGGGCGTCTGTGTCGAACCTTGGTCAAACCACAGGGCTTTGCAAACCTTTCTCCATGTTTGTGTAGTGTTTTAGTGCCACGTGTGAGTGTGCTCAGATGGCATAGTGGTAAAGTTGCTGCACTTGTAAGTACTGCTCATCTGAGTAGCGTGAGTACGAATCCCAGCTCTGACAGATTGCTAGATGTGATTCTGAATTACAGACCTCTACGCTTTTATGTTAAAATAATTGTTAATGCTACCATGTCTTTTATAAAAATCGATTAGCAAAAAGAAGCATTGAGTTGGAGGAAAAATGTGGAACATTTATGACAATTGCTTCATTGATTTATTTTTCTAGTACCACTGTGAACAATAACACATTCAGGAAGAGTCCATGTTTTAATGGCAAATAAAATCAAACGGAACATGGTTTTATTTCACTCACAGACAAATCAATAACATATGGTTGAATCCTGAAACACTGTAAATGTGGTTGTAATGACACGTTGCCACAAAGGTTGTCACTGTGGAGTGATTGTTTCAAACTGTGATTCGAGGCTCCAGCACAATCGCTTCAACTGCTTTGGAGTTTCATGAAGCTTCACTTTGCCCATCCCTAAGATAAAGGTGTGAGGGACATTTCCTGATTGTTGTTGATTGATGAATGGGTCTAAAGCTGAGATCAAATAAAAGTACACCTTAACCTGAGTATACTGTTTGATTATAATTGTGCAATTACCTTTGTGTTAATTAAGTGTGTATCTTCTTTCATGTGAGTGTGTTTTTCTCTTTGTGCACAGACAGAGCAACAGAAGCAGCTGCAGTGGGAGCAGGAGCTTCAGGAGCGAGAGAAGACACTTAAACAACAGGAGGAGGCTCTACAGAAACTCGTGGATTTAGAAGGAATGCTTCACTCAAAGATGCTCTCAGCTGAGGAGGTAAGGAGCACGCAGACGTCAAGCATGTAACAATTTAGAATATCACGGACTTGCTGATATACTGTAGGCCCTGATTGATGAATACTTGTTTAACTTACCTTTGCCATCAGAAACATAAGCAAGAGGTCCACCAGCTGCAGTTCCTTCTTCGGGAGAAAACTAAAGAAAACAAAAGACTGAAGAGCAGCTTTGAGACTCTGAAAGATTTGAATGACAACATGAAAAAACAGGTTAGATTTAGGTTACCTTTACTCATCAAGATCATTTGTTTTCTGGATACTGGCAAAGCTGGACCACAAGAGGGCACTATAACATTGCCTGGGCATTCCGTGTTTGCCTGCGTTACGTTAAGATTTTCCTTGCCTTTTTACACTTTACCTACAAACAACTGGATTGACTTACATTTTTGTTCAATACCAGATAAATGACCTGCGTGAACAGAACAAAAAGCTGGAGAACCAATCTCGGAGAGTGCAGGCACGACTTGAAAACCTACAGGTGAGACTAATAAACTTCTTTGAACTTCTTTGTTTCTTTGAAGCTGCACCATTAAACAAATGCTGATGTTTGTGACGTGCATTGTAACATACATCTTGAAGAATTCTTTTTAATTGCTTTGTTTCAGAGGAAATATGAGCTCGGTGTTTCACTCAGAGGTTGTCAGAAAATGAATGTCAAAAGTCTGGAGAGTGTCAAGCCTCCCAAAAAGGACATAATTATTCCCTCTTGCAAAAACATCAACAAGGTATTGTCTTTTTTTATGTTATTATTGTCATTCCTGGCAGTGGCAAATAAGTTGTACTATTATTAAACCATTGTCTACTTATACTGTACTTTCAAAAAAATGATTGTATGCATCCTCTAGTACAGTGGTTTCCAACCTTCTTTTTTTCCCCATTGAAGCTCCCCTTGTGTGTGTTGGAGTCAGGCAGAAACCCCCCCCCCCCAGTCCAATAATGCAGCTCCAACAAACGATACAACAAATAGACAGAATAAGAGTGTGTTCTGGACCTGCAGCCTTTGCTCAGTCATATAAGGGTTTTTTGTTAGCCATTTCATACATCCATATTCTTCTGCCAGCAGTCTGAGCAGAGAAGCTTAGACTTCCCTATCCAGTATCCACACACACTTCAGCACTATCCAGAGGAATTTCCAGGCCAGCTTAGAGACCCTCCAGCATGTCCTGGGTCGTCCCAGAGGCCTCCTCCCAATGGGACATGCCCAGAACACCTCCCTGGGAGGCAACCAGTAGGCACCTGAAACAAATGCCCGAGCCACCTCAGCGGGCTCCTTTCGACTTGAAGGAGCAGCGGCTCTACTCTGACCTCCTCCCGGGTGACTGAGGTTCTCACCCTATCTCTGAGGGTGCGCCCAGCTACCCTGCAAGGAAACTTATTTCGGCCGCCCGTGTCCGTGATCTTATCCTTTGGTCATTACCCACCATCTCATTTGTTCAAACAATATCTTGTGATCTGACCCTCTAACCAGGTTGGGAACCACTGCTCTACTACACCTATATAGACACATCTGCTTCTATTGAGTAACAAGTGGACTAGTTTGGTAGTGGACATCAACATGAATCCAAAAGTTTAAAGGATCTGTATCCTGCTATTTTAGCCATTCCAAAGTAAAGTATAGGCATTTATATGATATATTGTACCTCTATCACTATGGAGTACTCATTTTTGAGAGAAATATAAGTATTTTTGGGGGGTATTTTCCCTACCCGGAAGACAAGACGCTTCGATTCAGTTAACTCCGCCCCTCTCTCCGCTCATTCCACATTTGCAGTATTATAAATATAAATATAGCTGCAAAAAGTGAAGTTACTTCACATAATGCAGTTATAAGGAGTTGACATGTGCAAAGCAGTTTCATAAATGGCTAACACACATGCTAACACGCGTTTTGATTGACTCACCGCTCAGTCTGGCTTCCCCATGAGATCGCGTTGGTTATAAAAGTTAATCCACTTTGATTCTGGCCAAGGTTCACCAAGCATCCATCAGGTTGGTTGATATAGTCGCTGAATCCCGGAAAGAAATTCCAACTTCTGGCGAGTGCACTCTTCTTTAGGAAGGTTGAATAGTCCTGTTCATCTCGAAGCCAAACGCGCATCCGTGACATTATCGTTCGGTAAGAAAAAAGAACAGGCGGTGTCCAGAGTAGGTTAGAAAGAGCTCAGTCTTCAAAAACAACACTTATGCTCGGATCCATGGCTCCTCCAGCCGTGGGTGCGCTTGATTAGCGTCGTGGGACAGCACAGACGCGTCGGAGAGTTGCTGTTTTTTTTTTTTATGAAAAAGCTGTTTTATAAATTAAAATCAGGCCGTAAGGCATTACATTACAGACGTAGAGCACTTCTGTTCCGCTGTGACGACACAACTGAACAACTCAGTCGTTTACCAGGAGAGGGTGGAGCAGCTGCTCAGAGAGCAGGATTCAGGAGGATTACTTAGAACTGCGTGAATGAAGCCAAAAACCGCTCTGGGGGTGTTTTTGATAAGGAAATAGCATAACAACATGTCTAAAAGCTCAAAAAAGTTGATTTTGCATGATATAGGACCTTTAATCTAAACTCCTACTATGCCCACCCAGTATTTGTGTTAAGCCTTAATATGCATGATACTTATTTAAATACATGGTACATATATTTTCTGTAAATGTATGTCATGCCCAATACTGGAGCTTGTCAGTATGTACAGTAACTACCATTGATAATAAACAACATTTAGATTGACCAAACCACCAATCTGCCATGTTAGATTATTATTATTAGATTAGAGTTGCTGGGAGAACTCACCCAATCGAATGAATACTGTTGCTCTTCGAAATCTCAAAAGAGCAAAATCATACAAAGGAATGAAAATAGGAAACGACATGGTTTAAGTGCCCTGACGAAAGCTCCCTCAGGTGTCAAAACGCGTCGGCTATGTCTAACTAAATATTAATGTTCTGTTTTTGTTTCCTTCAGGGAGCCCCTACTGAAAAGCTGCTCTCTCTATTACTGGACTGGCTGCATGATGGACAGTGGAACTCATCAACTAAAGCCCCCACTGTTAAAGATGTAGGCCACTGTTTACCCCCAGAGATCTTACTTAACGAGAGATGCCTCAAGGTTCGTCACCTTAATGCAGCATTGCTCTTATTTTATTGCGAGGCCTTTTATTTATTAACAGCTCGGTGTCCTGACCACAATGAGCGACACTCGATGCCGCATAAAGCAGTTTTTATTGAAGACAGAAGTGATAAATTATCTACAGTAAGTTGTGTTGGTGTCCCCCAGGCGCTGCCGTTAATAGCAGATCAACTTGCGCTCACTCCTTTGTCGGAGCTGGTGCTTGTGCGCGGCCTCCTCCGCCTCGTCCACAGCGCTTTGAGACACCTGGACAATAGCGCACAGGTAAGAAGGATGAAATATTACGTTTGGCTATGAGGGAGCCATGTGAAAGTGGCCAAAATGTGGTATCATGTCCATACGGTAAGAAAAAAGACTTACTATTGTGACAAGGTGTTGATTTCCTCTTGGATAGAAAGTGGGGAATGATTTATGGTTCTTAATGCATTTTGATATCAAAGTTTTAAACATGTGATACCGTCGCTGACCTTTAATTTGGGTGTTGGCCAAATGAAACGTAATATGGAAACTATGAACTCATTCGTGCATCATCTGTAGCTTAAAGACTCAAAGATATCTGATAACAGTAGGTATAGGGTTGCACAATATACAGTATCTGCTAAAGGTTCTGTTTTAATCAGGGTGTTCCTCATCCAGCTCCATTTTAGCCTTGTTTTGCTTCCTGTTTTTGTTTTAACCTCTTAACCCCCACTTTAACCCTGTGCATTTTCTCCAGTTCAGCTTCTTGATTTTTTTTTTTTAGAAAACGTTACAAAAAGGTCAATAAAGCAACAAAAGTGTGACAAAAACATTACAAAAAAGCCGGTTGACAAGAATGTGACGAAGACACGACAAAAAAGTGACCAAAATGTTACAAAAAAGTGGCAGAAAAGCAATGCACAAAAAGTGATGACAACACAGCAACGACGCAAGGAAAAATATCCATTTATATCAGTTTTGTGGGTCTTAGTTTTCAAATTAGTCGTTACACTGGCCTATAGGCTGTAAGCTCAAGAAGCTTTTAGATTTGGGTGAAGCTGAACTAGAGAAAATGCGCTCGGTTAAGGCTGGGGGTAAGAGGTTAACTGGATGAAAAACAACTGCTTGCAATTACAGTGGACCATACTGTTATGGAACCTTTATTAAATTAAGTGTTACTGCAATTTATCCCATATATCAAAGTATCATTTCAAACAAGCTAATTCAGGACAAAGGTCAGCTGCACATTAACAAAATGAAACATTTTGACTGTCATTTGAAACAGGAGGTTTTACATAAAGCTTGAATGGCTATAAAGCTCTAAATAACTCTAAAGAAAATTGGCTAGGACTAAAGTTCAACTAAACCAGTCTGTTTGGCTAGGTTTTCATTTTCCCAAACTGCTGGCACACCTTGTACCATATGAAGACTTTACAACAAAGGTTTACGAGTCATCATGTGTACTAGATTGTTTTAGAAATACGGTGACGATCTTTCGCTCCTCACCTCAAGAGGCACCGTCCGCTAACGAATCATCTCTAGCTGCAGTATTGTGCTAGAACAGCTATGTGTATGTTTATTAGGAAGGACTTAACCAAAAATATCAGTCAAGAAAACACTGACTCCGTGCTTTAAAGCTGGGATCTTTGGTTTCTCAGTTGTCACTTGATGGACAGCAACGGCCAGTGAAGGATTGTGGCCTAGAGTTTAAAGGGGCAGATGGCCGTTTCATTGGTTATAAATTGTGGAAAGTTGCGGTGGTTTACTTGACTGATTAATTGGCTCCATGAGTTATTTACAGGATTTGGCCTCTTCACAGAGTGACCTTGGGTTTTTATACACTGTCTTTGATGCAGATCACTGTAGGCACATTGTTTTTGTTCCCGAAGTTGCATAACAAACGTAACTGGATGCAGGCTTGTTATTTGCCGTTTTGTTTGTGTTTACTGTGAACAGCATGTGGTGTTATCAGCAACAGTGCGGCGGATCGGAGAGGAAGTGTCCAAGCCTCGGAGCCATCTTCAGTTTGACCCAGCGGAGGAGCCTGGACCCTGCAGGAAACGGGCCCTTTACCAAAGCCCTTGTCCCGAATCACGCATCCTCTCTGTGCTCATCATACTCCGCACAGTCTCACAAGGTAACGAGCAGAAAGACATACTGTAGGGCGTGTTTTGCAAGAGATGGGTGTTACAATAATGATCGTTTCCTTCCTGTGATATTGGCATCTGCAACTATTAGCATTGTTCCAGCATTGTGTTGAAAAAATAACAAAATTACTGACAGTTGGTATTTTCAATTTACATGAACAAATGTGTATAGCAATTACTTCTTTTTCCCCCCAAACTATTAGAGGTAAAGATCAGGAGGTATTCCGATGAGGACTCCCCAATATCAGGGCAGAAAGAAGGGTTCAATTCCCAGGTCAGGTGGGCATGTCCTCCCTTGTCTCCGTGGGTGTCCTCCAGACTATCTGTGCTTCCCCCATCTGCCCAAAATGCACAGTAGGCTACAACCGCCTGATAGTTAACCTCTTAACCCCCACCTGAACCGAGCATATTTTCTCCAGTTTGGCTTTATCCAAATCTAAAAAGCTTCTTGGAAAAAAAATAAAAGCATCAAAATAGCCACAAAAACGTGACGAAAACGCATCACAAAAGCATCAAACCCTCCCACAAAAAAGCAAGTGACAGAAGTGGCAAAAACTCAAAAAGAATGTGACAAAACACATTAAAAAAAAAGCCACGCAAAAGCAAGAAAAGGGCAACATAAAAGTGACCCACAAAAAGCGATGAAAGTGCAACAAAAAGTGATAAGAAAACTAGATGAAAAAGAATGTGAAAAAAGTGACGACACGGCAACAAGGAAAAAGATACGATTTGCAGGTCTTAGCTTTCAAATGAGGCGTTTCACTTTGCCTCTAAAGCTGAACTGGAGAAAATGCACTCGGTTAATCGGTCAAATGCAGTGGGAAAATGTCTTTGCAGGGACAATGAAGTTGTTAAAGTCAAGTTAAATATGACTGCAGAGTCCACGGGCCAAGTCCAGGTCTTCATCCACCAGGCTGTCATAAAGCTGAACTCTCTCCCTTCCCTGTTCTCCTTCCATGAGACACTGGAGCAAGTTGAGGCTTTGACTTCTTCACAGAGTTACCAATACCATTTTGCCGTGAATAATGAAAAGTGCCGTTTGCTAAAATCCAGTTGCTGCCTGAATCTGCGCCATGGTTGATTTTCCAAACCGTTTCTCGGTTTGATCAAGTAGGCACTTCTCCATAGGGCCCCGTGAGGTGGCTGCTCTACGAAAACAAATTGAATTGCCCTATGTGCACTTTTTGGAGGCCGTGCTTCCTCTGTTGACATTTAAATCAAAGTTTAGCTGCGACTCTGTTTGTTGAAAATGTCACACGCTTCAAAATATGACCTTATCCACCCAAACATCTTTCTAAGCCGAGTTTTCCCCTCATTCATCACTTTCAAATCCTCAATCCAGTTTTCCAAATACTTTTACTTTTAATCCAACGCAAACATGTAGTAGTGTAGAAAGTACACACACCTGCTCTAAAATGCAGTGAAGTAAAAGTAGAAGAAAGTCATAAAATGTACTTAGGTTAATCTCTTGATACAATGAGTTCTGTTCAAAATGTAGCCCTGTGAAACTAGAAATGGTCCTGTTTATGCATATATTAAACAACAAAACTTAGCTTTCACTTACAGTACAAGACTTGATCTTCTTGTACAGATTAACCATCAGTCTATTGGCCAGATCTCATGACATTATATGACCTCTGCCTTCATTTAACCCACATATGAAGCCCATCATATAAGTCTTAAGTTTGCTTCTATTACCTCATTCACAAAGTACACACACTTCCTTTCAGCTGCTTCCAGACGGTTCCTCATGGCCTCTCACTGTGTAAATCTCTTGCGTCTAGTAGTCTATACTGACATGCTTTATGAAGCTTTCTTCTCAAGTGGCCTTGCTCCTGCTGCTCCTAATGCTCCAAAGCTCCCACACTCAGTCTATTTACTGTCAACGTCCAAACCAGGGGCGCGTTATTTATGTAAAACCGAATTGTTCGTAATAAAGACATGTTAAGCCTCTTCAGTGAAAGCCGATAACATTTAGAGACTTCAAAAAGGAAACGAATCTTTTATCTTGTGTCAATTTTCTCTTTTTGATCCAGTCTTTGTGAACCTCTGAAAGCATGATTTTAATCTTCCACAGACACATAATGAGAAAGGTTGACCACTGATGATCCGATCTGAAATATATGTTTTGGGTCGCTAAATAGACCTACAGATTAATAAAGGGCTCCAGTTTAGGCAGAAAGACGAGCATAGATTGAATGTTTGGATAGGTAGATAAAATGAGATATTTTGAATTGCATTTTGATATTTGAATAGAGCGATTTCTTTATTGTAGCTTCTCCCTTTATTATTCAGTTTTGCCTCAAAGAACTGGTCGCTTATTTGATTTGTTTTTCCTGTCAGATCAGATGCCCTTTTTTGCAAACCTGGCAGTCCACCCATTCAGTAACCACAATAAAGATGTGTTTGATAAAAATAGAATATCTTGAATAAATGTGCATTCTGTGTGTGTCATCCATAGCTGATGCTCTGGCCCAGGCGTTGGACTCCTTGCGCTCAGACCTGACGCATGAAGAGAACAGAGGCCTGCTGTTGCATTATGGAGGAGTGAGTGAACTTTTGTCAGTGCTGAGGACCGGACGAGGAGGACTGCAGGCTCCTATTATAGATGCACTGATGCAGCTCACACAACAGTCCAGTGAGTATCCCAGACTTCTCACTTTTTAAAACATTTCTATACCTGTCCGTAGTGCTGGGCGATATGGAAAAAACTTATATCACGATATGGATTATTTTATATCACGATAGCGATATATATCACGATATACCACAATAAAGTCAGTTTTCAGTTATTCTTTGAAAAGTTTGACAAAAATATCATTGCTTACTTTTTTCAACTTTATTTTGAAGCAGTGGTTTGCTATGGATAATTTATATAGCATATATTGTCAATGTGTCAATTGTCAAATGTGAGACTGCAGGATAAATGGGCCAAACATGATCTGACCAGAGTCAACACGAATTTAACAACAGAAATGTGTAAACTCGTGCGTAGAGAACGACTTACTCAGAGCATCATCTGCTCCTCAATATCAAGGCTCATATTACACTAAAACAAATGTAAATTGGAGCTTATTACCGCCATTTTCTCAACTTTAATGTAATGTTTAAGAAACAGTGGGCGAGCAGTTTGTATTGTACGTCTTTAGCTGCTCTACGCGCTGCCCGATCAGTCTCTTACCTCCTGCACCACGCCTCTTCTCTCTTCTCTCTCGTGTGTTTAATCCAGATCCACGCGCTAAAAAGATCCATCACTAAAAAGCTGTTTAGTTGCCGTGCGTAAAGCAGTGAAACCACGCGGTGTTTAACAGGGAGAGAGAGCCCCGCGTGTACGTCCATTAGATGTCGCCGTTGCTACAGCAGGTGTGGTGGCGGACAGAGATATCGTAAAGCAGGGGGGTGTCGTAAAACCACAAGGCAGAGTTTCTTTGCGAAAAAGTTCTTTTTATTCTTGTTTATAATCACTTAATATAAACCTAGAGGATGCATAGTGACAAGACAACACTAATACATTCTTGTGGCCTATTTAATGACATATTTGCTTTAATAATTGATTAAATTAGGTTAGAAACGATAGAAACGATAGAAGAGAAATGGCACGATAGGCACTTTTCTATCGTCCCCACGATATGTATCGTCATATCGCCCAGCACTACCTGTCCGTGTCCGTGTCCGTCTTGTGGCACCTCGACAGTGACTCCTGAATAGTTGGACCTCAATGTCTGACATCCTGAATCAAGTGCAGGGTTTGCCTCCTGGTCAGATTTTGGATTGTTCTAAACTCGAGGTCGACTGAAATATGAGATAGCCGATATTTGGGCATTTTTCAACATCGGCTATCGGCCGATCTAATGTCGATAAAAGGCCAATATCTCCAGAACCAAAAGTGATGGGCTATTCCCGTTTTTTTTTTTTTTACATTGGAAAAAGCTCAGTCAGAGCTTTAAAATGACTAGACAAATTAGACATTGATATGAAAATCGGTTACATAAAGATTTTATGTTGCAGGCTTTTGCTTATAATTTCGGAACAATTTCGGAACTTGCTGTTTTTAGTATTGGAATCTGTTGATTTTTGTCTTTAAAAAGAGCTCCTTCTGAAGTACCTGCTAAACAGGAATGTTTTTAATAACTCAGCCCTTTGCTTCTAATAAAGCGCCACCTGCTGTCACAATTCATCACTGACACATTATATGTTTTTATGTTTAGAAGCATCATACACAGGATTAGAGATGAGACATTTGGAGAAATCGGTCAATCAAAATCCCCCAAAATCGGTATCAGCCTTAGAAAAACCCATATCGGTCGACCTCTATTCTAAATCTCACTCACATTCCCCTAAAACACTGAAGTCAATCCATCCATCAATATTTTTCCACTTTATCCGGGGCGGGTCGTGGGGCAGCCGTTGGAGCTGTCCAAATCACATTGCACCAGCCCCTATGGCTCCTCCTGCAGGTGGTGGGTCCACAGAAGGACGGCCATGGTTCTTAGCGGGCCTGTCTCTCATGAGGGGCTCTTTGTCTGACCCATCACCTAGGACCTGTTTGCCATGGGAGACCCTACCATGGACACGAAGCCCCCGACAACAGAGCCCCAGGATCATTCGGGCGCTCAAACCCCTCCACCACATTAAGGTGGCGGTTCCAGGAGGAACTGAAGTCCTTTATTAAATTATTATTAAGACTCAATTCACAAAGCACTCCACTCTTTGAAATCACATTTTCTTGTGTGAAAACCTGCGCGCACACAGAAATTGCAATGACAAATAGACCATGTTATCGTTTTTGCATTATGCGTGATGTGAATGTCGAATGTGTCCAGTTTTGGGTATCGTGTTTTTGAGAAATGATTTCAATCAGTTGGTGGCAAAGTGCAGTCAAATGCCTTTAGTGTATCATCAATCAGGTAATCTCTATTAGTACATTAAAACTGAACTAGTCAATAGATCAGTCAGAGTTTCTCATTAAAAGAGTAGACCATGGTGCCCCCTACAGGCTGATTAATCCCACATCACCTCAACCTTGCCTTGAGATTGATAAACGTACTTTTAGCTTAATAACTCTCCTGCCGAAGTGTTCTATCTGGCCTGACATAGACCCGAAAGTGCTTATGATCTCTCTTCTAGCTCTGATTTATAGACTGCCTTTTATTATCACCATTTAAGTTGATTTACACCAGCCTTTTCTGCTGTATCACGCCGTATCTTCCGCTTATAGCTAACATATGTGAAAGGGGGGGTTAGGTCTCCACTCTCGTCAATCATAAGCAGTGGTCAGGCTGTGCATTTTTAATGTTGTGCCCGTAAAAAAACTTAAATATGGCCTGGCAGTATGGTGCGGTTATGAGGCGTGTCATTGGCGACTGCAAAATGCTAATCCACAACAGAGCTCCGTGATAGCGGCAGCGGGGTTAGCTTAGCGCTGTGTGTGCATTCGGTGGCTTTCAGTGGGACTTTAAGCCCGGCTAATTACTACATTTTACAAGCAGAAGGTGAAATGAGTGGAGACATGGGAGAGACTTACACCTAAAGGTTGCCAGTGAATTCAATTTTTAAAACATGGTAACACGGAGCATGATATTGTGAGGTACCTGAGTTTAAACTTTACTCAAGATGAAGTATAGGCTACTCCACAAAGCTACTGATATAAAAGTTAATCAGTCTTTATTTCGGACTCAATAAGGTCCATAAAAAGATAATTATTAGTTAACCTAAAAGTATAAGGTTTTTTAAGTACATTACAGCTGATTAGAGGCTTAAATAGTGTTGCTAATGCTCATTATCTACTCCTGATTGGGCTTTGCTGCACTACATTATAAGCACATCTACAGTATACTGTTACATTACCCGAAACATGAAACGCATTATAAACACACAAATGCTTTGTGCAGGGGGTCCCCAAGTAAATTTTGCTGGGGGCCAAAATATATCACGAGTGTATTGCCAGTGTCGATAAACAAAAGCTCCAGTAAAACGTTTTGATTGGGAAAATACTATTGAGGAAACTTTTTCAATAAATGAATAATAATGAGCCTGACCTCAACTTGCACTTAACAAGCCTGTGTCACAAGTCTCTGCTACACTGTAGTCATTACTCATTCACTCAGCACTTGGTGGTGGTAAGCTACTATTGTAGCCACAGCCGCCCAGGGGCAGACTGTCCATTTACCACATGATTATAATGTGTTGTTTATATCCTGATCTCTTCTTATGTCAGTGCCCTCTGCTGGACACGTGTGGGATTCTTTCCCCGTCTTTATTTAAGCTGCCCCCTAGTGGCTGGAGAGAGCATTCTGGTTATTTATTTTAAAATTCATAACTCCGCACAGGAATGGGCTAGAGACTTCCTTTTTTTTTTGACATACTCATGAATTTGTGCTCTACAAGTCAGGGGCCGGATTGAATAATCTCCCAGGCCTGATTGGCCCGCAGGCCGCCTGTTGGAGACCCCTGCTTTATGCAATCAACACTGTTGCAAAAACCTCATTCATTCACTAATTCCGTCCCACAGTCAAAATCCACAAAAGGTAATGTATTGGTTTTATATAGCCTCATTTTGGACACTCTATATGTTACATTTACATAAGAAAAATATTAAATTATCAATAACTTCATTACTAAATTGTGTAATACTCAAACATGCGGTGGTGTCCATATTGAATGCAGCTGGCTTCCATTTCCTACACTCCTTTTTGTTGTAAATGTTCAAGCTCGAAGGCGACACATGGACCTGCTTTCAAAGAGTCTTGTGTTTTTCCCGTTCTCACCTTGTTACCTTTTCACAGTCGCACAGTGAGTCGTTATTTCTTTATGGTGTTGCAACGAAGAACAGTCCCCAGTGACCTCCGTAAATGCCTTTCAACAAATTATTCACCTTCATTAGTGTTTGACAGCTCCCACGGCTCCTGTATGTGCTGCTAATGGCCCATGGTTATTTCTGTGAATAGGCAAATGCATTAGCAACACGTCCGCAGCTGTAACTATGACCGTTAATGGTGTGATAACAGCACTAACTCAGGGCTTTCTATAGACCATGCAACTTTATACTCTGTAGAATGTAAGAAGCAGCTGTACATCATATGCTATAGTATTTTTGCTTTTATGTACAGAATGACGCAGGAAACAACTAGATATAGCTGAAGGCGTTTGGACATTGGCTCCATTAGGCAGGAGAGCGCAGGGTGAAGAGTGGGGAGAGACATTCAGTAAATTGTCAGTGTCAGTCTCGACTCCACGAAACTGAGGACAGAGCAGCGTTCCGCTATACAGTGTGTGCAGGAGTCCTAACCACTAGATGAGCGGTGTCCAAATTTTTTTTATCGAGACCCACATGTATAAGGTATGGAGGGCCACAAACATTCAATTGGGTGCATTTAATAGAGGTCACCACGCATTGATTTAGGCTTGGAACAATATTGCCAGCTCTGAATCACAAAAAAGGTAAGTTTTTTTAGGCTTTTAATTCTGTGGGAAATCACAAAGAGGCCTGAGGTTCTCCCAAATTGGTCTCAGGGCCGTATTTGGCTTCCAGGCCACACTTTGGCCTCCCCTGCACTAGACTGTGTGCTGCACAAATTTAGCGTTTTTTGATGGAAAAACGACTTTGTCTTTAAGTTTACTCTATCAAGATGTGTTCAAGCGACTCAAGCTAGTAAATTGAACTTCAAGTGATGTATAAATATTTGATCAAATAATAAAGCATTTTTCGCTTATCATCTCTTGGTTTATCCCTCATATGACGTGTGTTATTATTGGAACCTAATCTCTTTCCTTTGTGATCTTGTACTGTGATTGGATGCCAGCATGACCACTACATGCCACTTCAGCCTGTGAGCCCCTCTCCCTCCTCAGATCTGGTTCTTTTACCCTCATGTTGCGGTTTTCTAACAGCAGGAAGTTCGCTTTTGAAGGAAGCGGAATGTGACTTTAGCAGAAACAAATGTTTATTTACCCGGAACCGACTAATTTTAGGACCTCATACGGTCTGCGTTTATTTTTATTAATCTAAGGACTGTTTGCTTCATGTGCTCTGTTTCATCTCCATATGTTTGTGTGTGGTTAGGTTTTATTATAAAGGTCAAAGTCAACAGTGACACTACTCTTTTTTTTTTACACAAAATCATCCCAGGACTCAACTATTCAGCATCTGCTTCCCTGCTACTTTGTGTCTGACTTGTAAAATGTTTTCATGGCTTGTTTGTTCCCTTTCCTGCATGTATTTGGAAACTTTGACAAATTGTGCCTTAGGAGAAAAATCTGTCTGTTTACATGCCTTACATAGCGATTTGTTTTTGTGCTTGTAGGCTACCTCAAGAGCTTCATGGAGGCCTGTAGCTGTGACGAGTTTTTCCACACTGCGTCCCAAGTCCTGAAGAGTCCTCATTTGGAGCTGTCGCTTTGGAAAAGATGTCCATTCTTCTCCAGAAACTCTCCACAATCAGGTGTCCTTGTCGAAATCTACACTTAAGTAATATAAGAAAAATTAAGTAGAAATAGAACTAGCTTTGAATTAGTTTGGCACACAAAAATATCCAAACATAAGAATATTTGCCAAAAAGCATTTATTCCAGAGACATATAAAAAGTAATTGGTGTGTTTTGCTCTTTGCATTCATTTTTCAATTGTCTGTGTGGAATTTTTACTGTTTAAATTGCTCAAGTCATATTTTTATGGCCTGATTCTCTGACCAGACAAAGCTCTGACGCCCCTGGTTTGGAACCACTGATCTAGATCTATAATGACTAAATGTACCTCTTCAATGGCTGTTTTGTTGTTAGTAATAATCATCATCTTGTTTGTACTTCTTTAATGTATTTGACAGGGCTTATTCTGCCTGCTGCCATTCTGCTTTTGAGATTTTCATGCACTTTTGGTCTGCACAGTACTGTAACTCTGTATCCCCCATAAACTTCATTAGGCATTATTAGTATAACAACATTTACAGTTTAAACCAATAGACCCTTTATTGTTACTTCTTAAACTAAAGCAGCTCTCAGAAGTCTGGCTCTGCACTCACCCCATAAAACCTGCCATAAATTGTTGGCGTTGAAGCTGGGTGCACTTTTGCTTTTTTAGGGGAGCAATTGTATAACGACTTGCCTGCAAGCTGCAAAGAAACGCAAACAAACATTAAAGAAATGTCAGGATAATTCTCACACTCCCAGACAAAGATTGACTAAAATTACTTTGTCAATGGTGGTGTGTCGGGTCTGAATACTTCTGGAAACCTATCTAGTATCCAGGGGGTCTGAAAACGTTTTGAACACATGGCATGCTAATTTAAACTTGTATTTCCTGGACCGGTTGACGTTAACAGAAGGTTATAATTAGCAGTGTGACAATATATCGATTTTCCGATATATATTGCGATATTTTGCGGGATGATACAATACCGATACTTTATATTCCGATATGGATACTTTTGATGACGTCATGCATATTAATGAGCGACTCAATGCATATTCATAAGGCAGCAGTGCGCCACTGTTTTCACAGTCAACAGAGGCCAATAATGATCAAGAATTCAATAGTGCTGCCAATAGAGGGCAGCACTACAATTTTAAGCACTTGGACCAATCACTCACACAAATATATTACTTTTAATGATAGTTTTTATAATTATAAATAAGATTAATTTGAGGTTGATTTATTCCTTTTGAAATAGGACTGTGGTTTCTACTTTATTTAAATGCAAATGAAGTGATGCCTCATCTTCAGTGTGTTAAGCCAGGGATCATTTATTCACACAGAAAGAGGTAAAAAAAAAGCACATGGAAAGAAATGTAAATGATGAATAATATGTAGTATGTTAAAATAAAGGTTAAACATCGCTTTTTTTTTTTTATCGTGATGCATCGTTGGTTATTTTGTGCAATATATCGATTATCGCAGTATCGGCATATTGTGAGATTATTATCGCAAGCCATGTATCGCGTATATACCCAAAGGGTTCCTACCCCTATAATCGCCTAACCGGTTCTAGCCACATACTGCACATGCTTTTTTGATCACTGTATCCAACTTTCTCTTGCTTCCATCAGAACGAATCGGCATCACTTCGAGTCCTCCTCTCTCCATCAGCAGATCCAGGACCTCCAGCGCAGATACGGTCCCACGCACACCTTTCTCTGCCTCAACCTCACGTCCATCCTCCATAATCTGCAGTAACGCATTAGGCTCAAACTGACTGGCGCTGTTGTGTACATCAGCGCGCCGCTATAGTTGAAGACAGCTGCTGGAGCCTGCACTACCTCAGGAACCATATGCCTCTGCACATTCTTTATTTATACAGTTTTTGAAGTCTTGTCTTTGTCAGAGGCACTTTTTTTTTACCATTGCACATATTTTGCTCTTTGACGTCCATCTGTTTTCTGTGCTCTCCATCTATTTTGTGCCTAAGCGTGGTTCTCATAGAAACCCAGAAAATGTTTGCCCTTCAACATTCCCCATTTTTAATAGAATACATTAACCTGGACTGAATCAGATCAAACCCAGTGCAGATTAAGTGAGAAATCGGGAGCCGCTTTAACAATCTGCTGTGTGTGGGAAGGATTTACTTCACACAAAAAAAGAGTAGACACAGAGTCAACCAGAGTGCCTTCAGTTGAAGCCTGCGGACAGCAGAGTGAGACACTTCTAAGCGGCTTTTTTAACACAGACCAAATTACAAAGCATTGTTTGAAGTGTTCATATAGATAACAGAAACGAAGCACAACGACAGCAACGGTCTCGTTTCAGGTACAATGTTTAGTACAAAGCAAGTAACAAAGGTAACCCTTAATATATTAATATAATATATTTAAGCATGTTACCAATGCCAAACCTTGGTAACATTACCAAAAGTCACTATTTTTATGTTATAAAGGCCCGTTACTATGCAGTACATATTATACTTTGTGATCTTGCTACTTCCCAGTTGTCATTACCATCCTCAGTATAATATTAATTTATGTACAATTTCCTCTTTTTTTGTTTTTCTTCTTTCATGTATAATGTATTATGTAAGTCCTAAATGCATTAAAAAGCCAGGCTGTAGAGCGGGCCAGTTGAAGAGGGCAGCTGATTTTGTAGATAAAGTTTCTATGCTGTGTGGTACATTTAAAGACGAGGTTTATAATCCCTTTGGGGGTCCCTCTTAACAGATTCATAGCCTTTTTAATAACTTTTTTGTATCTTTGACCAATAGAGTGACAACCTTATTGATAGAGATGAATTGATCGCTAAAGCCACAGATATTTCAAATGTAGTGCCTGGCCTCAGTTGAGATGTCAAGGGGAAAACAGCTTCGAGGCAGCACTGTCCAAAAATTTAAAGTGAGGTTTCGGAAAAGATGGTCCATATCTGCGGCCAAAAGGACATGCAAGCTGGTTTTGATATTGGCGTTTTGAGCCCTGAGTGATCGCAGAGGCTTGGACAGTGATCAGCTTCACAGATAAAGCAGATTTACAGGTGGGAAACGAGATGCGTCAGAGTCAATATATTTCAAAGTGCTTTCATGTTTTTGCAACAGGGATCAGTGTATTCCTTATGTATTTCGGGTTTTATTAATATAAAATTTGATGAATGTATTTGTTTCAAAATAATAAATAATCTGGTCACAGTTTCTATACATTGCTGCGTTCCAATTGTCCTCAATGTTTGGATTTTCAGAGTTTCAACCTGCATATTTCAAATGGAGCACTCCGGCTTGCAATCCCCACTTAGATAACATCTGACAATTGATTTGTAACTGAACGTCTTAGAGCATAAATATAACCACACTACTCTGGTTTATGAAGTAGCTTATGTCTCTCTTTTGTCTGATATTTACTAGAGCTGGGTGATTTTTTTGTTTTTTTTAATAAAAACTCCCCCCCCCATTTAAAACAAAATAACTGTGAACTATAAATATATTTAAATAATATATATTTATTGTACCCCTCCGTCGCCTTAATGGGTTTGAGCACTCGAAAGATCCTAGGAGCTTAGTTGTCGGGGGCTTCATGCTCCTAGTAGGGTCTCCCAGGGCAAACAGGTCCTAGGTGACGGGTCAGACAAAGAGCGGTTCAGAAGCTCCTTATGAGAGACCGACAGGCCCGACAAGTGGAAGAAGATGGATGGATGGATGGATTGATGGATATTTATTGTATTTAATTAAAGTGAACCAACATAAACAAAATTGCAAAGGCAAACCCTTTCTCTAACTAAAAAGTCACTATGCAGTGTGCAACAAAGATAGTTGAACATCCAAATTATGTATACTGTATTTGGATTAAGCTAATAAAACAAAATCCTGAGGTAACTGAGGCACATTTGTACAGCATGACCTTATTCCTCTAAGCAGAAGGCAGAGAGCTAAAAATAAAATAAATATCCAACAAAACAAAACAAAAAATCTAAAAATAAAATAGATTTTTTGAAAATATAAATCGATTTGACCTACCAACTCAATTTTAAATCAAATTGATTTTTTCCCCAGCCCTAATATTTACCATCTTACATTAGTGTGTTTAGTGTGTGTGTTTATTTGAGCAGTTAACATTATGCTTATGAGCGCCCACCCCCGAAATCATAAATAAATAAAATAAAAATGTTCATCACAATAGTATAAAGGAACATAATCACAAAGTACATACTACAAGGAACATAGGAACACATCATGCATGTACACATACACACAATGTACCCGTTTATGATTTAACTTTATCCTATTGTAATTAATCAATCATACAATTAGCAGGATCATATTTTGATTTGCCTCATTGGCAAAAGAGAACCTGTTACATTTCAAAGTGGCTTATTAACACAGACCAAACTTACAACCACTGTTTGAACTGTTCATGTTTCATGTTACATGTAAGGAGTCTAGTACAACCCAAGTAACAAAAGGCAGTCATATATTTGTTTCAGACGGTTACCAAGGCCAACATTGGTAACATTACCGAATGTCACTAGTTTCATGTTAAAAAGGCACATTAATATACATATTGTGCGTGAGCTTGATACTTCCCAGTTGTCATTACCATCCTCATTATAGTATTAATTTGTATGTTTTTTTCTTTTTTTTTAATGTACAATGTTTTACGTAAGCCCAACATAGTGTAGTGTGTTGAGGTGTAGAGTGGGCTAGTTGCAGACGGCAGTAGCTCCCCATCAACAAACCCCCACGCACCCCGAAATTAGTTTTTTATGCCTCACTGTCGTCAACTTGACAGTTAATCTGGAAAAAACATCTTTCCTTGCTCTGAGTTTCAATCCACAAGGACACACGGAGAGTAGCATCAATGCTAGAGTGGACTTACACATTCACCAACATCCAGCAAAAGTAAAATGCAGCATCACACATGCCTTTCTTTCAGTTGCCATGGTTACGTGTTGTATCAAGGAAGGCCATGCATCCGCTTTCTTGCTAATTGTTTCAAGCTCGGGTCCTGCATTACGATCACACTGCACTTCTACAGTACACCTCTTTGCTGAATTCAGTGGGTGTATGTTTCCTTCCAGATTTTGTCTTTATCAGACTTTTTCTACAAATTCTACAACAATTGCTCTACAGTAATTGAGCAACATACGTAGAAATGTAAAAGTTAACTAAATCATAAAAAGAAATCGCAATCAGCAACTGTAATTTACAAGTTTAGGTCCGTGTAAGTTTCCATTCCTTGCTTAGAGAGTCAAACGCAGAGTGTTCACAACCAAATGTTTTCTCACACCAGACTTTACCATAATAACATAATAGATAGTAATAGAGAAGTATGAATACTTCTTATTAGGTGAATTCATGCAGGGCAGGTATTATTGGTATTGTTGTACATAACCGAATAATGGTTGCCTGTGAACAGTTACAAGCCTTGTACTGTGACCAATTCACTTCTAAATCCAGACATTGCTAAATACTTGACACTCCATATAGTTCCCCTTGAATTACTTTATTAGGAACATGATGCTTGGTCTGAGCCAGTGCAGGGCTGATTATTTGCTTGTTCTGGTCTGGTCTGGTTTGGTCTGGTCTGGCCCGCAGCGTCTGCTCTGTGTTCACCAACATGTTTAACTGTGCCAATCAACTTTAAACACCACTCCTGATTTGTGTTTGGGTTTTTTCAGCCGACCAAAAATTCCTCACGTTACCTTAAGGAGTCCCCCGGCTCTGTTCTGGCTGGTGAAGCTCGTTAAAATGTTATTTGATTTGAAGGAGGGAGGAGGCAGCGGGAGCATGAGGGTTTTATTTGGGTACACACATCCATTAAGAGAGTCAGTCAGCGTTCTGATGAGGCGGACCACCAAATGTACAGTATCTTGGATTCATCATCAAATTATGAATAATGTAAACGCTATTGTGAAAAAGCTTGTCCAATGAGCCAAAAATCATATTTCACTCACCAAAGAATTGAAAAAAAATGAAGCAGAAAACCCATTGTGCTGCTTGTGTGTGCCACTTGTCAGATCCCGTCCCTGCCGTTACTCTGCCTTTTAGACCTTGTAGTTATGGTTAGTACAATATTTCTATATCACATCTGTAATTAAAGTAATAAAAAAATTGCTCATTAGAAATCACACTCCTTGATCAAAAACAAAAGTATTTTATCAAGCAGATCATAACTAACTGTTATGATCTGGGGTTGCTGCAGTTGGTCAGGTCTATTTCAACAACACAACGTGCCCAAAAATGCAATCAGATGACTACCTGAACATCCTGACCGTGTTATTCCACCCGTGGATTTCGTCTTCCCTGATGGCACAGGCATATTCCAAGATGACAATGCCAGGATTAATCATTGTAAAAAGTGTTTTTTAGAGCATGAGACATCACTTCCACACCATTTCCACAAATGGATTTGCCACCAGAGTCCAGATCTTAACCCCATTGGATAACAATTAAAAATGGCGTACACTTGTGTTTTGTGTAGAGGGGTAGATTTACAGAAGTGAGGTTACCAGTCAGTCCCCTCCGACCACCACCAACCACTCACTCACTACATTCATTCTGGCCTATTGTACATGTGTTCAGTGGCAGGGGAAACTGGAGAACCCGGAGGAAACCTACTCAGACACGGGAAGAACATGCAAACGGCACACAGAAAGGCCTCGTCCTTTCAGGACCTTCTAAGCACGAGTGCTAACCGCTATACCACCGTGCTGGAGAAGGCTTTGGACAGTGGTCACACTCTCCCATCATCAATATAAGATCATGATGAACAATTTTTCTTTTTTTGACATTGCAGAACCTTATTGGCAATGCCACAGTGAATGGGTGCTGTAATCAAAGCCGAAGGAGGTCCAACAAAATATTAGAGTGCTTTATTTGTGTGGCGACTTTTGTTTTTTGGTTGGGCAGTGCTACTAGAAGCTTGGGACAACCTGAACTAAACCCAAGAACATAGGTGTAGTGCAAGCCACAGTGACCCCTTTTCCAAGAAATTGAGTTGTCTGACAGATTTATAACCATTACCACCTCTAAAAACATGACGCATCCATAAATATAGCATATTTTACTTGCCCCAGCACATTAGAAATCTGAATAACAGGTGATACTGTACATAGAGATTAATGTTTAACGCTTGTGCGGTAATGGGATGAGATAGTTTAATTACTGGTCGGGCCCTCCTTAGCCTGAAGACCCATTTTTCAGTTCCGTACCCAGACCATGGAAACAAAGAGTCCTTGTCTGGTGCTATCACAGTGTTCGACAGGGCATGTCATGATGAACAATGATGTGGCATAGCCTGTGATCTCTGAAATTTGATGACAGAAATAGCATTGAAATAATCCCAATGGCCCTACAGCAGCATCTCTGCATGTACCCAGTTTTATGATCCTATGCCAGCAATTACAAATACTTAGCTGCAAGGCCCTGGAGAGCTTGAGACAAACGCACAAAGGCAGTTGCCAATGTAGTGTTTGAAGTTGTGGATAAAAAATTGTAAAAAAAAAATCAGATTAAGAGAACAGGAATTGATTTATTTATTAATCTTTGCATGTTTAGTTTGGAGATCAGTTTGGGTAAATAGATCCTGTCTCATGTGGGGCTAACTAAGGATTGCCTGGACTATAGTCAGTTAGTCACAAGCGTTCCAGCACAAACTGTCAGGACCAGGTTAATCCATAAGCAGAAAGAGTTTATTTTACATGTTTTAGTTTGTTGGGTTCTTTTATTTAGGTTCAATGTTACTGCCATTCTTCCTTTGCATTACAACCACTAAAAATAGTTTATAACATGGTGCACAATGCGTGTAATGGTTTCTTTCCCCCTTTCACAAATGTCTGCGTCCACCAGGGGGCAAAATGGATTTCACCCCTTTCATTGTTTTGAAAAAGACAGGTACAGTGTCTTTATCGTTGTCCAGTGCATTTTGTTTTAGGTTCATACAGCCATTTAGCAACTCTGTGTCTTGTGTAAATCCATTGTGTTTCAATGGAGAGTGTGTGCTGTGAGTGTGTCATAATACTGTCTTAAAGATACATTGACAGGCTCCCGCAGAAGCAAGTTGGCACTGCGGATAAAAGGGGCATGAGGTAATGACTTCTGTAATAGTGTGTCTGTTGTGTCCCGGGGCGTTTTCCCAGTGAAATAATCTCCCATTAAACCGAGCATTGAGTCGATACGTCACTTCTATTGGACATTAATTAAATATTAGGTTTGTGAACGAAGTGGGAACGGCTGGAGAGGCCATTTCAGTTTCTAGAGTCATGTTGACCAAATGACTTACAGGACACGCAGCTAACATTTTGTCTTCTTTAAAAGTATCATTTTTATTGCAACACACACATTATGTCTTAAAATAATTGTCATTTTAGTCAGAAGTCTGAAATATAACCAGAGTAAAAAATATCACTTCATATACAGATGGGGTGATGCTGATACATGGAGGGCCAGCATCAGCAGCAACACATTTTCTTGTTGGCAGAGCGCTGGGCACGATTCCTGCATTATTCATGCGGAGCCTGTTACTGATGATTTAATGGCTGCTGAGCTGACACTCGGAGAAAAGGGCAAATTAGGTTTCTGGGTTCCCACACGCCCAAGAAAAATCTAGGGAATTATTTTTGAAGGATGATTTGACACCGTCCGATTGTAGAACAAGACACATTGAGGCTATTATTGAAGGAACATTATTTGTTTAGGAGCAGCTAAGCCATCAAGAACATTTTTTTGTTATGAAATCAGTAACTATTAAAATCTGACAGTTTGAGAGTGGTTCAGTTCCTCTATCAATTTCTCTGCTGATTTCCCTATTTGAAAACTCGCTGCCAAGTCACACAGCGTAGTCGACATATGTGCATACGGACCATATTATAAGTCACATTACATTGTTTCACTCAGCATAAAAAAAACTGCTCAAAATAAACCATGTGGTAATACGTCTTTATTACAGTATACAATATGTACAATAATAAGTTATATATACAATACAGATGCACTTTGGTGTTTTGATGAAATTGAACGCGTCTCTACATGTCTCACTAAACTGAATGAGTGACTGAGGTAAATATTCTACATTGGCTTCTGTACATCAAACATATTAACGCCAATGACAGGATTTGGCCTGTCTCTAAACAGGCCTGGGGTCCATTTAGAAATACGAAATCCACATATCACATTCACATTATTTACAAAAAACTCCACAGCAAAAAAGAAAAAGAAAAAAAAAACACACGCACGAGGGAAATACATTGGTAAGTTGGTTTGAGTGAGGACCACACTGCTTGTTTTTTTTGTTTTTTTCCAAAGGTGAGTTTTCCATGTGCCTTGACAAGAGATCTTAAAGAAGGGATGCAAAATATTCATTCAAATAATGTTCTGGAGTCCTGCCCCAGAAAACATTACAGAGAGAACTTGGCAGGGGCGCCCTGTTTGATTTTCAGCAGAGCAGTCAAGGGACGTTATGTTGACAACACCAGGCATCAGATATAGATCAGGCCAATTCAAAAGCAGCGAGATCAAAGGGGCCCTGGCATTTCGAGTTAAAGTTTAGACACCGCAATAAACCTTGACTATAGGCCTGTCTTTATGTTTAGCCTAATGCTTATCAGTCCCAATAGGCTCAAAATGCATCCTGGAGGTACACAAATCAAAACAAAGGCATCTTTTTCAGATTTGACGTCTCAGAGGGGGGCATGACAGAGCCAGCCACAAAAGATCTGCAGATGCTCTTCTGTGCTGTTATTTAAGACCTTTTTTGCAGTGACTAAACTAAAGCATTTTTTTTCTGGCAAAACCATTTGGTTAAAGTCTCCAAATAACGGAATTGTGTCCAAGTAGGAGGAGCATGAATGTTTATGTACACTTTTGCTCTTTTATTACAGTATCTTGATGTGAAAACATACATATAAAAAGTATTTAAAAAGAAAAATAGAAGCATATTGAAAGTCTCTTCCAATGCGTTTATAATACTGTATTTGCAAAAGCATCAAGGACCAAAGCTGGACTCCAACTTAAAAAATCATGTTGTAAAGGTGTAAATGCTTCTTTCATTGAATTATATACACCAAGTATATATATATCTCAAGGTGGCAAAATAAAAAGTACTGAGCATGAATTAGTAGCTTGGTTCATCTCTCAAAATGGCTCCCCTTATTAGATCCACCTAAAAATTACTGGCACAATTTCTCAACAATAATTAAAAAAATAAATATTTGTCTTTAACAATCAAACCCATTTCAGACCACTTAATTACCACCATTCTGTTTAGTTGACTTCATGTACTAGCTTCTCCACCAGGCAGTTTCTCATGCCTCCCCTCTCGTATTGTTTTTAAAAGCAGGATTTTACTGGGTTTCCATTGGGCTTTCGGTGGGTAAGTGCTCCTAAATGCTTAATTGGGTGCTGGAAATCACAAGCACTTTGCACCAGCTCTGTAAACCACAACACTTCAGCCTATTAGGGGCCCGGGGCAGCCACACGCCAAATAATTAGGACTGGCGGCAGCACCAGACCGCAGCATTTCGGGTTATAGGGGGCAGACGGGAGGAAAGATTAGAGGAAAGGGGTCATAGAAACAGAGTAGGGTCATGACAGAGGAAGTAGCAGCTATATAGTAGACAAAAGTTCTTAAACCGTCATCTGGACTGGGTTTTTTAGTGTTGCGGATGCCTGAAGCTGTGTTATATACCAACCCAGTTTCAAGAGTTTACATTGTTATTGGTACTGTCCAACTTTATTCTAAAAAATACTATTTTTATTAGCCTTTATAGACTATTATAAACCCTCCTTAACCCCTCCTTACGGAATAGGTATATATTTAGCCTGCTGCTCAAAGATCACAGAAATATCTTGAGGTGACCAGGCAAAACATCTGCAACACTAACCCCTGAATTTTTGTCTACGATGGCAAACTCCTGTACGACTGAGAACTGACACAAACATGTAGCTATAATAGTTTGTAGGGTTCCATTATGGAAATGGTGAGTTTGGATTTAGGAATAGGGCATTTCTCAAAATTTGTCTACATGACTTTTCAGCACTTTCTTTATTTTTCTTTTAGGGCAAAAGGACATCAACTCTTGTGAAATAGTTGTCATCCTCAGATATTGTGAATTGTCTCCAAAAGTGTTTCCCGCTGGGTGCCATGGTTGCATTTTAAGTTGGCACCTAATTTCTGCTCTTTGTCCCGTGGCTGAATACTCACTGAATGCGAAATAATAATTTGTTCCAAAAAAACTTATAATTGTGGTGCAACACTGAGAAGTAATGTGGGGGATCCATTTCTACATTGTACAGTAGTAAGGTGCTGCTTTTCTCATGTCATCTTTTATTAGGGCTAAAAAATATGGCTTTGCGACCTGCACATATTATTTTGTAATACTTTTGTATATATACTTGTATGTATAATTGAAATTAATCCTTGTGTATAGTCATTTTGAGTACTATAAATGTTCCCTACAATAAGAGTTATCTTTCAGTCTTTGGTTAAGGTAGACACATCTCAGTCTGTATAGGCACTTTGTGGCTGTAAAAAGTCCAGAATTGCTGTAACAATTATATCATTATAATATTCTTCATGGATGAATAAAATAGTCATATGCAGTGAACGCAGTCTTTCTGCATGTACATAGTCTCTGCAGTCAGTTATGTCTCTTTTGGGACTGTCCCATACATTCAGACACTGGCACAGCGCTGAGAGGGCGATGAACAAGAGGAGGGACAAACCAGTTGACTGTGAAAGCTCCGCCCATTAGCGCTCGACGTTAGCGTTTGCTCAGTGCCACCCATCACGTCTGCACAAAGCGACTCCACGGCATCCAGCCTCTCTATCTGCACCAGGCGGGTCAGCAGGTCCGGGATGCTGTAGCCTGCGGTGCTCACCCTCTCAAACAGCTGCAGCCCGTCGCTCATCCCGCCGATCTCGTCCCGTTTCAGGCCAAAGCTCTCGGCCAGGTGCCTCCAGGTCTTCACCACAGCCGCTTCACTGCTGTAGGAGGAGCTCAACATGCGGCTGGCCTTCTCCAGACAGTCGAACGGCAGCTCTGTAGGGCTCAGGCCTGAGGAAAGGGTAGAAACAAAAGTTAATTTTCACATCTAGAACAGTGCAAGCATTCACTCTCACAAGAAGCACCCACAAATTCACAGACTAGAGCAGGCACAGGGTAGTAAGGTGGTGGAGGTGAGGCACTGCTACTAATACTGGGGCAAATTCATGTCCATCAAAGCAAAGCCTCTCAAATGACTTAAGTGTGTTATGCATTGAACAAACCCAAAATCATGAGTGCTATATTCCCAAAACAGCCATTCTTCATTAAACATGCTCATAATTAATCTTACCCTCAGTCATACTGCAGGCTCTGGCGTACAAGTCCAGAATCTTCTTTCTTCGATTTTGCAGCATCTATGAGAGACACGCGAATTGTGAAATTAATAATAATAACTGTAAAAACAATAAACAATTTCTAGGGTTTGGGATTGTGCCATCAAATCGATCTTGTTGATCTATTTGATGTTGTAAAATGCTGCAGTAATCTTTCACATAAAAGCATTTGGTAACTAAGTTGTTGTTAAGCTTTATTCTCTACTTTGGATATGTTGGACAATGTGCGTAACCTGTATTATCCTTACCCCTGGAGTTTTATTGTTGTTGTTGAGAGCATTCATGGCGCTCATGTGGTTGATGTTAGCAATGTGGTTGGGACTCGGGACACTGCCGACCGGGCTGGTCGCGCTGGGCGTCCCGTTGCAGACTCGCTCGTGCTCCAGGAGTCCCAGGGAGAGGAGGCACAGGTCCGGCTTGTTGCCCATGTTGGTCAGGCACAGATTGGGGTTGGGGTTGTTGGAGTCGGTGGAGACCTGTTTGTCTGACGCCGCTTCCTCGTCGCTGTCGATGCTGCGGCCCAAAAGCTGTTCGTTTTCAGAGGAGGCATCGTTTTCACTGGAAGCAAGCGAAGAAAGACGCAAAGTCAGTTTTGTTTGAGCCTTACAATTGAAGACGCCTACTTTTCTACACTCTATGAACTCAGCTATAAAATCCAGAGCATCACCAATTTTCACAATATTTAGGCCTATATATTGTGTCTCTTCCTAACAAAAGCCTCTCTAATTATTTTTGTTCCAACACAAAGACCACCTTGTAATCCTTTGTTGGTGGATTTTGTATTCCTGTATATGACAGAAATAGCCCTTCCTTGTCCACATGATCCCATAATGTTATTTATTATGGTCCACTATCAGTCTACCTGTCCTGAAGTTACTCTCAGAATCACTTCTCCCACAGAACTCCTCACAGAATGCCATTGTTTTGTTGTGCCTCCCCTTTTTCTCTAAATGCACAAAAATAGCATTGTTTTGGAGACATCCAACACCCCCTCTGGCAGCTAAAGTCGTGAGTTAGCACATCTCCTGGCATGCTGCTGTACCACACTGTTTACTGCTGCTGTTGCTGTGAGGATCTCAACTACTCTCTAATAATACACTCCCCCAGACACTGGCAGACTGAGTAAGCAGGTCTCCACTGTTTCCCCTTGGAGCAATCGCCACTACAGCCTACTTTTGTCAATAAAGCACCATTGTGTGTGTTTAGGGGCAAAGGATAAATACTTAACGTGACAAGACTTTTCTACTATTGTCTGCTGTCTGTCTCCTAGAAAAGTACCACGCTGTTTTTCTTAACATTTAGTACGATCAGATATGGAGAAAGGGAAAAATTATCGATAAAAATAGAAAAAGGGGTCCACATTCTGAAAACAATGCCTAGGCACTGGCCTTTAACACAAGCTGAGCAGGTTTTTTTTGCTTGTTTTGCAACGGTTTGTAGCCTTGATTTCTAATTAGTTGCACTTTGAATTGTCTGTGTACAGGACTTTCGGGAGCGATGGGTGTTTTAAATGTGCTTTATACATAAACTTGACATAGACATTGACATTCTTTACCGTGTTTACTCTTTGATCACTTTTTTGCAAGTCACCCTCCTGCCGTCAAAAATGATTGATGGCATCTTAAAGGCCAAGGATTTTTTTATTACCAACAATGAAAGAGGAAATCACAAAGTTAAAATTTAGTAGTGGTCCAAACTCATTTCTAACTTTCCTGACATGTTTGTGGTCTCCCATTTCTTCACAGGGATAACGTTTCACAACTTGCAGGGTCACGTTCACATGAATGTTAAAAAACTAACCAGCAAGTTCATAAAACTGTTACACATTCTTTATAATTAGATGCATTGTGTTTTTTCCCGGACTAAATAATGACATTTTAGTTACACTACTATGAAAAAAAATCAAGTATAGTGCCTTTAATAAACCATTTCAACACAAAACATTCAACTGAAATTAAACGAAATATGTAAACATGACTATAACTGAGCTTTGGCACAGTTTTAAATTGCCATGTGTTTTTGTTTTAGGCTGTATTACTGAAAACAGTCTCAGTCCTCTGTGATGTATCGTGGCTTCTTGTCATATGGATATTACGTCACCTAATATTGTGATAAAAATTCAGCAATATATTGTACAGCTCTAGTTTCGATGTGTCATTTTGAGTATACCTGATTTGTTTTCTATTAATGGAACGAAAAAATGCTTGTCCTCCTTTAGTTTATTGTAAACGCAGACGTATTATAAAGCATTATTTGTATCAATTTAATGAATAATATGGAGGCTAGTTTTCTAGCATTTCTGTGACAGTGACCCTGAAAGGTGACCCTGAAAGTTGTGAAATGTGCCTCGTCCCTGTTAAGAATTGGGATGCTACAAATGTGTTAGGAAAAGTAGGAACACAGCTAACATTTTAATTTTGTGGCTTCCTCTTTCATTGTTTGTTATAAAAGACTTTGCCCCAGCCTTGAGCTTGGCACCGTCTGATATAAGAGCATATTTGAGCATAATTGATCATATTCAGCCTCTGTGTGAGAAATACGGTTCATGCTGGATAGAAAAAAGGTTAAGGAACAGAGCGGCCTGGCATCACCATGGACAAATAACAGCACTGAGATGCAACAGTTCTCCTCCCTTTTACCAACGGTGTATTGAGAAAAGGCAGTTTAGTGTAACACAATCTTTGTCATTAAATTATCAAAATGGAGGTTGGCTCTTTGTCGTGTGTTGGACATAACCTGAGTGTTCAAATTGTTTTCAGTCTTCATCCTATTTTCCACACCATTCAGAGTTATACACGTTTTCTCACACAATTAGGCTACCCCTCTTTACACTTACAGTATAACAATGCCTTGGTAGAGGTCTATGCTTTTCCATCAGTCCTACTACTTTTTTGAAAGTGTTTATATTTTTGTACTTTTTGTCCATTAGTGCATAGCTCCACAGTTTTGTTCATAGCCTTTCTTTAAACCTGTCTGAAACCTTTACCTCGTATTGTATTTGCTAAGTGAAGCTCAATGTAAATACCCCTATGTGCCACACAACCACCCCTCTGTCCTTATCGTGTGTTGAGCTCCGGGGCTTCTTTCTGCTACCTTCAACCACCTCCACCAACCTTCCTGTCTCCATCATCCAAGCCACATAATTGTTCTCTGCTTCATTAAAAATAAATAGTGTTTTTTTCCTCCACACAGATACGTACCCTATATTACCAGGCACAGAAAAAAGCCGAGAGCGCTGCTGCTGCAGTGACTTGTTCTGTGGTGGCCTAATTGTGGGCAGATGCCGAAACAAATGATAAAATCCGTGTTTTCTGTCGTGTGGGAGCCTGTGAGATGCCTGGTGCAAATGTAAACACGGACTGTATATAGTCATTATGTGTGTTTAAAGACCAGAGCACATGGACGAGTGTGGGAAGCGGTAAAAGGGAAGTAGCCGGTGTATTGGCAACAAACACAGCTGTATGTATAGGCAAAGGCATGGGTGTCCAACCTGTAGTTTAGGGGCTACCAGCGGCTCACCACCCTTTACAAGTAGCTCCCCAAAGACTTGCTACATTTTCTTACAGCTAAAAGTCAAATTTGATTACTGTCCATTGATTAATCTTCGCTGTGAGCACCAACTTATTGCGTTATATGATAATACTGAGTGCAATATGCAAGTATTTAATTAAGAAGAAACTGAATGATTGTCTCTCTCTTTGTATTTTTATATCTGTGTTTTACTGTCAAGGGTGTTTTGCATAAAAGTCCCATAGTTACTCAACTATCTTCAAAGCATAAGGCGCTCTCTGCCGTTTTATTCTGCAAAAGTTTCTTGTGAGGGACAAGTTGGAGATAATTAATTGGGCTTATTTACTTTATATTCTAATAAATGTGAAATTCATTATTTGGAATTCAAAGCAAGCAATATATACGTATATCCAGAGCATTCTGTCCTTTTGTATTTTGTATTTGTCTTTTTATTGTTATTTTGTGAAGCACTTTGTGACTTCTCCTGTCTGTGAAAGGTGCTGTTACATACCTACGTAACATACCAGTCCTCTCTTGGGGTAATTCTGTCTCACTGTAGTTGTTAGAGAATTGAGAGAATCAGTATGTAAGTTAAGGACAAATTCTGTCAATGCTCCAGTGAGACAGCATTACGCCAAGAGAGGACTGGCACTGTATGTAAGTTAAAGACAAATTAAAGACAACTATGGAGTTACTGATAAGGAATGGCAACAAAGAGCAGCACGAGGTGTGTCCTTGGCTGTACAGGGGGAGAAAAAAATCTATAACAGGTGCTAAATAAATGAACTTTACCTTCTTACTTTTTGTACAGCAAAGGGATAAAGCATTGATTGAGTGAGTAAATAAATGAAACATACCTTTTCACGGTCTTCTGAGGTGGAGCTTTCAGTTTGTCAAATTCATCCTTCTCTGCGTAGATTACGACATTATCTATAAAATACGACATAAACATTACAGGGTCAAACACCAGTGATGAAATATTGTATGTTGATCCAAAGAGGCAATTTAAAGTCCTAGCATAGCATTTGGGCTATGTAGCAGCATGTAATGACTAGAATTGGATGGTCTTGCCTGTTGTAGTGAACTTTCCCTCACAACATGGACACTGATGGGGGTAGACAACGAAATGACGGAATCCCTAAGTGGAACAAATTTAATGCGCGTGCCTGGTGTGTGTGTTTAAGCTCCTGCAAATGTGTTTTTCATCTTAAAGCCTTATTAAGCTGCTGTCTACATGAGTGACAAGTAGCTCCGGTATAGCTCCAAGCAATGGGCGCCTCTCGCACCTCCACACATACCGCTTATTCACACACTCAGATGTGTGTAGAGCAGCCAAAGTATTCGCTCAAGTAAGAGTAACGTTACTTCAGAATAATCTTACTCATGTTAACGGAGTAAATATAGCTCATTACTAATCGCCTCTGAGCGCACATTTAATGCTAGAGCCAAAATAACCTGGATATTTATTGCTTTAGTCATGCCCCCCACTTTATCATATTATATTGTTAAGTCAACCACCTAATTGTACACTTTATAATGCGCCTGCGACCGCAAATACAGCCGAAATGCGTGTGTGAACCTGTGGGTCTTTCGGTCTCCGCCACATGGGAGCGGTTAGTCAGAGCGTCAGTCTGGAAGTGAAATTGGACAGAGCATCTTTGTGAAGGGAAACGGCGCCTAAAGCAACGTATGGTGCGCGCATACTGCCCTGATGTGTTCATATGACTGCAGCTCGCTCGTGTCAGGGATTGAGATGGACAAGGCGTAAATGTATTGGGAAAAAGGTTTGGTCACAACAATAATAAGTAAGAAAATGAATATAACTAAGGAAGTAAACTATTGTATTAAGTTTTTGGAAGAGGGGGTGGGAATTGATAAGTGTTAAACTTCAGCCCACTCCTTTTCAAGCCGCGGTGAATTTCTTTGACTATCAGTGTTCCTTGCTATTATTGTTATATGTTGTACATACTGTACACTTTTTCATTGTGTGCTTGAAATAAATAACTAACTATAATGGAGGGATTCCTCAAGTGTAATGTGAAAAATATGTACTAGTGTATTTGTTTACTACACACTATTAAGCATCTGTAATCATTCTTAATTTAAAAACATTTCCAAACCATTCTACATTGTTTGTTGTTTAGATGCTATAATACGACTAGTCCAAACTCTTTTCCTAAATTTAACTTCGCAAAATTGTCTCTTTAGGCGAAGTTAAAATTCCCTCATCAGAGACGTACATGGAGAAGTATTTTGCATCATTGAGTTTTGAGTAATCATATTTAACTTGGCATCTTCTTCCGCTGCTGAAGAGCTACTGTATGTATTCCCTGGATATTGCTGCTGAACATGCAAGTGTTCTTGGCATTTATAGTCAATTACAGTTTATTTGTATAGCACATTTAAAAACAATTTCAGTTGATCAAAGTGCATTTGACCAACGTCAATTTTTAAAATCCTTAAACTACCATCGGACCAGTTCTCCACTCAACAGTGTTTACTACTATGCCACTTATTTGTTAGTATGCCATTACCTAAAAATCTAAGCTTGTCTTTTCCATTTAACACAACTGTCTGCAAAGTTCATCCAGATGCAAACCAACACAGTCTTTTGACTCATTTCCATACACAAATAATATATTCTAAAATAATTCTAAAATATAAATTCTATTCTCTTAACCATACTTTATGCATGATCATGTCCACATTAACCAATCCTAACTTATGCTTAATGTTAATCAAACAAAGATATGGCGGGTGTTACTATGACAACACATACAGTATCTATTTAGATGCTTATAAACAATTAACAGATGATTAGGAAAGCTTTGTAAACATTTTACAAAGCTTGACAAATGCCTTACAAATGCTTAATAGTATATATTTATTAGAATATTCTCATAAAAATATAGCGCACTGTAACAGATTGGTTAGCTCTCTTTACTTGGATATTGTGCGTATTAATCATATTTTTAGGGTAAATATGTCTAAGGACCAAAGTTTCTAGGAAAAAAAGGTTCATTCTCTCGCAACTCAAAACAGTCACAATGAATGAATTACTCTGTGAGGGTGTCTTTTAAGTTTTTATGTATTTACTATACTTGGCAATTTCTTCCTGTGTATCTGGAAGTCATAAGTACAATACTAAAATAAATAGTTGAACATGTGTTGCAAAGACACACCATATGGTTTGAAAAGAATAGAGAATGTGGATAATTAATGTTTACCCATTCATCTCTGTTTTATGTAGCCTTTCCCCCAATCATTAGGCCTGTCAATGTCCATAATGCCTGTTTGTGCTTATTTTGCAACATTAGCGCAGCGCATTACAATGGAAGTCATTACAACTGCAAAACAATGCGCAATTATTTCCCCACCGACCACTTCTGTAGAGTCAAATATGCGTAGTATGTCTTTTTGAATCATGTATAAATGTGTAAAAACTTGAACCCGCAGCTTTGCACGTAAACACACAGATTGTTTCCACTGTTAGAGATACAGTAGGTCATTATCCAGCTTAGTGCCTATTGCAATTTGGTGTAAAAGTGTCTAAATGACAAAAACAGGATGTAGCTAAAGATCTGAAACACTGTAAGGGCTAATTAACGACATCATGTGCAGAGGGTCTCACCGGGAACGTCCTTCTTGTCTTCCTGTTTGTTCGTCTGCGCCTCCACCGACTTCACCACTTGTCCGGAGCAACAGGCTGCACGAGGACACACGCATCAAGGGTAACATTACCGTAATAAGGGTAACACAATTAACCCTGGGAGCTAAATGCTGAGTTTGCATGTCCGCTACTCTCTCACTTCCTACCACCACTTAATGCCTGGCTAAACCGGTGCCTCTAAATTGCTCAAAGTGGTGTCTCTGTCTATACCGGGGTCTCCGTGTGCTACTTTGTCTCAATCAAAACGACTTGAAAGTCTAAGTTGAATGAATTTAGCCTCTTCTGAAGTAATACAATTTTGACCCGAATGTTTGAAGAATGTGGTCAACGCACACTTTCATAACTTAATCATTTAAGAACAGTAATCAAATGTATCAAGCTTGAAATGTAGAAAGTCTTTAGAGATATAATTGGAAAGGGTAGGAGTAAGTTATGGGCTGGAGAGCCATGGAAAGTTAAGCAAGATAATGGTTCTTAAGCTGTCGTAATTTTTAATACTTGTGACAGCAAGACTTTTCATAAAAATATTTGTGTAATCAAACTATGGTTTGAACAAAGGTAATTATAGTCTATCATCTAGATTTTGATAATAAGGCGTGGAGGTTATATTCAATTTAGCAAATACGATATGATCTTTAAAAGGGATAATTGTGTTTGTATAAGATGATATAATAAATCAATTTAGACTTAATAAAGCTCTGAGATAAACCACATTCCTCAAACATCAGCACATATAGTTATATAGTTTACAAAAAGTTTTTAACTAACCTTAAAATAATATAATGTTCACTCCCAGCCTAATTGCTTAAATCTTCTTTCAAGGTTTCTAAACTAACTTTGACAAAAGGTGGTCAAAATGAATGAAGTCAACGTAAACATTTGCCGTACAGATGCAGCAGTTTTTGCAGAAAATAAAAATCAAGTATCGGCCCTTTAAGAGAGTGTTAACATTTCTTACCATGTCCGTTTGGTTTGGCCTTCAGGATGTAGAACATGATGATGAGGACAATCGCGATAGCCATGATGAAGATGGTTGACATGGCGATAATCAGCGCTGTGGCCAAGTGGCCCTGAGCTGTGGGCTCTGAAACAAAACACCATAGAGAAGCTCAGGATACAGTATGTGGGCACTACAACAGATGGTACTAGCAGATACGCAGCACTAGATAGGGCTTGTTAATATTCATTTTTGTGGTTACCTTTATGTCGAGAGGGGAAAACTGTGGTGCTGCCAGGATCAGGAGGAGGGGGCGCTGGTGCTTTGTTTTTGCCTGTAAATTGACATAATTGTACCTTCAATTAGATGGTTATGACTGAAAAGTAATATAATAAGAAACTACGTACATTTTGCTGAAATTTTCAAAACGTCAGAAAGAATCAAAAGGAAATATTGAACGGTAACATTTTTTCTAGTAATTACTATGAGATGTTGCCCAATATTTTGGTGTGGATACAATCATCTGAAAACAATGTGTCCACCACAGTGACACAATGGCACATACCCATATAAAACCAATTTAAGCCACTATTTAGGCCAGTATGGAAATTAATTTATGTGGCAGAATTTGTATCGGAATTAAAGTAAGCTTTGTCAATAACTTTAAGAAACTACTAAGAAAAAAGGTTCATTAGACAGTATTTATACCTTAACTAGGAGCTGAGGTTTTGGCACTCTATTCTACTGGAGAATAATTAAAACATGAGTCTGCAGATTATACCCACCAAACCAAACACATTTTATATAGCTATATTTAAAATGGTAAATTCAAATGGGCACAGTTAGCTCTAATTCAGCCACCCATGGTCACAATTGTGCAGTTTGGGGATTGGCACATCTCTCCAGACTATTTGCTGCAGGAGCATGCATTCACTGTGAGTGGAAAGTTTGCTTTGGCTTCACATTTTGTTGACTTTCACTCACCAGACAATGTAACTGGCATCATTTAGGGCTCACTAACATTTCACAGACTCAATTATCTGTGACCAAGCATGTCCCCAAAAACTCATGAGAATTGTAGATACATTCTAAAACCAAACTAAATCTCTGTCCTGCTTTTGAAGGCTTTTGCAATCTGAGTATCTTATTCTGGTCTTGAAAGTTAAATATAATATGTGTCATATTGTTTAAACAAAATGCAGCTCTGACTTTGCACATCATGGGGTCGCCTTGAACCAACGGTTTACAATTCCGGTCTTGCAATCATCCCTGCTGCTTCCCCTTTTGTCTCCATGTCATCGCACACACACACTGATATGCCCCGTGGCTGCAGACATTAACAAGTGAGGTGTGTGTTTACACTTTGGGGATCAGGATATGGGCCCGAACTGGAATCTTGTTTAGCGCCTTGTGGTTTTAATCTCTTAATCATGACTCGGGGGCCGAAAACACGCTGCGAAATGATAATTCTGCGGGGCAATGTGGGGGGAAAAAAAAAAAAACGGGTCCAAACGATGGCGGCGAGGAGCGCGATTACACTGGGAGTGATTTTCTTTCCACAAAATCAAAGCGTTTTTTTTCAGGGTCGATGTGAAAAGCTGTTTACTCACAGTTGAGTGCAAAAAGACGCTTTGAAATCTACAGGAAACGGCGGCCGACAATCTCTCTCCCCCATCTCTCTACGGCGGATAATTATCGTTTGTATTAAGCGCATGGATGTGCGATAGGAGCGAGGCCAAATGACAAAAATTTATCAAGATGTGACAGCTCTAAAAACAGTAATTCCTGCAAAGCCCCCTCACATCTGCCTGCCAAAAAGTAGCACGGATGCAGGCACTAACACGCTAATCACCTCTTTCTCATACCCACTGCAGTTTTAATTATTGCGCACACTGAGCGCCGCAGAAGCCAGGGTAATTTACAGATTATGTGGCGAGTGTCGGCCTGTCTTACGCCCTTAAAGCAGAACACCCAGCTTCTACTCATACTTTCTATATTTCTGACACAAATACATATCTGGATTTGTGTGTGCTGGAAACCAAAAAGTAGCCAGTGGCACAGGTTAGAACACAAACTAATGTCTTGGCAACCAGGTTAACAAACAAGGGCTTATGATTCGGGCTTAAGTAGTTACAGTAATTGTTGTTGCTTGTGAGCACAATTTTGAAAAGAAAAAGAAAAAGATTATAATTAGATTTGTGATTTATGTTTCAAAAACCAAGATTCTCTTTAACTTGTTACTTGCAGATCAGAGGGCTAGCGTTAGGTATCAAGGGTTATGATTAAGGTTAGGGACGGCGAATGTGATGTAAAGTTCTTTTAATGGTTTTAATGGTATCTTTCAGAACTGCTTTGACCTTATGAACCTTCACGGCCCCTTCGCTCCTCCGGCAGGGGTGTCCTAATTATTCCTAAAGTCAACAGAAAGACTCATGCGTCGTTCCGATATTAACTGACATCAATTTATTTAGTCCTAATTATTTATATATTTATTCATGTTAATAATTGTGGTATTTCAATATGTATCTCTAGCTTCCCTAATTGGTTTTACTTCTGGATTTTAAACTCTTATGACTGTTTTTAGATGGTTTCTTATATTTTTAGGCTCTCCCAGTGTTTCCTCTGAAGGGGCCTTCTGCCACGGGAGCAGTGATAGGCTGTGGCTATGTGGGGCTGTCCTGTGGGGATCAGGTGGAGGTGTGGTGTCTGTGCCGCGCCTCCTCTGGGATCTCCTGGGACAGTGTGTGTGTGTGTGTTAGTGAGTGAGGGGGTGTGTGTGTGTAGACGGTGGGGTAAAAGTTTGAGTGTGTCATGATTGTATATATTCGGGAGGGTGGGAGGGTGTGCCAGGCGTATTGTTTTAAATGTTGTAATCTGTAAATCACTTTGTGATACTTTTCTGTATGAAAAGCGCTGTATAAATATAGTTTGATTGATTGATTTATTGTGGCAGGGTTAGGGTTAGGGAATCACACTGGCATATAGGCCGTAAACTCTCCTGTCAATACGCTTTGAGATTTGGATATGCATAATTGGAGAAAATAACTAATCCGAAACCTAACCCTAAGATGGCAGGTAACGTGTTAATTGTGCATATTTAAAATGTTTCATATTTCCAAGAGCATTACATTTGGGCAAAGACTCAAATATGAACTCCTACCTAATATAGGAATCCCATGCATTTGTAATTGTATTGGATTCAAAGGTAATGTATACATAATAAGAGCCAATGGAGTCAGGTTTTTATTTTAATGTTGTTTGGACAGGATATTGAACTGCATAAGCCACTGCTGTCTTTTTGATTTGCTAATATCGCTAAGAATTGCAATTTCGATTTGATAGCAATTCATTCTGCTGCTCTATTGTTTGGATTATTAAAATGGCAAAAAAGAAGAAATAATTAATGATGCTGTATGGTTTTGAGATATGGGTCCAGCAGCACCACCACTTTATTTTATTTGTTTTGGATAAATTGATTTGAAAATGAAAGTGTAATCTTTGTGCCAGTCCACGACCCACATAAATGGAATGGAAGATGCAGCTACAGCAACAAAAAAGAAAAGAAAAGAAAAATCAATTCCGTTTTTTGCATCTGGACCCAATTATCAATGAACTGAGGTTGTCATTTTGTAGCTTTATCATTTATCAAGTGCATTCTTTATCTGATCACTCATTTCCATGCCCGCCAGAAATAATTAGAGCTGTGTTGAAAAGCTCGACTTTGTTGGTACACACATGAAGTTATGGATCTAAACTTAACACCCCCGGTCTCTGCAGGCCTGTACTGCTTTTTGGAGGTTTTCATCGTTCAAAACACACTCATTAAATATGGCACAATAACACCACTGTTCATATCCGGGACGCTGCAGTTACACTCGAGGGCGCTTCTGGCAAAACATGAGTCCATAAAACTAATCTCAGTGCTCCGTGTGTATCAGTGACAGTCAGAATCAATACGCAAATGATGTTGACAAGTTTATTTCAGGCCGATGTGTTTTTGGTATTTTGAAGCAACCAGGAATATGGAGAGATGATGAAAATGTGCAGCAATATGAGAAAATTCAAACTGTATTTCATCATTTATACCGTGTTGCATTTGAAAAGACACTTAGCTGCTTAGCTTAGCTTAGAAATGCATATTTTATAAACTGGCGATTGGTCATTGGGTTGAACAATTCCAGGAATGTTCAATGTAGGAAATTTTCCAAGTGAATTAGCGATAATTTATGTGAATTAACAGGAAATTATGGGAATTAACACACCTGAAGGCTGCTTCTTTACAGCACAGAGGAAAAGTCTCAATGAAATCATCTTCACCGTGACTGACACCAGGGTTTGATGAGGACAGTGTTTTAGGTTGTGGCCGATAGAAAGAAGAGCTTTTAGAAATGGAATTAGACTCTTTCCATGTTTGTATCCATCTTACATATATTCAGTGCGTGCAGTATTACAATATTAAGTGGTTTTAAAAGTCAATAATTTAGGTCTATTCTGGTAAACTTATGTAGCGCTTTTCCACCTACATTAGGCACTCAAAGCGCTTTACAGCAAGGATCCAGTCACCCATTCACACTCTAATGTAGAGGGTGAACCTTCCGATCATGACACGACCCGCTCTCCCAACTGCGCCACTGTCGCCCCAGTGCAGGCCCTGCCCACTCCCCACTCCTTAGATCAGGGGTTCCCAAACGTTTTTGGCTGGGACCCAAAAACTGACACGTAAACAACTCGGGACCCCCATTGTATAAAGTTATTGCCTCTTACGCTACTTTAGGGAAGAAAACACATTTTAAAATCAAGTTAACATCTATTTAAACTGTTTATTTTAACTATATGAATGGATTTCACAAATGATATGCTGTTTTACACTCGAAAATATATCCAAAACAGTTGCCTTTTTCTTTTTATTTCATCCTAAATCATCTGGGGACCCCCACCCAATGCCTCGCGACCCCCGAGGGGTCCCGACCCCCACTTTGGGAACCAGTGCCTTAGATAAAGGGTAGGGTAGGATAAAAGTGCAAGAACAAATTGTGCAAGCAGGCCTCATAGTTTAAGTACTTACTGCTATCTACGGGAATTTCAACAAACTGAATATAATATACATAAAAGCATTTGAAATACCCTCTATGAAAGATGAAAAACTAACAGTGTGTCCTGTAAATGTTGGACCTTCAATTATTGCCATAAACTTGAAGCATGTTTTGAAGTACAGCTGTTTCCTTTGATTCGGGGGGGATAGAAGCTTTTAATTGAAGGAAACTTGAGCTTTCAAACACAGAACTGACTGTGTATGCAGATAAACAAAAACAAAAACGGGAGAATTCGAGAGAGGATTTACAAGCAAAGTTAAAAAGACAGAAGATAACACGAGAGGAGAAGTCGTTGCTCTTACACTCTTTGGTGTTGGCCGGTGCATTTTGGCAGGAGTGGCACACCATCCCGTACAGGTTTCTGGGCCTATTCTCCAGCATGTAATACCTAGGACACAAATAAAGTATATATTTTAATGCCACAAACACAACAAATCCATCCATTTATGGTTGCATAGATTAGATTATTACCATGTAAACAGGAAAGGGAGGCATAATATAAACAACTCTAGAGCAAACAATGTGCAAATCTGACATAAATAATTCAGCAAATCATGTAGCTGAACACGTTTTGGACCACGTTTCTCACAACTTATGGAGTAAAAAGTTGAGCAATGTCATTATTTTCAGATTACCTTTACTTTTCAGTGATTTTTAAAACTGCGCAGCAACCCTGTAAGGAGCTAGAACTAAAACGGTAAAGTAAAATAGTCGCAACTGAACATCACGGTGTTATAAAGGACATGTAACTTGTAAATCTACCAGAAACGGAAAACATTGCACGAACAGTAGATGCTTTCTATCTGCAGAGAGCAAAGACTTGATGATATGGGGTGAAAAGTTTGACTCTATATAATTACTGGCCCAAAGGCACTCAGCAGAGCGTGGTACAGCTATCGCCTTCAGTCAGGTATCTCAAAGCGCAGCAGGGAGTGGCAGGAGTCAGGTCTCTAAATGATTTTAAGTGCTTTTAAATCATTTTGAAAGCTGAGCAGAATAGATGTGGGCAATATGATAAGGGCTATAGCGACGTGTGGCGCTACAGTAACATGTTGGAGCTAATCTAGAGGTAGGTAATTAAATGAAGATTTAAGGTTTTTTTTGGCCTGTATCATAGGCTCAGGTTGAGGTGAGACACTCAAACCCACGGCAAAAGACAACCATTAACGACAGGCAAAGGAGGTTTAATTGTAGTTTGTGCTTTGTTTGTTAGCCCTTTCATTCTTGGTCCTGTTACTGTAAATATGCTTTGACGGCGGCCGCAAGAACGGCATGTCATGTCGAGAAAAACAACAAACTCGAGCATTTGCAATAACCACTAATCAAAAACAAACAATATGAGGTCAAAATTAAATGCAAAAAGCCTCTCTCTCTCTGGGAGTTCTTCCCAAAGATCCTACCAATTTACGCAACTTCCCCTCATTCAGTAATAGAAACATCAATCTTATGCGTATAACCAGTCACACATTTGCATCCGACAGAGAAGAAATTAAAGGGCAAAAAGAAAGAAAGGAAGCCATGCATTATGGGAAGGTGTGACGGAGATGGAACAGGACAAGGAGATCTGGGAACAGTTTAGTGTTCACTGTTGACTCCATGTTGTGGTCATAGTATGGGAGCAGAGGATTAACTACATTTTAAGCACAAAAGGACAAAGGGTTGCGTTAAATTGAAGAACAGGGTGGCCCAGATCTACGCAACCTGGCAATGTTTAATAAAATTAGGTTTGCCGATTTGAAAAACATTACATTATTGAGTACAATTCACTTGTTGACAGTTAAATAGTTTGCCAGTGATCTTGAAAGGCCAGTGTGTTGTTGCCCAGTTTTTGAAATCCGCAGTTTGTCAATATACATTTTTATTTCAACTCTATTAAACATTTATAACAAACCATAAGGCATTTTCCAGACATTCAGCAAAGGCAAAATGTATTTCTAGTTGCAAAACGTACTCCCTATATATATTTTATAGAATGCAATATTATTTTTGAAGAGTATTGCAAAACTTAATAGAATCATGCATATTAATGAGGCTGGAGTGCTGCACTGCCTACTTTTAAAGTGATAGTCTGTAAGTTTGAATTTTTGCTAATATTAGATTGCATATAATTGAGCGCCTGGGTTCGAAATTTTATCAAACGTAAGTAATATTAAATCATAATTCCATAAGTCTCTTCCTTTGCTGACTATAGCAACTAATCAGAATCTCCAGGCTATCACTTTGACCAATGAGACAACAGGCTTTCCTGTGAACCGGCCAGTCAGGTCCAATCAGGAGGAGGGAGCTGGATTGTGTACTTTTGAAAGTTTGTCCTCGCTCACCTCATTTGCCAACTGGGTGTGGCATTCTGGTCCCATCACGAGGTAATCTTGATTGTTTACTGTCAAATTTCACTCTCACTTTGCAGTCTTGCAGGTGATTTGCAGGTGAAATACTATTTTCAAAATAGTATTTCACCAAATGTCAGATTAACATTTAATTAACAATGGAAACCTGACTTGCAATCTCAACTACAGTCAATCAATAATCATTATATGGCCTTTTAACGGTTTGGGCTACAATAAGTAACTAAGTAAGTAAGTAAGTAAGTAAGTAAGTCATCTTTATTTGTATCGCACGTTTCACAAACAAAAGACACAAAGTGCTTCACAACACAGCCTCCTGTGGCAGTAAACACTTGGTTTTGGAAAAGGTTTTTTTAAAAGCTCTATACTGTCTATAGTCATAGACCATATTAGTAAAAGCTATAGATATTATGTATACTGTATAAAAATGTAATTGAATCTGAAATCAAGATTGATCAATATGAGAAAAACTGTGTGTTTTGTTGCCATGCCCTAGGGTAAAGTATTGCAATAATGAACAAAATTGCAGTATATTGAAATAGCAATACAAATTGCACCGGTCCTTACTGTGTGTATTGGGATAGTAATGTCCCAAACCATACAGAATGGATCTATGTGTGTATCAATATTTAAGTTTAATCTTTGTATGTTCAGTTATATGCCCCCTTTCATGGCGCAAATGCAGTTTATTATCAAGTACTTCAGAATGTATCTTACCCGGGCAGACAGGGCCCACACTCGGCGTCGCTCTCTGAGGTCCCTGCCATGAGCACAGTCGCTCTATAGAGGGCATCGCAGTCCTTGTGGCGTCTGCAGATCTCGTACTTTCCTTTGGAGTATTTCCCCTGAGGACACGGCACACATGTGAAGTCGTCATCCTTCACACCGTAGCCACACGTCTGCAACAAAGAACAGAAGCACGTCAACCCCATGAGCCAGTAACAGACACCGATAATCACTATTAAATAAACTGACTAATAGTTTGAAGCATATGCCACACAAGAGGACATATGGTCTCATGCCCTCAGCAAATATGGCGTTACCGTTCAGAGGAAAACACTTGATTGGTAACAGAGGTACATGTGCCGTAAATGCCTGTTAGTATTTAAAATGGCCGACAGATCGCTTTGTTGACCGTATTGTTCCCGGAGGATAATTTCCCCCAGTTGACCCTTCCTTTAACCACCTCTGTAGGGCAACCTGTCGGGAGCAACGGCGCAGTGACTGGCGACTAGAGCTGGGTACCGTTAAATGATGCCAGTTTGGTATAGGAAAAAAAAGGTATCGAAATAATAAAATATCGAAAGCAGGTACCGAAAAGAAATAGATAATCTTTATATTTTCTAGTTTTGATGCTGTTGGTTATATAAATTATAAAAATTTAAAGAAAAAAAAAGTGAAACATAAGTTGGAAAAAAAGTTTAAAATTTTTTTGGGAAAAAGTGGGAAAAATTTAGATCAATTTGGGGGGGGGGAATAGAAAATTGGGAAAAACCTGGGAAAAAACCTGGGAATATTTGGGGCAAAATTGGGAAAAGAAATTGGGTGCAAAAACAAAAAAATTGGGGAAAATTAGGGAAAAACACAATGAAAAAGTGGAAACATTCTGGGAAATTTAGGGAAAAAATATGGAAAATTTGGGAAAAACAAGCGAAATTGTGTTACAAATGGGGGGGAAATAGGAAAGACTTGGAAAATGTTAAACAATGTGCAAACACATTAATTAAAGATGCTTTGCACCAGATTTAGCTTGAGCTAGTTTCCTGCAGTCCCTGAGCAGGTGAGTCACAACATGTACAATATAAAATATAATGGAAGGAAAAGGAATAAATTAACATTATTACTCTGTTTTATGGTTCTATATGACAAATAATTTACTATAGGTCTAGAAAAAAGTGTTGTTCAGGTATCGGTATCGAAAACCAAGTATTGTTAAAGTAACGGTACTCAGCCCTACTGAGTCTCCAGATCTGGAGCAAGAATTTTGGTCAGGAGCTGAGGCAGGTAGTAGACAGTTATATTTACTTAAATACATGTCCTTGAGGAACTTTGTGAAGCAATTGCACTTCTAAGAGTAATATTGTTTTGGTATTCTTTCTTGAGTAGAAAATAAATATCACTCGTTCCGCTGTGAGTAAACCTGTAAGTGACAAAAGCTTTGTCACTTACAGGTTTATATTTATATCCATACTAGTAGATATGAATATCATTCTTACAAAACCACTGCTGTGGTTCTGTAAGAATGATATTTATATCTACTAGTATGGTGTAGCCTTTGGAAAGCTACTCAATACTCAAGTACGTAGCATTTTCATCAATTACTTGTACTTGATTAATTATTTGTATAACTTGTATTTTAGTCAAATTATTTCATAGTAGATATAGTAAATAATAGTGTAGTAAATATCTTGGTGAATTTGCCTACTGTGCATATATTGGGTTGAACTAGACACTAAAATGAAAAGAGATCATGGAAACTCTTCAAAGAAAGTCATTGAATCAAACCCGGGACCTTCTTGCTATGAGGTGAGAGCCCGATCATTTTGTATCGCAAGCATTGATCTCTTCCCTTTGCCACATGTAAGTCTTTTGCAGCGGAGGCACGACACCCTTGCACACGCATGCACACACACACACACACACACACACACACACACATGTAGTGCATACAAAAAAAATGCACTTTCATCTCGCATTTCCCTCCTACTTTCATCTGTCTATTAAAACAAGCCTTTGCTCCAGTCGAAGCAGCTCAAGGCTACGGTGCATCGACTCCCAAAGAAATCTAATATTCTTCTGCAAGTTTCACTCCGATTGTTTTGATATAAAAAATTGCCTTAGCTTTCGGGGAGATCTTGTCACTTTGGGTTAAACTTATCTTTGGATCTTGCATATAAGGATAAGGCCGTATCAAGGGCTGTGTTCACACAGAGCAGACATAAAGGATACAATGTTTCTTATAAAAGGAGAATAACAATGCAACAGTTGTACTGACAATGAGCCCTAATCACATCAGGGTATCCAGCCTTTCATGTTTTTTTGTGCATAATTTCGCCTATAGGCTTTATGTGATTGGACAGCGCGGCATGAAAAGAGATGTCTTAAATAAATAAATATGTTTATTTATTTATCATTATTATATTTTTTCCATTATTAAGGGTTGGAGTAAGGTTTGGGATTGGACTCAGCGTGTCTCACAATCATAGCTAGGGCGAGCACTACATACAAAGGAGCTCAGGACCGCAGAGAACGTTCATGTATTTAAGAGCAGGCTCAAGACCCACCTTCTTCGCTTAGCTTTTAACTGACATCTATTTCCTAATTATATGTGTGTGTGTATGTGTATATATATATATATATATATATATATTTCTAGCTTCATTACTTGTTTAAACTTATGAGTGTTTTTAGATGGTTTCTTATATTTTTAGGCTTTCCAGGTGTTTCCTCTGAAGGGGCCCTGTGGCTCGGGAGCGGTGATAGGCTGTGACTGTGTGGGTGATGTCCTGTGGGTGCTCGGGTGGAGGTGTGGTGTCTCTGCCGCACCTCCTCTGGGATCTCCTGGGTCAGTGCCCTGTAGCTGTGCTGGACTGCTGCTCCCGGCGCAGACGGCTCCTCAAATTGGGTTTCCACACTTGTCCATCGGTACCCAACCTTATGTATCTATTTATTTTATTCTGTGTGTGTGTGTGAGTTAGTGAGTGAGAGGGTGTGTGCGTAGTCGGTGGGGTAAAAGTTTGAGTGTGTGTGTAATGTTTGTATAATATATTCGGAGGGATGGGAGGGGATGCGTATTGCGTATTGTTTTAAATGTTGTAAGCTGTAAAGCACTTTGTGATACCTTTCGGTATGAAAAGCGCTTTACAAATAAAGTTTGATTGATTGATTGATTGATAACTATCTACCCTGCTTGTATCAGGGAAAAGAAGAATCTCGATCGGGGGCGGGTTCAACTGACTGAAAAGACAGCTTCATTTACCAGGCGGTCAGGAAGTTGAACTCTCCTCTTCTACGCCCTATTACAGTATATAATTTTATATTGTTTTACATGTGGTAGAATTCGGGCTCTGTAAGATGTATCCAAATGATTGTCATTGCAATAATATGTAACGCAATATCCATATTGCAAGAAGAAATTCTGCAAGCAAAGCCTATGACAATTACGCTGTATAATAGGGTTAACTTGTGTAAATTAGGAAAATAATGTCCTAAGCTGCACTTGGGACATTATCTTCCTAATTTTGTTCAATTTTAGCCTTGGTCCTAATTTAGCATCTTGTTTTGTCAAAGTCTGGAAAAAAAAGATTAATACAGGCTTTGTTCCTTTGTTTGTGCGTAATGCTCATGTGTATTTAACATTTACTGACTACCAGGAGAACACAAAGCCAGCTGTTGCCACAATCTGGACCCAACATGGCTCTGTCTCTGTCACAATGCGCTGTGTCATGATCAGTGTGTGGGGGGCACAGGCTCCAAAAACTTCAAAAAACAGCACTGTCCCCCTGTAGTTATCTCATGATTAAAGTGATAACTCATTCACTTGCCAGAGAAAACCTCAGAACCACGGCAATTACAAACCAGGCAGACGCAGCGGAGAAAGTGCAAAGGGTTGCTCTCGTCCCATTGATTAATCGGCTTTCATCACATCTGCTTGGCTCATAAACAGAGGTATTATTTGTTGAAAGACCGAACACAGACAGGCATGTTGTAGGTAGCGCTCGAAAGAGATACTGAACATACATTGAAACTTTATCATGTAATTCAGGTTGCTAAGTTAAAATGCATATGACACATCAGATTACCTATAACAGAACATACTGCAGTTAACAAAATTATATTTAACAGTTTGCAAAAAGAAAAGACAACAACCTATTTTTTTCCTGCTTTGACATTTGGGACCAATGGGCCATGAGCAAGTCCCGGCTAAGGCTGGGTACCGTTAATTTTTTTTTAACGATACCGGTACTTTCACGATAATTAGCTTAAGCTACCGATACCTGAACAATACTTTTTTCGATATCTATACTAGAACCAGAAAAACAGAACAATGTAATTTTGTTTTTTCCCCCTTTTATTTAATTTATTTTATACTTGTATCATTTATTTGAAACTTCCTTCAACTACAAAAGGGCAGGAAAAAAATAATAATAATTCTGTCCACTATTTTCCCAATGTTTCCATTTTTTATGACAAACAGCATCAAAACTTGAATCTAAAGATTTAATTTTTTTTCTGTACCTACATTCAATAATACTTTTATCTTTTCGATACCAGTAATCCCTAAACCTTTTTTTTGATACCACACTGGTGTTGTTTAATGGTACCCCAGTCCTGGCTCTATTCCTGGACTTCCTCCTTCCAGCTTTTCTTTATAAAATTGCCACTTCACTTGTGTCAAACTGTTTAAAACTCACCACAGACACTGTCCCATTAAACTATGCAATAACTGGGGGGAAAACAAAATATCCAAACCTTTCTTCTGCACATAATTGGGAAAATTAACTTTGCTGAACAAATTAAAATGGGACACCAAAAACCTATTATAGTGGTTTGTTATTGCATCAGATCTGTAACTATGCGATATGCAAACCCATGGGATGCAATTCTTGACCCAGGCTGAATTGACACAGAGTCCATTCTGACTAAGGTAACAGTGAAACAAGTAGAAAATCTCAAAAGTGAAAAGAGTATTTAAAACGTGAGTCTAGTGGTGGCAAGTAGATTGTAATAGACATGCCTATTAAAGTTAAGGTATAAGGAGGAAGAATTGCTATGAGGCGAGAACGCACACCACACGACCACTACGGCATCTAAAAAATAGGCTGACAATCCCCCACCAAGTCAGATCTGATTGTGTAGGAATAAAAAATAATGAAAGAAATCAAAGAGGTGGAGCCACATGACCTTAAAGTAACTTCTCTGTAATCTGGGTTTGCATCTCTCCCAGTCCTATTTCACTCCGTCCGTTAAAGATGCAAGAATGTTTTCACTTGTCTAGAACAACATAAACTCTAACGATGGGGTATAATAACTCATTTTGCTGCGTGTCTGAGTGGGGCGGGTGTGGCACCCCAGGGTGTCCACTGAAGCGTTGCTGTTTTCTTTGGCTGACGGCAGACAGACTGACTGTGACTACTGCTGGGATGCCCTGTAATGCATACCTTCACATCTAAGTCAGTGAGCGCCATAAAGCAGAAGAAATTGTGCATTGGGATTTAGACACGCTTCTCTCTGCCGCAATGCACATTCTCTGTGGGTGGTCCAGGGATGTGGTCAAAAGTTGTTTACAAGTAAGTCTTGAGGGGCATAGCGTGATTAAAGCATAATTGTTGACGTGAAATGAAAATGACATAAATAAAAATACATTTCCATTAACTACAAGTATTTGCAGCATAGACCTCTGGCAAGACACATGTCCTTTCGCACAGTGGTAAAGATAGAGCTGACAAAAGTGGATCCTCCAGTTCTGGGATTAAGGAAGCTGGCCTGCACAACGTATTACCAAATAATCATTATCTTAGTTTGTATGAGGTGTCAAAATGGGCGGCACGGTAGTACAGTGGTTAGCACTCGTGCTTCACAGGTCTGGGTTCGATTCCCACCAGGGACGGGGCCTTTCTGTGTGGAGTTTGCATGTTCTCCCCGTGACTACGTAGGTTTCCTCCGGGTACTCCGGTTTCCCCTACCACTAAAAACATGTACAATAGGCCAGGATGAATGAGAGTGTGTTTGAGAGTGCGCATGGGGGATGACGGATGGAAATTAGCCCAAGGCTACAATCCGATGTGGCTTGTTCATTAACTTGCACTGTCCCTACCAAATAAATAAATAAATAAATAACCCTGTTGACAGATGGATGAACTGCAGAGAGCTACAGCTCAGGTGGGGGAAACTGTACACAGAACTACTATTAGTCGTACACTGCACAAATCTGGCCTTATGGCAGAGTGGCATTTTTGAAAGAAAAAGCCACATGGAGGCCACGTGGTGGCTTCTAGCAAACAGAAAACGGTATTTCTTATGGTTTTCTTTCAAAAATGCCACTCTGCCATAAGGCCAGATTTGTGCAGTGTACGACTAATAGTAGTTCTGTGTACAGTTTCCCCCACCTGAGCTGTAGCTCTCTGCAGTTCATCCAGGGTCATCATAGGCTTCTTGGTAACAGCTCTGGTCAGTGCGGTCCTTGTTCGGTCAGTAAGTTTAGGAGGATGGCCGAGTCTTGGTAGGTTTGCAGTGATGCCACACTCTTTCTATTCCTGGATGATGTATTTAACTGTACTTTGAGAGATGTTCAAAGCTTTGGAAATGTTTTTATAACCTAACCCAGCTTTATACTTCTCAATAACTTTATCTCGGACCTGTCTGGTGTGTTGTTGGACTTCATGATGCTGTCTGCTCCCAATAGTCTCTTAACAGACCTCTGAGACCATCACAGAGCAGCTGTATTTGAAGTGAGAGTAGATTACACACAGGTAGACTCTATTTAGACATTGGGTCAACATGTGATCATTCAGAAATCATCAGGCAACTTCTGAAGGCAATTGTTTGCACTAAAAGGAAAAGGGGGTCGGTACTTATGCACATCCCACTTTTCAGTTTTTATTTATAAAAATATTCAAAATCATGTATCAATTTAATTTCACTTCACGATTGTGTGTCACTTAGTGTGTGTCTTTCACATAACATTTCACTTAAATATATTTATGTTTATGGTCCATAGCATGGCAAAATGTCGAAAAATTAAAGGGGGGCCGATACTTATGCAACCCACTGTATTTAAGTGAAATTAGGTCAAATGTCAAAATACAGTGTCCAAACTCATTAAACTAGATTCTAAATGGTTACCACTCGTGCTTCACAGCAAGAAGGTCCCGGGTTTGATTCCCATCTGGACAGGGCCTTTCTGTGTGGAGTATGTTCTCCCATGTCTGAGGAGGTTTCCTCCGGGTACTCTGGTTTCCCCTACCACTCAAAACATGTACAATAGGCCTGTATGAATGATATGTGTGTGAATGCATGGTGGTGTCAGATGTGTGCAGTCGCGACAGCGCTTCTGTCAGTCTCCCCCAGGGGAAACTGAACACCACCGAGTATGGAGTGAATGTACAATTGTCTCATGTAAAGCACTTGAAAGGCGCTATATAAATAAAGTTATTCTTCTTCTGTTCTATCTGACTGATAGAACAGTCAAATACACACATTTGACAAAGCATGGCAACTTAAAATTGTGTAATATAATTGTCCCGTTCCTTTAAAATACATGACTCAAGCCGTAAATAGTTTAATAAATCCATTGTAACTGTGATAAACTCACTAATTATTGTGCACAGGTACAATGATGATTTTCTGCTGAGTGCATTACTTACTATACATATAATAGGATTTAATGAAGTTGCATGTCTTTGTGTCTCACCATATGCGGCTCCTGTCCCGGCTGGCACTGCGGACACGCCTGACAGCTGTTGCTTGTTTGGTTGAAGAACTCATATTCTCCACAGCTGGAGTACTCCGCACTCGCGATCATACAGCACACCTGGAGAGGGAGGGATGATGGTCAGATGGTGCGGGCCGGACACGGGAAATGAGGCGAAACGCTACAGGTTTCTAAAGGGCAGTTGCTATAAAGTTATGGCACAAAGTAGTGATTTATGATTTATAATTGTTCACACAGTTCAGTCATTGTTCAGTCATAGATGTACTGTCAATAGCAATAATATCAAGTAACTGTGGTAGTTTACAGTTAATTGGCACTTTGTGTTTTGCATTACATGTGCCTCATCATTAATCACTGTAATAAAAAACAGTCAGTGTTCGAACTCTACCAAACGAATGGAGCACAAAAACTACTTGCAGACCACAATAGGAACAAAAATGAGTGCATGGCTAACAGGCTCCATCTTTACGCTCTCTTGTCTAATATCCCACTGATCTTTATTCTTTCAAACTTGCCATAAAAGCTAATACATTTGAGCGCAAACTAAAAATGACTGCACACTTGATCTCTTTTTAAAATACGCTTAAGTTAATTTTTAAAAGCCCCCAGATCTAAGTCCTGTTTCAGCTCAGGAGGCAAGGAGTTCCAGAGTTTAGCGCCCTGGACAGTAAAGGCCGACTGTCCGAAGGTCGGGCACTTTCACATTTCCATTAGCAGCTCCTCGTGTGATGGAGCCCACTGATCGAAGTGGGACTATGAGCCGTCTGAGAACATCAGGGGCATGTATGCATTAAAACATTTATACATTAATTTCAAGTTACAGAATTTAATAAAATTTTCAAAGTTAAAAAAAGTTTAACTTCTGCAATACTCCACAATGGTGCGTTCTGACAGATGGTTTATCTAATATTTTTAGTGCTCTGTTGTAAATCAGTCTTAAAGGCCTGATTGTTGTGGTTGCCTGTGACCAGGAGGTTATACAGTAACTGAGATGAGAGAAAATCATTGCATGCATAAATACATTTGCCGCATGAAATGGTAAACAATCCCGTATGATTCTGAAACTGTGCAAGTTTGCCTTGGCTGTTCTAGTGATCTTTTTGACATGACTTTCAAATGATAAATGGAAGTCCAGGATTAGGCCCGGATATTTAACTTCTTTAACCTGGGCAATGTCTTGATCATTAATTGTCAGATGCAGTTCTTCCAAGGGGTGTGATCTAGAAGCAAAACTAACTGACACTGTCTTACTCAGATTTAGGGTTAGTCCTGAGTTTTGAAACCATACTGACACAGAGTTAAGGTGTTGCTGTAGCTGTGCAGTAATGGCTTCAACACTTTTGCCACTCACAAAAACAACTGTATCGTGTGTAAACATTGTGGTACATTTAAGGTGCTTGCTAGACAAGAGAATGTTTCCTTTATCTTTGTCTCTCCTCTAACCACCAAATTACCATCTTTGTCTGCAGGTAAAAACAACAACAACAACAACACAAATTAATAAAGAGTCAACTTATATCACGACATTTAATTGTTGAAATGATTCCTGAGCATTGTGCTCTTCCCTCACATGTTCCCAGACTGGTATGTCCTGCATCTGGGAGGGTCTACTCCAGATACTCCTTTATCATCCCATAACATGCACATTAGGCTCATCTAGTGAGGTACTTCAGTCCTGACCATAGCACAGGATCTGGAGGTTGTCCTCTGGTGCGCCACTGCGTTCACACGCTGCTTCTGGCTGGTTCCCGCATTGAAAAATAAGTCAAACGCAGGGGACACATTTCCACATGGGGACAATAAAGTTCATATAAAAAGAGTTTGACAATACTGATACTTGTGAGTAGACACATGTGCACACAATGGTTTGGTAAATTGATTCAAGTGTGGGACCTAATGTGTATATTTTTGCGTACAGCTCATGTGTCGGCGTGCATGAACACATGAAGAAAGCAGAAAAGGGGGGTGAGAAGAATGGGAAGGCTGCCAATAAGGTTTCAACATCACAACAAGCACAGGATCTTGAGATTCTCAACTAGATTATACACATATCTGCTGTATTGTAAAAAAAAAGTCACTGGTTGACTAATTGTTACAAGAGCAGCCGAGTTATGCAAGCTGTTGGCACTTAATAGCTAAAGTCTGAACGGGTGCCAAAAGCAGAGATAAATGTGGCTGGAAAAGCACGTTATGGAACTAATAAACATTTCAGGGGTAGATAAAAGTAGGTCCTTTTGACCTCACGGTTAATAATGGTTTGCAGTTCTATGAGCAGTAAACATGTAGTCGTAGAAGAAGCGGAATCTGTAATTGCCATAGAATTAGCTGTCGCGATAAGAAACAATAATAGCAGCCACATTGGTCATTAGTGAAAGCAGTAATAACCCTAGTCAAAGGTAGAGTAGTAGTTGTACTAGTAACAGTCGTACCTGTAATAGCAGTAGTCATAGTGATGGTACTCGGGACAGTATACGTACCAATAAAGAAGACAGGAAGACAGACTTTTTCCGCCCCCTCCTCTCTGACATGTTGCCGTCTTCTTCCTTTGAACACACACAAACAAAGGCTTATTCATGCATTCGTTTGCCCTGAAAATTATTTCCACTTAAACCTTTCCAACAATTTAAAAATTGCGCAACATCCCAGCCGTGGATGTTGGTGCATTCCTGCCAACAGAAGTGCAGCGGCTCACAGCGTGTGTGGCCCTGATGGGTTCACTGTCCCGTTAACATCACGTCATCCACAATAAAGCTGTAATAGGCAGCGGGGCGGACTGAAGAGCTGGCTCATACCTGTGCAATCACCGCTGGCTAACCTCTGCCTCAATGATGTGAGCAGATAGCACCTAATAACATTTAATTATAATGTCTGTGTTTCAGCTGCCTGATGGAGCGCTCACGGTCCGGCCAAACTAGATGTCATTCTGTCAAAGATGAAACGTGACTACATACTTGAGCAGAGTATATTACTTTAGGAGTAGTGACAAAGCTAGTAGTACAGGTAGAAGTCACAAAAGTGGTAGTAGCAGCAGTGGTATTAGGGCTGCACATATAAACACCACATTATCTCAATAATAGGTGATGCAATATCCATATTGCAAGAAGCCACGATATATCTCATAATAACAGCCATCCATCAGACTGAGATTTACATATTTTTACTAACATTTCCGAAAACGATAATGCATGGCAACTTCTCAACAATAGGCAGAGGTTCAGTGTTCATGTTAGGCATGTTTTTTTCTTCTCTGTCATTTGAGTGATAGATCAGCTCTGACCAATCAGAATGGTCGAGCCTTGCGATCTCAGGTACAGCTGCAACAGATAAAAGGTCTGAGTTTCCATAAAGAAGATTCTTAAGTGTATAGATAGACGCTATGTGATTCCATCCCAGACTTATTTTAGTCACGTGGCTGTCCTCCAGAGGTACTCTGAATGTCAGCAAAAGGTGGAAGCTGAACTCCTCCAGAAGAGGACGCTGTCCATATACAGTAGAACCAAATATTTTTGGAATTAAATTATTGTGTATTGTTCTCATGTGGGGCAATTTGAGCAACTTGTTTGACAGTCGAAAAGTAACATGACTTCCTTCACTCATTATTTTAGCAGTTTATGCATTTAAAGCAGTACTAAGTAACTTGTTTACCTTAAATCCTTTTTATAGTCCCTCTGGGGGTAATACAAATGTTAATAGGATGAATGGGGGTCTTTCATCTCCCCCTGGTGTCTCTGGCCAGAAAACCACAATTGCAACTTTGCTTCCCCCGGGTCGGAGCACCAATACACATTAATTGAATCACAAAGAAGAGGGCTAACAGGCTAACGGGCAAAGCTAACTGCGGGCTAGCGCCACTTAAACAGTATTTACAGCATTTACAGTTTGAGTGAAAAAAATTATCTCCATTGTGTAATTGGATGTACAATATCCCTCTCTCCCTTTGTCTTTTCTGTCAGCGTAGTATTTACTCTCACGGAATTAATGAGTAAAAAACAGCAACATGCTACGACACCTGCAGTGGCGCTTATGGCCTTTAGGGGCATGAGTTACTTAGTTCTGCTAAATGTATAAAATATAAAAATCGAATTGAATCGCAATATGTATCAGTTTTTGGTTGTTGTCAATGTTCATGTGTTGTAGATGTTCATTATCGTCTTGTTTGGCGATAATTTAGTATTTTTAAGTCTTGTTTTGACACAATCTGAAGAAAAAAACAATTTTCTTTACATTAAGCGATATATGTGTTGTAGATAGTAGATTCACTAATACTAGTCGGAGGAGTGGCAGTACAGCAATATAAGTACAATAGTGCAATGCTAGTATTACTGTATTAAAATTTGCAGCAGTGGAAGGAATAGTAAGTAGATAGTAGTAACAAAGCAGTGTCAGTCCTGGTACAGAGTAGAGGTTGTAGTTGTAGCAAGCAGTGAGTAAAGGCACGATCTTTCTTCAGTCAAATTTCTTTCTCTGCTTTTTGTCAACAATAACTTGAGATTTGAACAACTTATTTTTTACTCAGTCTCCTGGATAAGTGTTATTCATACACTACATGTTGTACTGTTTAGCGAGATCTTACTAACCTAGAACTGTGTTACCTACTGTATGTTCTGGTGAAATGTGTTTCTGCCCTATCATGCACTTGAGTCTTTTATTGTGTCAGACAGGCATCTATTTTTTCCTCACAAAACAACTTTAATATTCTCATCACAACAGTGGCTTATCGGTGGTTGTCGGGTTACACACTCATAAAGACACACTGTTTGCTTTCGCAACCATTTAAGATTCTTCTCCGTCTTGGTCCTAAATAGCTTAACAACTTTGGCAAGAAATTTGAAAGGGTGTAAAGCAGTAAACCCTTGGCAGCAGATGGATTGTTATACTCTTTGCAAAAGGTAGGAAATGTAATAGTTGTTGAATGTCCATCTAATTTGAACACTGAGCGAGTGTAGCCACATGTAAAGTGGTTTATCTGCAAAGAGCCTGTGCAGACCGCTTGAGCTGTGATTGTGTTTACCTTGACCAAAGCGAGAGAGCGCGCCCGGAGTGTAAATAATGCCGTCATTGTAATTGGAAGGAAAAACAATGGGTTAGCTCCTCGTTCCAAACAGGATATGTTTGTAGCGTCAGTACTAACCAACATAATAACACAGGCCAGAAAAATATGCAGTTTAGTAAAGATAAAGACCTTGGCTTAGTTAAGTATTATCGCTGCTGCAGAGGCCTGATTTGCTCATAGTTTGGACCTAATTCAGTTTTTTCACCCGTTTATTCCTTATTTACACCCAGTTTAAAGCATTTGGCATGCTATTTAATATGAAATGTAGTTTGTGGTTTGTTTTTAATGCAAAATACCATGATCCGGTAGAAAGAACTGTGTACATAACAGAGAAATACTTTGTTATCATTTTGTTTTAAGTTCAATTGTTGTTGCTATTTTTTTTAAGTGCTATGTATATAATATAAAGTATATATATAAAATACAATCACTGTAATAGTTTTGTTTTTGAGATTACACTATTAGCAATACATTTAACAAAAAACATTTGTGGTGAACATTGAACTATGGAAAACAAGATAATTCTAACACGTTGTAATGTTGCATGTTATTGTCCTTTTTTTTTTAAACGTTTTGCCCCACTGCCGTATAACTATATATTTATTGCTACAATTTAACTAAAACATTTGGTTAGGGCCTCGGTTTGCATGCCATGAACAAATATAAACCACTTTTCATGCTTGTCTAATGGCCTCCCTTTGACTAAACTATACTTTACTCACACTGCTGTGTTTTGAGCTTGAAATCATGGACAAACCCCAAACATTGTGGCTCTAAACCGGCCTCTCACAGCTGCACACACTGTGGCTTATAAACACATAAACACATACATACACACCTGCAATTAGTGTTATTATTATTTTTCAATACATTTCTGAAAAGAGCATTATCATATTAAGGAAAAATGGGACAAACAATGCTGACAAATGCACAACCGGCTCCTCAAGCTAGGTGCTCTTGTCATAAACTTGCCTTCAAATATGATGCACAGTAGACTGATATGTGTAAAATTTCTCATGTTCCTTTGCACCAACAAGTCAACACTGCACTGAAACCGGCTTTGTGTCCGTGTTGAACTGATTTTCTCTTCACGTCTGCAGTTGTGTGTAAACTAATACAAGTGGAAAAGGGGGGCACAATTCATGGCGGCACCCACGGGAACTTCCAGATGAATATGGGAAGAAGTCAATCCTAAACTTATTTCTAACTTTGCATTTCTAGCATCCCAATTCTTCAACAGCTAACAACAACTAACCTGCTAATTCACTATCGTTTTACAGCGATCTTTTTCTACAAATGTCTGCTTTAATGCACTGAAAGTGGAAAAAGAACAATAATTATTCCACTACAAAAATCAATATAGGGCCTTTAATTTTGTTAATTAAGATAAGTGCAGTCACTGTCTTATTTTATTACACTGAAATCCCTCCCATTGTTCAAAGCCTTTTCTTATGTCATGTTTAAGATAAGATTAAGCTTATCCCCAAGGAAAGTTCGGTTCACCTTTTTCAGCGGCACAAGGCATTCATTGATAAAGAAAGCTGTGAAAATGACTTAATAGTCTTAACCTTAGAGCAAATCCTCTGGTTTTGAAATAAGGCTGTGTTCAGCATTGACTGATAGCCCCCGAGGAAAGAAACCTTTAATTGCCCACATTACAGCTAAACTTTCAGTCTTAAATCTTCAGTTGCGGGGCATATCAAAGCACATATGTACGCTATGAGAACAGGAAGAAACCGCTGCCATGATTTCAGCTATTATCAGAGGTGAAAATCTGTCTGTCTCCTGATCTCACTCGTCCATGGAGTGTATCTGGCAGAACCTCGGTGAATAGCCTCAGCCCCTCAAGGCTCAATCCCTTTAAGTGTCGCTTTCACACAAGAATTTAACAAAAAACACAAAGGAAAAACATTGATCCATCCAGTTTAGAAGGCAAAGTCTGTTCAGTTTGGTCATTTGAGTGGTGGCGGACTGCCACTTCCCACAGCTTGAAGTTGCCCTGGGGCAGACTGATAATAGAAACATGGCTCCTGCTCTGTGACTATATGGCCCGTTCAACAATCGCTCAGTCATACTGTACCATTAACCTGAATCATGCACAACAGCCCGAATCAAGATCTCAGATGGGGCACTGCACTACATTATGGTCACCTACTGATCCCGACAGGTTGCCCCAGCAGAGTTGAAGAATGGGTCAAATCAAATGCACAAGGACAAGTTTCCCTGCCGGACAACATGGTTTTGGTGCATTTTAAAATCAGCTAGTCCCGGCGTTGTCCTTAATTTGTTTTGTTTGTCCTTCCTGAAGAAGAGTTAAAGAGACCAGATGCAAGTTGGTCATGTTTATACTCACTACTGCCACCTCTGGTCTTACGCATAACTGCAGTCTCTATATTAAGCTCGTGCATGACGGCAATTCGGGCCTGAATGAACACCTTTTTGAGTGACAGTGCAGGATTTTAGAGGCAGCTGTGGTGAATAGGTCTGGGCTCATTCTACACATTAGGACAAGGCTGGAACATGCAGTGGGAGGAAAATACTTATTTTAACATTTTAAGCTCTGTATAGTCCCTTTAAACCTGCCTTTTTTAGCTTTGCAAATCACTATCTATTTTGTTTACGCTTCACACCCAACTATTCTTAAACCGTTATTGTGCAGGGGACAGAGATAAAAGCCGAGTTGTGTTTTAAATGTCAGGAAACGTTGAAGTGCCAAATGGCTGTGGCCCCCCTCGAGGCTACTCATTACGGGGTTAAAGCGAATCTCCCTCGACAGCGCGGCGTTTGAAGACTCGCTGCTGTGTCTCCTATGCCTCTTTCAAGCCTCCGTCTGTCTCCGGACCCCACCTCTCTCTGTCGGGGCAGGTCTCTCAGATGAAAGCCAGCTCCAGTCTTCTGCCCCCCGGAGGCTAATAATCTTCTAACGACCACAAAATCCGCGATAAATAACCTCTGTCTTTAGCTGTGCCATTATCAACTAAGGCTCAGAGCATCAGAGGTGGAAATCAAGGGAGTTTATGCTTTTACTTGGACGTACGTGGTTTGTGATGTGCTGTATTGCCGATTGATCATTTCTTAGTAGGTGAACTTTCCTAAAGAGCAAAAGCATATTTCTGCTGGGTATTACAGTCACCTTGCAATTGGATGGCCATTGGTATGAGCCTGGTTTGTGCACTGAGACTCAATGGTGCATGAATATCTCAGTTACAGGGTAAGTGCTCAGTCACACAGGAGTTTTCCACAGTAGGCAAGATGAGTTCTTAAGCCGTCATCTGTCCTGGGTTGTCTTCAAAGTCTTCAAAGGCTCTACAGACATAACCCTTTCCGATTTAAATTCAACATCATTTCCAACACAACATTCCAGCGGTCCATTCTTAAAACCTAGATCAAAAATTACCGACAACTTCCGTCAGTAACTTGGCCCAAGCTGACTGTTTAAATGCCTTCGTTACTTGGTGAGCATCCAAATACAAACATCAAAGCCATTTTGGTTTTGACGTTGACTGCAGGAAAAACTGACAGGAACATTTTCAAGATGAAGTCAAAGGTAATGTCCGTAATCGCCCTGAGTGAACTGAACTTTTACATTGTGTAAAATGTTTTTTTGTAATGTGAAAAAAAATCCACATTGCGATTGTTATCAGTTTGATTTCGAACATGTTTACTTTTTAGACAGAGTTAGGTCAGGTTTATGAAATATTTACAAAAAATGTACATCGCTTCCTTTACATGTCACAGACCGTGTTGGTAAAAAGAGACAATAGGTTGCCTCATTCCCATATTCACCTTTAGCAACGGAGTGTAGGCCTCTTGACAGCGATCAGGTGAAAACATTTGTTTGTGCTTATTATGATGCAGACAACACATTCAACCTCAAACTGAGCTATAGATGCATTTTGATTAGAAAAAAAGCAGTTTGGACAAAGGAAGTTATAGAAAATTGTCCGTATAAGAAAGTCTATTTATATGTTTAATTATATTTAACCCATAGGCTTTGTTGATAATTAGTTCGAAAAAGAAATAATTTGCATTGCCAGTACGCCACCATTTAAACACTGAGCTATCACTGACACTTTTACTCTGACTCTCAATATCGTGGTAGTATTATTTTAAAATTAACTGCTGTGGCTCAGGACCAAAACGCAAGTCTAAGTTCTCCCGTTACCTTCATGTCATCGAGTGGCGCAGCCGCAGCTTTCCACCACCAGTGTTTAACCTCATGATGGATTTTCATTAGGAGTCCTCTAATGACTTCCTGATTAACTAATGGGCCAATCAGTGGGCATGGAGCGCAGCCAGGAGGCAAACCAGAGGCACACGAGGAATGAGCTAACAGGATGCTGTGTGGTCGCCAATGCAAGTCTTTAATTTCTGATGACAATTAAACCCGAGCAAAAGGAGCAGGGAATCGGGCATTTCTAGAGAAATGTGGACGTCATTAGGATCTTTTTGGTTTTTCAACTTCCTTCTTCGACTTAAACGACAATTAATATTCAAAAAGTGCCTTGAACATTGTGATAGTGATGTTGCAATATTTAAACCATTTTAATGCAGAACGTCCTTTTTGTTCCTCAAATTGTGTCAAAAAAGACTTATAAATGTACAAAATCAGGGCCAAAACAATCTAAAGTCGAATAAATGAGAGAAATCATGACTAAAACTAAACTTTTGCACATTTCAAACTTACCATGTGCCTTTGTTTTAGGCTGTGTTAATGTTTTACAATGGCGCAATTGTTCCCAGGGAAATAGTGATTTATGGGAATATCCAAGCAGGACCAATCAGTAACAAACACACATAATAATAATAAAAATCCTCCTAATACCTCTGTATTAGGAGGATTTATATTATTATTATCTCTTTAGAACTTCACTTTTTTTTACAGGCTTTTAATCAATCAACCAAGTAAAAAAGATGTTTAAAATGTTTTAAATCTATCAAGTCAGTGAAGTCAAAAAGGAAAAGAGTCACAAAAGCAGCAGGACTCATAATGATAACTTTTTAAAAGCTGCACCACACATGTGTTATGCCTTGTAAAATACCTGGAGTGCTGCAGTGTTATTTCTCAGTGTTCAGCCAAACAATTTTCATAATCCCTCAAACTCACATCTATGTTCAATGAGCATGTCTCAATACACCTGTGGCCAATGCCATAAAAGTGTATCTTCTTTTGATGTTTGGGTAAGCAATGAGAGCAGAAAATATACTAAAGGTATGCATTGCTTTGTGTGAAATAGCAAAAATGAAATGTGATCAAAACATGGTGGATTTCCCCTTCATCAACCTGCTAGTCTTTCATTTCCAGCCCTCAAATACCATGAAACATTTTACACATAATTGCAACTTGTGACTCCTGTGAGTGTTGCTGTTTGTTGATGTGGCCCCTATGTTTAAAGCATAAAGACCAGTCTAGAGTCTTACATTATAGATGTGATTTATGATTTGTGAGCATGTCAATCATACTATACGGTTCCATTAAGGTTACAAAAGTAGTGAGATAAGCCTTCAAAATAATTACTCAGTGTTTTTTTTTCTAAATGAGGGCGATGTGGTGGGGGTATGGTGCTTACATATAAGTGACGGCACGGTAGATGAGGCTTTGAACAGTTTACAAAAGAACTATATACAATTTCTTCAAATCAATATTTTTCTGATAACAAGTTTTGATGCCTGGTGGGTCCTGAGACAGATGTAAATAAAGTTTATTGGTTGTCCCCATACATGATAACAACAGGTTTCGCCAAACTTAAATTTTCTCCTAAAAAAAACTTATTACAATTTTATTGTTCAGTTTAATGGATTATGCATATACCGTACCAAAAACATATTGTTGCAGGTATGGGTATTGTAATCAACTACTGTATAGAATACTGGCAATTTAAACAATGAAAGTACTCATCCACATACTCTCCCTTAAAGCCAGAAGGTCCAGCATTTGATTCCTAGGACCTATGTGGGCCTTTCTATGTTTAGTTTGCATGTTCCTTTGAATCTAGTGCCTGCTTTTAGTTTCTCCCATCAAGAAATGAGCATTAAGGGGTTAGGCTAGAGAGTCTGATCAACCTATCGCTCCAAGATCTAGAGACTGTCCAGGAACTGCACTGTTGGTGCCCTGCTGCCGGACAGCGAGCAAATAAGGGATAGATTTCAGGGAACAATAAGTACACCTTAAACTTTATTCCGTACACTTGTAAGTCTTAAAAATATTGCTCCTATTAAGTATTTCACTACATTATTAATTCCCTGGGACCACATACAGTACATACTTAGGGAAAAGCTGGTGAAGTGTCTCGCCCAGGGACATAACAAGAGCATGCACCAGTTGGGACCTTGCTGCCCCAAGAGACAAAAGTATTGCAACTATGAAGCTTCCACGGCTTTCTGAGTGTTTGCATGTTCATTGCATTTGGATGGGTTCCTTCAAATGTGGAGGTTTACCTCACGTAACAACAACACGCACAATATGGCTGATCCTACCGCTGTGGTACCATAAACTTAGCTCAAGATCTGGACAAGTCTGATAAGGACCACTGCAGTTCACCCGTGCACACGAGCAGAAAAAAAAAAAAAAGCAAATGGCTAATCTTCTGTCAATCACTATTTAAAACCTGTAAGTGTCATTGGGGTAGTCTTCTAAAGGTAGGAAAGAAAGAATGCGCTGTTGGCATTTTTCTTTATGTGATGGAGGCAGCTGCAGTGAAAAAATAGGGCTACGCTACAACTGTCAATCAAATTAGACGCATACATTTACCTCAAGGTGAGCCAGATTGTGTTCTTGTCGTTCCTGAACAAAACTGCCTGATTGAAAACGCAACTGCGCCATCAGGGCAACGCACATTCATCATTATCACGACAATGGGAGCCAACGTTGCAGATTCTGGCAGGCAGCTTATAGCATTTTTTTTTTTTTTCTACAAAAGTTGTCAAAGTCACTGAGCAGAAGACGCTATCAAGGCTCGGAGCTAAATGAGGAATAAATAAATAAGACTAATTTGTGACATGATTGCAGTTTTAAGTTAAATGTGGAAATGAACCCTTGATTAAAGTGGTTAAGAGGATCTGGAGACCGGGCTCACACAGCCGACCATCATCTAAATATCCTCTTATAGGCCTGTGTAAATATATTGTTATGGAATATCAATATGAAGTCTAAAAACAATATTAGGAAACCGTGGGATAAATTAATGTGATCAATGTGATAATATCAACAACAAAAAGACAGCATGCAGACCTCCACTAAGGCATTGAAGGAAATACACATTGAGATCTGTTACTCATTCAAAGGTTCTTTCATTTGAATCACAAACATTATATTTCAAACAATATTTTCTAATCGTGTGTCTTATGCCCTATCCTGCAAAGTGTCAAAAACTATTATTTCAACAACGATCAATTTCAATGGTGGGGAAAAAACAAACAAACAAAACATAACTGAGGTAGTCAAAAACAACATCAGGATTTATGTTTGTCTCTCAGCGCGTCTAATTAAATTTTACAGCAAAGCAAAAAAAAAAAAGCACTGCTGTTTTTAATATAGCAACTTACTGTACAACCCAGAGCTCTCATGTGCAACTGGAATTCCGAAACCAAAAGTTAAAGTGCCATGACTGTGACCATTATTTCAATAACACCCCCAATAATCTAATTGCTTAAGAGCAACATTTGGCCCTGTAAATGATATGTGTGAGGCAGTGTTTATGTGTGATCTTCATTCATCTCTCTTCATCTTTTGATTGTGTTAATTACAGACTCACGGCCGGCTTCCCACTCGCTGCACAGGAAAAACAAACTCGCACATCAAATGAAAGGATGTCCCGTACACTTTGCACACCAGCGCCCCGTCCTGTATACACACACACACACACCTATCCCGACAGGCTTTGATTCCTGCCTGCCGGTTATCTGTCTTTCATCGGCTCCTCGCGCTGATCCTTGCTCCTCTTCTTTTCTTTTTTCTTTTTTTCTTTTAAGGACAGAAGAACATAGAGCTCGTCCAAGTCTGTCTCTGACTGTGTTTATTTTGCACTCACTGTGGAAGTGAAGCCTAAGCAGCAGCCAAGAATTAGTCAAGGAAAGGCAGTTTGTTAATTGCTCAAACTATCATTACAGGGGGACACTAAGCACACAAATGAAGCAAGAAAGTAATTATGACTATTGCCAGAGTGTATTTATACATTTTTGCCTGTGTCACAACCTTCCAGTATGAAAGAGCCAGGTCTACAAAAGGACTATATGGTCAATAGGGCTATATCCGGTCTAAACTGAAACAATAAAGAGGAGGTCTGAACTAGTGCTGTTCCACTTGGGCTCAGAGTGTGAATAAACATAATAGAAGAGCCTGTAAGAGAACCATGCCCAAAGCACAGAGCTCATCATACAGATAAACAAAGTCCCTGCGCTGTTAGTTACGCTGCCTAACTTTGCCAATGTTCTGCTTCCACTCAAAGACTAAATGAAGGCAACGAAAAGATAACACAAATGAATATGCTGTGATTATTAGAGCTTTTAGAGTCTGCAGAGCCAACACAGTCAGTATTTAAGCTGCTGTGAACATTAGCCACAATACACACAGCTGTGGATAGGTTCTGGGTCCGGTCCTCGCCGATACGATACCTGAAAACCTGTGGTATCGGCATAAAATCCGATACCGGTAATGGTATTGGAACAACCCTAGTCTAAAACCATGACTAAAATAGTTCTAAACCAGCCCAACAGTCCTTCAGCCCTATCCGTGGACTCGTGACTCAAGATATTCAAAATACACCCCAATACAGCAGGCAGAAAATACTAATTCCCTACAGAGAGGACCCACTTAGTCCAGAATACAACGTGGAACCCACTTGCTGTGACACAGTGTATTAACCTTTAAGCCAGCGTGCCTCTATAGTATGTTTGCCGCACAACGATTTTACTATTTTTTTGTCAGCATTTATTGAATACAAATGATATTGGGATGCCTGGTTAAACACGTGCCTAACCTAAGATTTCGTACAAATCTCGGGGCTTATGAGAAACTCGGGTCCTCTGAGCTGCAGTTTACTGAGGCGCACTGATGTGGTCGTGAGGTTGGAGGAATCTTCAAAGCACAAATCTATTGTCAGTCCATTAAAAAGTCAGTGGAGAATTTACAGACTTACTTAGACTGAAAATAGCAGGCTGGCAAGACTTTTATATCCGCAATCCGACACAGGTGGAGAGCGTCTCTCATCACGCTCTAAACCATGTCTCCCCAAGAGGAGCATACAAATCTGATTATTCAATGTGGCACTGATCAAAGTGTACAATTAGCAATGGCTGCTGGAGTATCTGTTGAAATAAACTTGCTTTGTTTGTGTTAATATGAACATTTTTCAAGTGGATTTTTAAAAATGACAACCTCCAATTATCTAAAGCCGTGTTCTCTACTTGACACAGTGTTTTAAGCCCACCATTTTCCCAAAAATAAAAGGACAATGGCAGTGGGTTTGAGGTGAGGCCTTGAAGTATCAAACACAAATTACTCCACAAAATCCAATTTGATTCACACAGATCAAGCTGCCTGCTCATCAGTATGGTAACATCTAGGGCTGGGAAATGAATCGAAATGTAATTGAAATCGCAATCTCTACTTTGGTCAATCTCAATAATCGTCAAGGGTCTCTATAAGTGTCAGGTTTACAGATATTCCTTTGGCAGAAAGTTGGAGTTTGGACGAGACAATGGAAAATGTGTGTGCGTTAAATGATACTGGAAGGAAGCATTTGTTATTGTTCGGGCTGAGGTTTGTATAAAAGATATGTCCAAGTTCATGAATCAGCTAGATGCATTTATTTTATTATGAAAAATTAAAATTGAATCAACAATCGAAATCGCGTTTATTTTTTTTGCCACATTGTCCAGCCCTTGTAACATCCACATGTAGAAGCAATAATGGCAACGAAGTAAAATAAAATATCATTAGTGGAACAATGAGAATACAATTAAATGCTACTTGGGCTGCTTATTTGAGCTATGCTAATGGAAGCATTTGGTAATATAAGGCCATTTTTAGTTTTCACTTTGTTCTGTAAACCTAAACATTCTATGGATTTCCCACATATTGAGAATCACTGCATCAGCATTATAGCAATGAGTAGCCTCCATTGCTCACCATATGGCAATGTTGTTGTTTGTCACTTTGCAAACAAACTGCCAACTGCAGAGCCAACACGCTAAACAGTATTAAATCATTTGAATATAAAGAAAATACATACTCAATGCATTTTAGTTGCTATGTAATAAAATCCTTTGCCAATCATTTGACACATAAATTATAGAGCAAGCTAATAAGTTGAAATAACTTGACTTCCATAAGTAAACTGAATGGCATGTTTAGCCTGATGCCGTCTTAGATGTGTGAAGTCTTATGAAACAGTCAAGTGTAAGAGGCCTCTGGAGAGCCATAAATATTGCTGTGAGGGAATGGGATATGCTGTGTAGATTGGAATCAGCTGTGACATTTACTATAAATCACTGCTATAAAGTTCACCAAAAAACACCAGCGTCTCCTTGGATCGGTTGGATCACGCTCTGATAAATAATAAGGTCATTGTGTAAACTCAAGTGCCGAGTGTAATGAAAGATAAAGAGACAAATAGGCTAAGTAAACACATTATGTATTCAACTGGGAGGCGTGTGACGGCGAGGACTACTACAGGCAAAGCTCCTGAGTTTTTCACAACTTATCCCCTTAATCTCCACAAAGTATACTAATTACTTCAGAAGTTGTAGCCGTCGTAGTGGTAGCAGCAGGAAGAGCAGTAGTTGTTAGAAGGGGCAGTAGTGGTTAGGCTAGTATTGGTAACAACAAAGGAATACAGAAATGTTTCACTTTCTAATCCGTTCAAGGCTTGCTCTTGAGTTTTCTAGCTACAGATGTGATCGAAGTTGCTGTAGTAGAAGTAGCAATAGTATGCCAAATGCAGGGACTGCTTAAAGTTTTCCATTCCTAATACCTAAGATCTGTGCGAAATAACAGCAGCCGTCGCAGTTGTACTAGTGGTAGTAATTCAGTACACACTTTAATCTCCAGGGAATCCTTCTTAATTTCTTTTGAAGATGAGTAACATTTTTCTCATTGCCTCTCTCACTCCCCTTTTCTACACACTTGAAAGCGTTGGAGGCAGCAGCGGTAGAGGAGATGTGCTGGGGGCTGCTGCGGTGCTCGAGACGCACAGGTAAAAACAGCGAGGGAGGGGGACAGAGATGGATTGATTTCCACCTCCAGCGGCTACAGTTCAAAGCCAGGCAGGAGACTTCAGAGGCGCTGCAGGACGCGGCATGTCCCCAGCCGGGCCGCTCTGCCTGTCTGCGGGCAGGACTTCCCCGCGGCGCAGGGGCCTGGGACAGCCAGGCGGCACAGAGAAAACAATTATGCACAGAAAGAGAGGTGTGTGGGATCAAAATTACCTTAGTCACCTAAACAAACTATGACCATGCAATTTGGAACTAGTCATCCAGAAAACAATCATAACAACTCAGGAGTGTAGCAAATCAAGTCAGACTGTCTGCATACTTTAGACTCAAAACTTGGTCAAAAGGCAGAACTGAAGTCAGAAGCTTTGATACCTTGGGGAAAAACTTTGTAGCAACATGCAGCTTTCCTGTCACATATACTTTCATATTTTCAGGCTATTCACTTTATATTATGCAAGCAGCTTTCTTCATATTATAACTATTTCATTATCAACCACAACTACATAAACAATAACACAACAGCAGAGTGTCAATAGACTTATATAATAGCAATAGCAAGTGTAGGCTTATATAGGCCATTGGTCTTGTGTTAGGGCCCATAGTTTAATAAGACAACATAGCCTATCCAAGAACGACTTACTAAAAGGATGCACTAACACGTGGGACTCTGGATTTAGGAGCTTGAGTAATCTATTTATTTAACAACTCTTACTATGGAAACACAGCTTTACACACATTCCACAGCATTCTGTGGCTTTTCCCCTCCGACTTAATTTGAGTTTTAAACATATAATAAGTATTGCTCAGGAATTTCCCCCAAGTCTTGCAGCAATCCGCCTGTGCATTCCTGAGAGACGTCCTCTTACCTGGAGATCCGGGAGAGGCGGGCGGGCTGATCGTCACTGTCCACAGCACGGTAGATCTCTGCGGCGGGACGGTCCTGTCAGGGGTAGCCCTTCGGTCTCTAGCTCCGTGGGTCGAGCTGGAGCATCGCACGAGGACTGTCAGTGTCTGGGTTTGCTGAACGTGTGCCTCCACATTGGCGCATGTCGGACCGTGTGCGCTCCTGACTCCTCCTGAGAACTTTTCTCCGCCCAAAACACAAGTAGAAGAGATGGTCCCAGGTAGAGCGCTGCTGGATGGGACAGAGACTATGCTGCAGGCAACGGCTCAACACCGCCCCCTGCTGTCCACGGGCAGCACAGGGCGAGGGAAAAGGATTATGAAGGTGAGCACCAAGGCCAAGTTGGCCAATATCAATACATGAATAAATGAATAAATAGACCTAAGCCTGAATGAAAACTATATGTAGGATTGATTAACATCTAGTAACAAATCAATGTGCAGACACTGTTTTAGGTTCTAAATATAAAGTGCAAAGATTGCTTAGTCTGTAGCTTACCTGTAGGCTAATAGGCTAATTGATTGGTGGCATAGCTAAGCAGTTCAAAATACTGCAAACTAGCTCACTAAAGTACTTTCTGTGTGCTTTCATTTATTTACTGTAACCGGTGCGTAGCATAAAATTCGGGGGCCTTTTGTTAAAACATCATAGGTTTTCTATATGAATCTAATCATTGAACATGCTTTTAGGGCCCCCTTTCTGCTCTGGCCCCTGGGTAAAAAGTACTGTTTAATTGCCACACAGTCCTACACCACTGACTGTCAAATGTTTTTAATCAACGGTTGTTGTAATCCACTACTTACTATTTAGCTAGTTGATACAGGTGAGTGTAGTAATGCTCTTTTTCACTGACTTAAAAATGACCTAGTTTACCAAAAGCATGTATTTCTGGAATAATGTGTTCATGTAAAGGAAGATGTTTTCACAAATCTTTAGTATAATATTTAGTTAAATTTAATAAATGACATATATTTAAAAGACAATGCGATTTAGCCACATAGACTTGGCTATTGCTTGGGAAAGAAATATGTTGCTAAATCTTTAATTATGCTTCTCAAGTAACCTCAAGTGTTATAAACTTTCTATCTAATCCCTCTCTACTCTTCAATATGCCACAGCCAAACATGTCTGTCTCCTTCCCAGTATGAAGCCTGCGTAACTCAGAGGGGCTCTTCACATAAGCCAACCTGCCGTGGATCACACAGGTACAGTGTTTTGTCAGTGTTTGTGTGTGATGTGAATGCTGTCTGGTACGTACTATAGGCCTTGGACTTCTCCTCCTTCTTCCTTTCCGCTTCATCTTGATTCTCAGCCACAGGAAGGGTGAGATAAAAGAGACGCTTTGAAAACACCAGGAGTCCTGTAATTACTCTCTCAGCTGCCCTCTCTTTCTATCCATCCTTTACGCTTCTGCTTTGCTTGTGCCTTTTTTGTTTTGTTTTTCATTTTATGTGTCTGTATTTTTCCCCATTTCCAATTTCCCCAGTTCTCTTCACTTTCTTGTCTACAATGTGTTTTCTCCCTCCCCATTTAGAGCCGCATTGAAGTCAATCCAGGGCCATCCCGACTGAGCAGAGAGGAAGCAGATTAGATGAAGAGGCGGATAGAGGGGATATTAAGAGGATAAGGAGACGACTGGTGAGTTGTGATGAGAGAAATGTGGCTGCTCCGTCGCTGTCGGACCAAAACACAAATTAAGCTGAACCTGTACTTAACTGTAACTATGATGGATGCCCGTCCACATTATCGTTTGCACAAAGCAACGTTCGCATGTGATGTTACTTGATTAGAGCCCAACACAGTTTTGGATGAAAGTCTAATTGACATTTTTCAATTAGATTCGCAATTGATATTTATGATCAAGATTAACAATCACATGTTTTTAGAAGTCTGTACTACAGGATTATATTGGTTATGTACACACGAAGACCCCATGGACGAGTGCTGCGCAATTAACCCAAATTGAAACCGCGATCTCAATTTCGTCTCTCAATTATCTCAATTATCATCCTGAGGCTTTTTAATTGTCAGGTCTACATCCCATTCTGTGGCAGTAACAGCTCCTTAGATTGGAGTTTTGGAGTATAATAGAAGATTTTTGTGTGTTGAATAAAACTGGGAGGGGATTCATGTTTTTTTTGTTTGAGCTGAGGTTTATTTAAAAGGTCTATGTTCATAATAGAAAAGCCACAACCATATGTTTTTGATATATAAAAAAGGAGGAATTTTTTTCTTTTTTGCCGTATTGCAACACTAACCTAACCCCATAGTTAATGCCTAACCCTAACCCTTTCAAATTACAATTTCGATGTAAATAACTGTGCTACCTATATGACTTTTTTTTTGTTTTTTGTGCAAAATATGGAAGACATACACAATGAAACATAGTAATGTAATAGTAGTAGTAAATAGATAAACTAAACTAGATTAGATTGATTGTTTAGTTTGGTAACTCGATGTAACATCTACTGAAGCAACAGGCCATATTACATACTGTACATGTCCATTGTGATGAGAGTGTCCAACAAAGATGTGAATTTATGTAGTATTTTAAATCTAATACTTTGTACTTTTTCTTTGCTTATTGCTTTCTTTTCCACATATAGGCAGTAAAAAACACCTGCTATTAAACCACATATATGTTTTGCGGACAACCTCATAAAGCTTGAAACCATATAGCCTCCTCGTATGTGGTGAAAATAAAATAGACCAGCATTATCTATTGACAAATGTCAAATACAAATATTTGCCCCAAATGAGCACAATATTTACTTTGAAGAAATGCTGTTGCCTGATGATAAGCAGACAGACATAAACAAGAAAAGAAAAAGGCAACTCTTCAAAGATTTAGTATTGTTCAGCAGCTGTCACCGACCAGCCGTCATCCTCTCATCTCTGTTTTATCTCCACCCTCGTGACCCCCAGAAAGAGAAACTTCAAAGTCGCTCTGAGAAGACAAGCAATCTGTAGAGGCCTAATTTGATTCTTGGTCTAATGAAGTTGGTATAGCTTAAAATTTACTGGGGGAAATCATTAAACACAAACTTTCTTTTTCCCTCTGGATGGTCTGATCTCTGTGAGGAATAGTTGAACGCATCAATGCACTTTTCATGGATGAAACACAAATGTATTTTATTTTATCTTAGTTAATATGTTCTGCGGGCAGTGGTCTGAAAAACATGAAACCAAACATGTTCAGAGTCAGACACTATGTCGACAGCAAAGAGAAGTAGTGATGAAAAATTAATCAAAGCTACTATATACAGTTTCATACATCCCATTTAATTATATATTTGACTTGTAGATTCTGGAGTTTAAGCATGGTGCTGTTGGATATGGCATTTTGGGCAAAAATAATCTTTACAACCAAATCTTTCTGAAGTTACTGATCAAAGCCAAAAGCCCACGGATTTCAAATGTCTTGAGGGCATTTGTGGCTCAGATGATAGAGTGTGTTATTATTACTGGAGGGTTGGCGGTTTGAATCCCAGCTCCCACAGGTGCAGAATGGTGGTGTGTGTCCTTGGGCAGATCACTTGTTTCCCTGTGTGAATGTAGTGAGTGTGTGGTCGCGAGGGGCAGGTTGCGCAGATTGGCAAGGCAAGGCAAGTTTATTTGTTGAGCACAATTCATACACAAGGCAATTCAAAGTGCTTCACAGTTGCATAAAATTACAAGAAAACAGATCAAATCAATCAATAAAACATCAACATAAAGTTTGCTTCGCTTCTGTCAGTCTACCCCAAGGCAGCTGTGGCTACAATAGTTTCTTATCATCACTGAGTATGGAGAGAATACTCAGAATACTCACAATGCAATGTGAAATGTCTTTGAGTGTCCAAAAAAGAGTAACAAAAAACCAATGCAATATCATTGTTAATATTCCTGATAGTCTAGAAACAGTGTTTTAGTATAAGATTTCTGTGGTAACATTCAATCGATAAGAAAGCGATGCCAAACTCACAAAGTGTTACAAGAAGAGATTACGTCAAAAACTATTTTTTGTTTTTTAACTTTGAAAAAGTTGTCAAATCCTTAACGTCCCTAAACTCCTGATTGCTTTGACCTGCTGACCTTTTAGAGGCCCCCTCAGTAATCGGACTGCATATTTATCTAGTTAAAAAAAACACATATTTTTACTGATCTTTAACCAGCAGCAGTTGCCATGGTGACTCGGTGTCATCTGACCTACTTTCTGCATAAATGCAGGACATGGCTCAATAAGAGAGAGATATGTGGGCAAAGGTACAAACTCATATTCGTAATATCGTTTAATCATTTTGGGCTATAAATTAGATATCCTCTCTTGGGCATTCACTCAGAAATCCCATCTGCTTGTCAAGGAGAGATAGACTGCCTCAGGAGCGCTATCAATAAGACCAGGGACTAAATAAAAAGTAAGTCCATATAGAGGATATGATATAAATATGAATGCGCTGCCAAGCACTTTTTATGCAAATGGTTGGTCTAAAAAGTTTTACGTTTTCAGCCAAATAAAAAAAAAATTTGAGAATAGCCTGGTTTACCAAGACAACAAAATCTGCACGCGCCAAAGCCACACGTCTCACAATAGGTTTTTATTGTACCTCGCGCGAGAAACGCGGCATCTCTAATTGACATGTTTTTATGTAACCAGCATCCAAGCCTTTGTTTGCCGCTGACAGCGTCTTGTCCTAAAGGGAACTCTGACTGTGAAACTCAAATAGATGGAGGGGAAGATTTATCCGATAATCTTTTTCTTCTGTCATTTTCAATTACTGACGGTAGAGAACCGGAGGCAGAAGCTGGGCACAGGGGACACGAGCAGGTTTGGTAAAGGTTGTAAGCTGTTACAGTTCTTACAAGTTTGTTTTTGTTATAATTGGGGCTGTAAAATTCAGGGAAATTATCTATTTGAATTTTAGTCTTACCATTATGGACCACATTGCAAATGCGTTTCTCTTGAAATCCAGATTCCGTGTAATTTTACCACACATTTTGTTCTTGGCAAAGGATATTGTAACTCCAACTTATCTTGTAACTTCTCTGTTTACGTTGAGGGATTTTTTTGCTTTTTGCCTTTTATATATATTATTCACATGTGGCCGTTCTGATACTTTCATGCTCTGAGTGCAATTCGTGTTCACATTACCACATTGTCCCTGTCCACTGGTGTGCCCAGGGAACAAAGAAAAGGTAGTACTTGTATATATTGGCAGAAATGAAAGCATATCTCAGTCCAATTGGTCCCGGATTTGACTGAAAGACTGTATTCTTGTTTATCTGGAATACTGTATGTATATTTTGTAATTGAAATATGCGTAGTCCATTTTATCAGTGGTGGTTAGGTGGTTTTAGAATTACTGTTATTGTAGTATTTGCAACAATACTGATGCACACATTTTAGCTGCAGAATTGCTGTGCTGTTGCAGCATTAAGCTTTCATTGGCAAAAATAGACCTATAAAAATGTCTGTAGACTGAAGATAAAGCTCAAAGCCGGTTCAGCCATGGCAGAAGTCCTGAAGTCACCCTTTGTTTAGTGGAACATAGCTTTCAGTTTGCTTACAAAGACCTCTTTTCTACCACTCCCCCTGTTTCCCCATGCATGTGTGCACCTAAATGACTAAAACATACCCTGGCTCTCATTGTTTTGAATTGTATCATGTAGCCAAAACACATCAGTCTTCTTCCTCATAGGCTAAACCACTCTGTGCGAGGCATCGTGGGTGGTAAGCCCCCATCATGCTTGGAAAGGCGTCACTTTGTCATACCACATAGACACACACATATACACCCACTGGAGTCTTTCCCTCTATCCCTCTCGGCTGTGAGAGAGTGAGAGCAGGGCAGGTCTAAACAGGTGAACAGGCAATAAGCTGGTTCACAGACAAAGGAGACGCATATACACGTATTACAAGCTCAACTGATCAACACTTGACCATTTCATTAGTAAGAAATTTGCATGAGATTTATTAATATGAGAAGATCTAGTGGACTAGAAACAGAGTTTGTTCTATTTAAACAGTGCAAAAAAACACCCCAAAATGTTTATATTTCTGGGCTTTTAAAAAATCTCTGGCTCTAGCACTGTGTAGCAATCTAGCCTATGGTAAAGATAATGTACTGAAGTCAAAGAAGGAAAGCACATCATTTATATTGTGTCGCCACCAGGTGTCGCAACAGATCAATCTTTTGCAGAGCACCGTCTAGCTCAGATAGTTGAGGTAATGCGGAGAGGTCCGTGCCAGGTGGATAGCATCAGAAGGTGATGGCCTCGTGGCTTCAGTATTGATCTGTATCCTATTGTTCTCTCTTGTACACGTTGTATGACTTTTTATGTAATTTGCGTCCAAATAGTCTCGTCGATGACATAATAGGCAATAGCTATGTGAATTTGAAATAGTTGGATCAAGGATAAATTGTAAAGTTGATAGACTAGTCGTGGTCATTTGAAGCTACAATAATAGAGACTATGGTGTATTGTGCGTAGCAGCTTATTCAGGCTTTACGATCGTGAGCGCATCGCTGAAGGTGTGGGAAGAAAACCTGGCTGGCAACAGCAGCGCAGGGGGACCTTCCATTTGTGGTGGTGGTCTCTCTCTCTCTCTCTCTCTCTCTCTCTCTTCTCTCTCTCTCTCTCTCTCTCTCTCTCTCTCTCTCCTCTCTCTCTCTCTCTCTCTCTGTATCACTGCCTCAGGTTCGTGCGCGCGCCGCGAGTCTGATGGGCGCGCGAATGATGATGATGAGAGCGTGACCTCACCGTTTTGTGCACAGCTGCTGCTGGAGAGAGCGCGAAGAGGAGAAGGAGCAGAGCGAAGAGCAAGAGAAACACAAACACGCTGCAGGAGACCGAGAGGGAAACGCACAGAGCCTTTCATAACTCCGAGGAGCAGCCTCAGTGCGCGCGGGGACTCCGCTGTGGAGCAGGGTCCGCCTCCCAGAATGTTCAGTGGCCCGCTTCTTTCACACGGAACACAAACAAGTCTCCGCCACGTCCCGGACACTGAAGCCCAGATGCTCACCCTCTCCGCCGACATGGACGAGTCTTCGTCGCTGCTGGATCTACTGGAGTGCTCGGTGTGCCTGGAACGCCTGGACACCACGGCCAAGGTGCTGCCGTGCCAGCACACCTTCTGCCGCCGCTGCCTGGAGAACATACTGAGCTCCAGAAACGAGCTGCGCTGCCCCGAGTGCCGCATCCTGGTGGACTGCGGGTGGACGACCTCCCGGCGAACATCCTCCTGGTTCGCCTCCTGGATGGGATCAAGCAGCGGCCACAGCGAGGAACGGAGTAGTTGGAGCGGGCAGTAGGCAGTCCCTTCCCGGGGCTCACTTCAGGGCTACGCTGCAGGAATATGCGCTTCTCCTCCGGGCAGTGCTTTAAGAGAGCTGCCTGTTGCCACCAGGAGCTCCCCTGCGAAGGTAAGTTACTCAGTGTTTCTGTTACTGTTTAACTGCATGAACAGTGTAACAAACCAACGTGAGGAGAACTGTCAACTAACTTTTCAGACTGGGAAAGTAACTGCAATTGACTGAAACATGCTCCCATGCATATCTGTGTGGAAAAAGGGTTGTGCATGGTCCCTGCCTCAAATGTTGTTTGCTTTAATACATGCAAATGTCTGTGCTCAGAATGGGCACACAGCAGAAGTGATTCATGTGACAGCTGGTGAAAAGAGAAAACTTGTACCAGACTGAAGTTGTGGAGGCACAGCAGAGGAGCAGGATAATCTCAATCTTATTTTGATGCCCGTCTTCATTTTTCTGAGGAAGTGCTGCTTGTTTCACATGAATTACTGCTATTACACTGTTGGTTTAGCTTAAATTAGGCATTGTTTTGGGTGTGCCTCTGGGTGTGCGTGGCTGTAATTAGCTGTGGTGAGCCACAGACAGGAGCGAGATGTGGGAGACCTGCGGGTCACCTGTCTGTTTCTGGTTGCCGTCCTGTTCCTGCCCTGTGGCCACATGCTGGAACTGTTCAGCATTTCATCGTCTCTGTGGGAGAGAGATGCACTGTTGTCTATGGCTGCAAAGTGAGATGAAAAATGAAGCATTTATGAAAATCAAAATATTTCTGCAAAAGAACTTCCAGTGCTCATGATGCCAATGAAAATACATGTTAGCTGCCAATACCTTTTGTCTCAAAAGAACAATAAAAAATTCTGATCTAAAATAGTGGTTTGTAAACTGTTGGGATAACCACTTCTTGGAGGCAGTTTGTATCTTTGGTGCACAGTAATGGTCAAGTTTCAGCCATGGGTACTACAGCCATCTGCTCTGCTTTGGCTTTGTTGTTGTTTCTTCACACTGTGTATTTTCTCATGATTTGATTCGGTTGGCCCAGTCATTCCTGATATTGACTTAGTATTGTGTTTTTCCATAATGACCTCTCCAGATTATTTATTTATTTGTCGGGACAGTGCATGTTAATGAACATACATGGTCACATGCATGTAAACACGCCACACTGGATTGTAGCCATGGGCTAATTTCCATCTGTCGTCCCCCATGCCACGCTCAAACATCCTGGCCTATTGTACATGTTTTTAGTGGTAGGGGAAACCAGAGTACCTGGAGGAAACCTACGCAGACACAGTGAGAACAAGCAAACTCCACACAGAAAGGCCCGTCGAGGTGGAATCGAACCCAGGACCTTCTAGCTGTGAAGCACAAGCGCTAACCGCTGTGCTACCGTGCCCACATTAACATTATCACATATAGTTTACTATATGTTTTCACCTTCTATACACTACATCTTACATACTAAATTTCATTTGACAATGAACTTAATAGAATAGAAAGACAGCTTTGGACTGGATTATTTAGGCCATTACTCGCCCACAGATACAAATATGTTCGTCCAAATTGGAGCCTTGTCTATTTCATGTTTTATTACCAAGTTTTGGAGAGGGCTTGGTCCTGATTTATGGATGGAAGTGGGTATCCAAATATTTTCTGACGTATTGTGGAACATTTGAGAAACGGTGCTGTCTTAAAAACAATGGCCATGATGTCATCTCTCCTGCAGCTTTTTCTCTAATCCTGACCAAATACCACCAGTTGAAACGTGTCAAACTGAATGTAAGTTTATCAGCAGTAATCTTTGGACAAATGTAAAGGGATTTCTTCAGATCTGGGTGTCTGGTCTGTCTGGGTGTTTGGATTTTTGTAGCCATGTGTTTTTACTGATCTTTATTGTAGAGTAACACAATGAACAATCACAATAACGGCAGCAGCATTGGCATCAGCTCTTGCCCGCCCCTGCAATACAACGGGACTTATCAGGCCGCCAGCAGCATTGATTGAAGCAGTGGAGCACTTCGATGTGATGAAGAGCGGAGCAATGAGCAGTCACTCATTCACAGCCAGTGAACAGGAATCCAAAGACTTAGTGACGTTTCCCCTAACACTTAACATGTTATTTCAGTACAGTCAATAAAGTTTAGCCTCCCCGACAAGGCAGAGTAATTTTGATGACTGTGACAATAAACTGCATTGTGTCCGCCAGTGTGGTGGTGGGAGGTTCTTGGTAATGTACTCTACTCTGGAAACGGTTGTTACATTGTGGCTACAAATTAATGCACACTTGCAGAAATAGTGTCGTAAGGGCTTGTTTGGTATATGTTATGCACCCCATAGATACACTTAGGATTCAGTTATGCTATAACTGAATCCTAAGTGTATCCAACTGTCACTGACAAAAAGACAGTAACAAAAGTGCACTGTAGAAGTACACACTGTATCATAACATACTCTCTGATGGGGCTGGGATGATACACTTTAGTCACGCCACAACACATATTGTCAAGTTTATTTGCAGCGCCCAGCTTGAAAAGGCTTCCTTTCTATGTACTGGATTTCACTCCAATAAAGAGACTTCTTTTCTTTTGGCTTTTTATTTTAAGATGTGCATCGTAGCAGCAGGTGGAAAACCTCAGAGGAAAACATACAAAACAAATGTAAACAACAAATGGTCATTTTAACATTTTAACAGAATTTTTGTACTTTTAATCAAAAAAGGATTTCCAGTATTTTATAATAACTTGTCATTTTAATCAAAGTTTTAGTGATTGCTTTTAGCCAAACCAAAATCAACGATGCATTTAGCAGTATTTCAACATAAACACAATCATGGATTTTAAATCAGTTTTAACTCGAGGAACTGTTCTAACACAATGAAACAAACCCAATGGGATTCACAAAAATACAACAGAAACCAAAACAAAGAGCATTTTTTCCCCTTACCGGCTGTCCTTCACAGTCTTGATGATGATAATGATACATTAGGGTCAATACAATTTGTTGTGCGAATTATACTATTCATATAAATAATTTAAATACATAATTCTTAATTAAGTGAAAATGAAAACACAAGTGGAGTCTGCAACAGGTTTAAACCAAATTTTAATCGTCTTTATAGTCTGACTATGAGTGAAATATTCTGAAAAGATTAAAATGACGGTGCCGGTTTGTAATGCAAGCTGTCTGACTTCTCTTTAACTTTATATCAATCAATAACAAAGTTAGGGGCTGACCGGCCGATATATCGGGCCGATATGAGGTATTTTACAATATCGATAAAAATGCTGTTATCTCCGAAACCGAAAGTGATAAAAACTTCCCGTTTTTTTGTGTGTGTTTTTTTTGCATTGGAAAGAGCTCAGTCAGAGCTTTAAAATGACTCCTACTTTGTTTTCTTATTTTGTGGACTTCTGCAATTTCACGGACAGGTACCTTTTCTCAAGTTTGTCTTTCACCACGCCATATCTAGTACATAAAAGTCTTTCTAAGTGGTGAAATATCCGCGGTGCTTACTCTGTCCTTAGCCCTGTCCACTCTCTGTTGGTTTTAGCGCCCCTTTGAGACAGCACTCCTCTGCCCTGTCTTTATTGGCCCTGGACACACACACACACCACCCATTACCCTCTGCACACCACTGACGCCCCCTGCCCCAGTCATCCCCACGGACCCCAACCCGCTGATGAAAGTGTGAATTAATCTCTCCCACCATTGTGTGCTTGGGTGCGCGTCCCCTGCCGAGTTAAGGCGCATGTGAAGGGGCGAAAATGTGTTTTAAGAGAGGCACTAATGTAATATTGCGCCACGGGAGTCCAATGGGTCAGCCCGAAAGTCGATGTGGGGTAATAAAGGTTGAAGAAGGGTAGTAAATGTGTTGCTATGGAAATAGATGAAGAGGCGAAAGTGCTGAGTCAACAGTGAGACCAGCAGCCTATTCCCCCTGTGCCGTTTGGGCTTTGCCACTGCGCTCCATGAGTTTTAATATGGCTCAATATGTTTGAGCTTTATCATAGTTGACTCAGGGCAGGAGATTTTTGTTGTAGATCTGCTTGCCCTGCCTGTGGGTGGGTTTAGATTTTGAAACACCTCCCATGAGATTATAATAGTTTAATTTATGGACTTTTCCTTTTTATTCAGTTCATCTTTCTTGTATCCGTCCTGGAACGCCACCTTGACATGGTGGAGGAGGAATGATCCTGGGGTTCTATTGTCGGGGCTTCGTGTACTAGAACATGACCTAGTTGACGAAGACAAAGAGTGGTTCAGAAGCCCCTTATGAGAGACTAACAGGCCCAGCTGTCCTTCCGTGGACCCACCACCTGCAGGAGGAGCCATAGGGGTGCTGGTGCAATGTGATTAGGGCAGCTCGGACGTCATGGCTGCCCACACGACCCGGCATGGATGGATCTTTCTTGTAGTGTGCAGTGCATGTGTAGACTCTGAATCCGTATTGCAGTGATGTTGGACACCGTTTCTCACAATCCATTTATTTGTCCATCTGATCATTAACACCTTTGTCCCACTGTCCAATTGTGCTACTACTAGGAATCCAGCTCTAATTTTGTTTAACTTGGAATCAATTTCATTCATCTTTTGTCATCCTTTATACTAACCCTGATATAATATCTACTTAAATCATATTTGAATCCTATTTTAGACCTTTTTAAGACTAGTTTAGACTTGGTTTGATCTTGGAAAACTGAAGATGATGTACTACTTGGGATAAGTTTGTACCAGACTTATAGAATTCCCCCCAGTACTTGTCCTGCAACTAACTTGACATTGTTCGTGATGCACTTCTTCACCTAATACCCCAAAAAAGCTGTTTCTGTTCCCTCACTCCCTCAACAGGAATAAGGGGAAGAAGATATATCTTAAATCTAATTATGCATATCAAAATAACATGCACTGCTCTTCAATATTCTCCATAGACACGTCCTGAACTCAGTCACATCAGGTCTTCGCTCCATTGCCTCCCACAGTGTCACGTTTCAGCAGTAAAAGACTCTGTAAGACATTGTTACCTCATGTCTTTGTTGTGCACAGAGTATATCAGATGTGGAGATGACTCACCCAGACAGCGGCTCTGCAATAAGAATTATCCCAAAGTCTGTCTGAGTTTGGGCTAATGCAATACGTGACATCTCCCTGGTTCAGCCATTTCAGCATGCAGTACAGTGTCTATACCACTAATCTTCAAGAATAACTTTTACAACCCGCATTTGATGTTTTGTTTCAGCGGTTCACATCTTTAACTCCTGCATATGGTTTGATGCCAGATGCCATACCAAGCGATATTCAACAAAAAATGTCATTACCTAAATACGCATGATGATGATGGACTAAATAGGTCTAAATACAATTATATTTACTCTCTCAAATGCTTTATTTTGATTGCCGACTGCACAAATGTCTATGTGTAGCTGATCATTAGCAGCAGGTTTGCTTGTTTTTGTTGTGAGCGTCACGATGCTTTAGTAACTTTCCTCAAATATTCCCCAGTGTTGCTTTAAGAATGAGCTGGCCTGTCAGTCTGGACTCTATGAATAAACCTTCATTGCTATGAATTCCTAATGTACTCAAGAGTTCCCCATCTTTCATTACATTGATCTGCAATCTGAATTATGCTCAGTCAGTCTTATGCATATCCTTGTGAATAATTCAAAGGCTTTGTTCAACTCTTTTCACTTTTACTTTTTGAAGAAAGCTTTCTGCGTGACTATATTATCCATATCTGCACTTCATATGACCTCGTCTGCTCACTAAACCCACCTTTTTTCTCCTAAAAGCAAATGCCTTTTCTGTTGATGGTGTATGGGATTTATTCTGTCTGTTGGAATTCCAGAGACCATTGATAATGTTTCCCGTTCATTCATCCGAAGCTTTTAGTTTTGTCAGGTGCATTGTCCTCAGTACTTACTGCCTGGTGCCATTGGTTGAAGACTCATTTTACTTAATCCTTTCAAACAACTACTGCTGTTTACTTTAGGCCCGTCCACTGCAGAGGTAGTTTGTCATTACTGTCCCACCCTTGATCTGCTCATCTTACCTGTGTTTACCTGGATGTCGTGGCAACGCCTCTGTCGCCGCTACGATAGGCTGCAGCAGCGATTTCATCTCTGGGACAATGCATCGCCCTGTCATTACCACTTGGATGTTAAATGTAAGTTTGTTGCAAAGGAAATAGGCTGTTACAAATCATCCCGTTGATCCGTTATGGGCCATTGGCAGAAAATTGTTGCACAGGCTGCCCGTCTGCCAAACTAAGACATTAGACAGGGTAGCATTACGCCAGTGCACATTATTTTCATTCTTGCATAGATTTCTGCCCGGTAACTGCATATTAATTCCGTATTCTTATCTCTTCTTACAAGTTGGATTTTTTTTTTTTTTTTTTACTATTTTTGACAAGCCAATATATTGAAGCATCTCTACAAGCAAACTCTACTCTTGATACAGTTTGAACAGTAATTACAATGCTGCGTGTCTCCTGGGATGACCCGCAAATTACACCGTAGATTTAATATGTGGGGGCTTGTAGGAGCTCTTGTTTATTGGGCTGCAAGTCTGTGCCTCTTTTACTACTCTGTGTTTATTAGATAGTAGCTATAAGGCACTGGCTGAATGATTTAGATTCAATTACAGTGTACAGTCAGTATTTATTATTTGTTGTCAAAACAGTGCATCTGCCAACAGCATGGTATGTTTACTGAGTTTATGTGAAATAACCTAAATGAGCCTTCTGATTTCTGGACGCATCTGCTACAAAGGCTGTCCACGGGGTAGAAGATCCGTACGTCTGTGGTCCACTGTTTACCCCCAAAGTTTTCATAGTTTTTTTTTTCTCTCCGATGGAGCATCTAAGAACAGCTGGTGTTGTCCCATCCTCTTTCTCTGTTTGGCTATCAGAAAAAACAAAAAAGAAAAATACTGAGGCAACAGATGTTGATATAGATGGGAAATAAAGTACAAAATAATGGGTGCAATTTAAAGGCATACTGCATAGCATTTCACCCAGTAAAAAAAAAGCATAAAATACAAGGATTCATGTATTTATAAAGGGTGTTTGTGTAGAGTTCGGCCATGTTTTTGGTGCAAGGCAACATTATCCATAAACCAGCATTAGCTAAAAACAATATCAAAAAGTGGGGAGAGTCACAACCAGGGATGTCAAGATTAACCGGTTTTACAATTACCGCAGTTATAAAAGCTCACAGTGATTTAATCATAAGGATTCTGCTGTCGGTCTCATGCGTAAATCACCAGTAAAGGTTGAAGACACAGCATCCACCCCAAAACACATGAAGTCAGTGGCAGGTCAAATAATCCAAAGTGAGAGAGAGAGCGAATCTCATCCATTTTCACATGATAATTGCATAACGTTGCCAAAGAAGAGTCCCAAAAGAACCATGTGCAGCTGCGTTTGTTATGTCGCGGTAAAAATTAAAGTTAAACTGTGCGAGCGTATGGAAATCAGCCTATAGGTCCGTTCATTTGTTTAGGTCACTCTTTTGTTTATATTTCATTCGTAAGACATAAGATAAAAGATAACATAGCCTGCATCTTCAATAGGTTTCCACTTAAGTTAAATAAATAAATAAATGTGCACATAATGTCCTGTTTATTTTTTGTCAACATTTAGACACTATTGTAAAGGATTTGAGAACTTCAGTATTTTCTTGTTTTGATAATTGTGAATAATGCACACAATACTTTTTCCTCACAATAATCGTGACTCAAAATGTACATCGTGACATCCCTAGTCACAACTGGTAATCACAACACTCTGTAGTGTCCAAATGCTTTTATGTGAATTATAACTCCAGTATTCAGTATCCAATAGTTTACTGCGGAAAATGTAAAATGTGTCACCATGGTTACTGACCTTCAAGTGACGACTGTAAAACTATCTAACGGTTTACAACACTACATAACCCACAGTACATCAGGACAGCTGTTAAAAGATAGTGTGCGTTCTCTGTTTTGGCAATATCCCCCTCATTTATCCAGTTGACGTATCGTGTGTCGTCTAACTAAGTGCCGTGCGAGCATTTATTACATAAGCGTGTGTCTAATTACTGGGGCCTGCGTCGCCTTGAGTCTGCTGGATGTCATCTGTCACGCGGATCATCCTTGGCCCCGCGCACGCTCAGATATGGAGATGAAATGAGCAGGTCACATGCAGCGGTGATGGATGGAGGAGGCACAGTGGCACTTACAGGGAGATGCTTCAATAAGACGCCTGGTGAGGTGTGTGGGACCGAGAGGTGTGTGCGCTGGGACTGCAAATACTCAATACACCACAGAATTGTTTTGTAAATGGCGTGGGACAATATTAGCAATACTTTATCACAATATCTTAAGTGTGACAAGTTTTGTGGGGGTAAAATAGTTGAGGAATATGTATAAAATATTTTCGTCTATGCACAAAATAAATCTTTGTAATTCAACCTATAAACCGTTTTTTTTTTTTATAAATAAAACCGTAATGATTGAACTAAAAGCTCATCTGTTTTATTCACATGCTTTTCTGGACACTCAGACGTTGCCTCATTCATTTATATTACACTCGTCTTTGTATCCCACTGGGTAAGGCTGCTACGCTTTAACGCAGAAAACTGTGACGGCCTCAGCATCCTGGGTTTGAGTCCTGGTTTTGACCCTTCTTTCAGCCTGTGCTGTCCTTTCTAATGAAACCTGAAAAAGATCAAAACAAAACTTTCTCCCGAGTAGTTGACTAAGGAAACAAATGATAGCTGACAAACTGACTTCTAAAATAACGTGATAGTACCGTACATGGAGATTTAGATATTTCTGTTGTTGAACTTCCTGCTTTACAATATCTAAATTATTTTTATGAAGCCTAGGCGTAAATTCAACCTGGGAGACTAATTTCAGCATCACCTACCACCAGCCAATGACCGCTTACTATCTTGGTGGACCCCCCCCCAGTTAATTCACATTTAATATTTATATTTTTTAACCACATACTGTAACTGGTTAGTGGTCAGTTATACTTTAATATATAACATGCTATGCTTATTTCATAAGATGTTCTGATTACTGGTTTGTTTGTTGTTTACTCAATGTTCGACTTGAAATTTCATCTGATTTGGCTTCAGTTACAGAAATGGAATAACTTTTAATCCTGTAGTGATATAGATATTTAAATTAGTGGTGAAATATTCTACTTTCATTGGGCCAATTGAAATTGCTAGTTTTAGATAGAACATAATGATTATTAGCATACCACATTAAACAGGAGGGCTGCACCAGGGACACAGGATTTTGTGCTGGGAATAACAAATGTGTGACTTTAAAATATCCATTAAAATGCTATTTTACAAAAAATAATGATACTTGTCTCTGTTTCCCACAGGCATGAACAAAAACTCAAGGGCTTCAGCCTGATTTAGTCTCTTACCATATTAGAAGCCGACCTTTAAGTGTATTGTCAGTAAATTCTTGTTCTACAAAGTTACGCTGGAATAGGCTAAATGGCACGAGCCCTCCACCTTTTCACTGGAACCACGTTGACTCGTCTCCAAAGCTGCGCATTTATAATGCGAGTCTCCAAATGCGCGCGGCTAATTAGCATAATTATTCGGCGAAAATAGCGTGAGCGACCTGTGGCTTTTGTCACTGTATTGGCCTGATGGCAGTCAATTACAATAAATATAAGGAAAGAGAAACTTTAGGTTTTAAAACGAGGAGAGAAGGACCTCTGGCTCTGTCTCTGACTCTGCACCTTCCACTCCTCAGGCAGGGACTCGCCTCACTTCATGTTTAACTGTCATTTATGACAAGAAAGTTGCATCTAAGGTCCGCTAGTAGAATAGGTTGGTGTTAAATAAAAGCACATAAGAGCGAGGCAAGACTAATATCTCTCTTTCCAGCTCAGTGTCATTGCATTGCAGAGCCCACCTCATCAAAGTCACTGTTGAGTTGAAGCGTGCGGTGCTGAACACCGGTGTGTGGGCTGAACCATTTGGTACATTTCTAAAGTTGTGTCAGGGCCCTGAGATTCATCCATCATTATTGTTTGTGCAAAATTCTGTCTAGCAACCACTGTATTTCACCCCTGTTTTGTTCAATTCTTATATCAATTATGAGGAAATTTAGAAAGTACAATACAGAACGCTTTTTGCAGCACTTTTGAGGGCCCCTACCCTGCTCTGGGCCCTGGGTAATAAGTACCCTTTACCCCCCAGTCCGACGCCCATGGTCACACCTCCACCTCAGGCCATCAGCGTAAGAGCCGCACCTCCGTAGCAGCCAGTCATTGCCCTTGGTCCTGCTTTTAAGCCTTCATCAATCATGGTTCGTTCGCTTCCCAGCCGTGCTGCGACCCACCTCCACCCCTTCACAGCCTCTTCTAAGAACGGCTTCACCCTGCTTCATCCTTCGCCGGTCTCCCATACAACTACCAGTGTCCAGGCCCCGGAGGAAGACATCCCTAACTCCAACCTGCTCATCCATACTGACTTTAATTCATATAGCGATGTCTACTGCCGGGGTCTGTTATACACATGTCAATAAATCTTCCTAATCCCTTCTTTTGTCTGTCTGAGTTTATCCAGGTTCAAATTAAAGTATGGATTACTAAACACAAAAAGATAGAAAGAAGCCATGACATTATTTCTCATATTGCAGCCCTAGTGTGTAATTAGTAACTTTAATTTAGTGCTGTTTAAGTTCGGGGCTTCAGTGGTAAATCCTAAACAAGCATTGGAGTGTGACTGCTGCTCCCATGGGTGTCTGTGGCCCATCCCCCCTGTGGCTCAAACGCACACTCGGACACACGCACACTTGCACACGCACAGTCATAGTTCAGCCTCGGAGGTCAACCCCCCTGCTGTCTGTGACCATTGTTACTATGGAGATGAGGGTGAGATGTCACTGGCCGCCGGTCACACCAGCGGAATTGCATGGAGCGGACGGACGCCAGATTTTAATTGAAAATATGATAATGCCAAATATTTGAAGTGTCCATCTTCCCGCGGTCATTGAAGCGGGTGTTTACCAGTGAAAGCTTTTTCTGGTTAGAATAAATATTGGATTTTTCAGAGGAAGCGCTGTCTGTTCATTGAAGCTGTACACAAGGCATTAGTCAATCTGTCATAATGTATTTCGGTTAGCCAGACCACGAGTTTTTGTTCTAGTAAGTCTCCTTATAAAAATCATATCACATCTCCCAAATTAATTAATAATATAACAGTGATTCATTTGTAAATTTGTACTTTCAGGAACACTTGGATTTATGTGATGGATTCGGGGAACAGGCCAACAAAGTTACACTCATTAAACACCATTATACAGTATCATCTCAAATCTTTGCCAAATCCTCCAAAATAGTTCCCGAATCCTTTACCCTAAAAAACTTGAAAGGTGGGAGAATAACAGGGGATCAAATTAAGCACTGGCATGTGGGATATGACAGTAAAATGTATATGGGGCTTTAGTTATAGTTGTTTTGGATTGTGATGGGCTGCTCGGGAAAAAAGCATTCAAATGTATTAAATGAATTGTTGTTAAAATTGTTGATACTTTTTTTTAAACATAAGTTTGTCAAAAGTACAGAAATTATGGTTCTAACACTTGTTGTGTGTTGTTGTATCCAGTTTGCTTTTGAATATCGGTAATGAAATTCCCTCTTGTTCCTCTGCACAGATTAGTTACATTAGTTAGGCAAACACTTTAAATTTGACTTTCTTCTACTTGTATAAACCCTGAAACAGCATTTCATTTGAAAGAGCGCTGAAAATTATGAACTGCTAAACTACAAGAATCACGTGCCGTTCAGAACAGGTTGTAGAGGTCTAAACTACAGGATTAGTGCAAGTTTTCACTTCCTGATTTTCAAGTGATCTCCCCGTAAAGCCATCCCACCCCTTCCGCTTGCTCTCCTTCGCTGTGCAGCTGTTTCAATAAAGAGAAAAGAAGAAAAAAAAACGGTCTTGTGGCTGCAGTGAACTATGGCGAGTCCTTTTACTCTGCGATGAAAGAAGAGTGAGGAAAGCAGGACCTGAAAATAGTCAATGGAGAAGATCCGAAGATTACTCAAACATGCTCGAGGGGGTCGAAACACAGCTCAGAGTATGTTTTTGACTTTATAAAATGCTAAAGTAAAGTCAATGGCCTAATACCACCATTTTCCTTTTAAACTCATTTTGTTACACATTTAAGAGCAACATTTGCATTGGTAAAACTTCAATTTCAGTTTGATTACCCCGTGCACTCTTGTAACCCTATATGCACTGCAGTACAGAAGCATTTTATAGACATCTCTTCCACAAAACATCTCTTTACAAAGTTTGTGCCTCTACTGTGTTTCCTCCAATCCACACAGAACTCCCTGCACCTGCTGCTGTGGCTGCTCTGTGACATGTTTGAAGAAGTGGAAGAAGTGTCTCTTGGGAAAAAACATTCGCCGAAACAAGTCCCCCCTGTTGCTCCACGGTGTACGTTCACCATCCCTGCTTGTGCTTTCGCATGTTTTCTGTCATGTCACCAAAACGCCTTCCCGCCTTCTTCATCCCACTCATTCTCCTTCCTCCTCCTCATGTTTCTGTGTAACGGAGAGATGTCCAAACACACCCACCTCCCACTTTAGACTTGGCAGGACGTGCAGACTTGGCTGGGGAGACTATTTGAATTTGGAAACATGGAAATTGGCCTCCTTTCATCGACCTGCTGTTCACGTTTGCGTCTATCTAGTACCCCAATTCGTTCTCGGCCCTTTTCTAAAGCCATTCCTCTCATCTGAACTCATTGTTTTGCCTGCGGTTACTTGGCCCGCAGGAGGATAAAACTTTCTTGGATGGTTCGTCTGGTCCTCAGGATTTAGTCCAGTAAACATTGTCATAAATTGCTTTTTAAAATGCGTTAATTGGACATTTTAGAGCCCTTGGACTCCCCTACACCGAGCAAGGGTTATCTAGGGAGATCTTGAGGGTAGCTTTATTGGATTGCATCTTGAGTTTAAATCAGCGGTGGGAAGGGTTGCAAAATATGTAGTTACGGTAAAGTTATTTCTTAATTCAAAACCTCTGATTAAAATGAACATTACATGAATCAAGGCATTTTGTTTTGAAAGATGTGAATGGGATCGTAACTGAGATAAAATTGTCTGTGTGGTTACAAAACTCACAGCACAATGGCAGTGGGCGTATAAACAATAGTCCTAAAATAACAGATGCTTGCGTAAACTTTACTCATCTGACCGTGGAAACGTGTAAGTGGCACTAACTTTAGCAGAGCAACACCTGCAACAATCTTCACATTTGGTTGAAATGTCCATGACATTACACTGTCGTGATAAAAATGCTGTAGCGACACAAACGTGAATATTTAGAGGAGAATGATTCGGGTTATTTTAGGACAGTGTGATCCTCTTGTTCATAGCTCCAATGTGTGAGTGATCATCTTTCCACACTGACGTCTGTGTCCAAACACGCACTGGCTCTGCCTGTAATCTCTTCTTATGGTTGCGCATTTGAACTGATGCGAGCATGAGTCGCTCTTGTGTTTATTGTGGCTTTATCTGCGGCTCTGTGTGGAAAGCACTGAGAAATAAATAGTTTAAAATTGGTGTAAAAAATCATGTTCATAAATGACTTTTTCATCAGTGACTTGAGCCTATACCTGCAGCTATGGGCCTTTGGTGGTGCAGCCTGGATCACACAGTCAGTGGATAGTTAGTTTGTGGGCTCAAAAACATATTGAACAATGCTAATGCTAATAATTACTCTGAAGTATTTCAAAAGATTATGACAATTCTTATCTATTATCTTATATATTTCATAAACTTGATCTATGAGGTAATCATGATGTATTACAACAGTGATGTTGATTTGTTCACAGTTCTAAAAACCTTTTACGTGACGTAAAAGTCAATTACGTTAACATTCTTTGTTTTGTTTATTCGTCCGATTATCTAATCACAAAGCAGATTGAGCTTGACCTTGCCAGATCCTTTGGCTAAAACCAGTTTGGAAATGAACATAAAGTGACTCTCTCCTACTTCCACAATCTCAACACCTGTCCCCAATCCAGCCCTAGTTAGTGCTAGCGTATCCTTCGGTCGTTAAAGCTCTGGAGGCATTGGTGTCCAATGCAGTTTGAGCCTCCCAAATTCAGTTGTGCCTTTGTAAACCACTGAGAGTACATCCTACAAACATTACCTTTAAAAATGGTCAGTGACGGGCCAGGATTATGACTGTGAGTTCTAAGGGACAAATGAAGTCATACTATTAAAGACAAGCAGACCCGAATGAAAACATTTCAGAACATTTCGCGGTAAAGCAGAAAAAGACAATTGGTGGGACTCAAAGTCAGAACGTTGAGGCTGGATCTTAGCCTGGCTAACGCCAGACTGCTGTGTGCGCTCGAATCTTTTCGAACTTCACAACAGCCTGGGGACCATGGCCGACATTTTTCCATGGATTTGGGCACCAATCACAGAACGAGGAGGGACGGTAAGACGATGACGCGCTATTTGACATACGGACGCTTGTAGTTTGTTTAGGGATAAAAAAATAAAAATATTTACGGATCCAACATGACAGCAGCAGATGCGATGCCATCTTTCGATCAAGCTTTAGAACGTGTTCTAAATAGTTTAGCTCAAAAGTTTACAGCAGGTACGTCACACGTCATCTGATACCATGATACGATTGGCTATGGCTACGTGCAGATGCATGAGAGACATTCGTAGCGCCCAATAAACGGCTATGGACAATCGTAAACCACACCTCTCCTACGAGAAAATGAATTGGTGGTCCCCAGACTAAATATCACTTGTGATTTAGTCTGGCGTTAGCCAGGCTAGCTGGATCTGGCATTTTTGTAATGAACGCGCACCTCAGAGCTGTGAGTTTGAAAATCCGTCTGACGTGGCATATTCGATCAACTTCATATCATATCAGGTATGTCTCCTCCTGCCTCTGTCTGCGCAGTGAAGGCTTCGTCTCTCTAGATGGTTGTAAGCGCATTTTTATGCAGACTGAACTTAACAGTATTTCTCTTTACTCTTTTCTCTTTTATGATTTTGTTTTGTTTACTTTGAATCAACTGTAGAGCTTTAGGAAATAGGACCAGTTTGTTTGTCTCTCACTACAAGTACTACAAGTATTTTTTTTGTACATTGATACTCTTTAGACTTGTGCCCTCCACGGACTACAAATCTCCTCGGGTTATTTATTGAGTGCTGTGAAAATGCGGAAACGTGGAAGTGTGCAGCTGGTCACGCTCCGGACTAAAGGTATTTGGAAAGAATTGTCTGGTTGACAATTCAAAGGCCCAGTGGCGGTCGTGTGGTGAGTGTTTGGCTCAGACTAAAAGGAGGATCTCGCTTCAGGACTATGGGATTATGTAAGCAAGAGAGGTCACAACACCATCCTCCCATCAGCTGTTTGCTTTTGGTCACAATGGGTAGAAACGGCACAATCAAAGCACTGGCACCACTGTGTAAAAAGCATTCTCGCTAGGAGCCATTGAACCCTTTTTCCCAGCCTTTAGAAATTATACCTGTTTTGTTTTTTTATGCACTTACATTGTCACAACACAAAGACACAAAGAAAGCGCAAAGATTTCAAGCACTATAGCCCATAATTAGAGACGTGTTTCCATAGCAACAAGTTCACATGCCTTTTTGTTCAGACCAATTTTTCACAAAAAGCGAGAACGAGAAAGCGATTGGTGTGATGTTTCAGAAGTATCTTTTGGTTTTATGTTTTTGTTTTAGGCAGCATTAGTTCAATGTGAAAATCCTTGAGTAATGTTACGATATATACAATATGGATATTGCTTCGCCTAATACAGGAATGATTTGGCGAGATCTTTGTGCAGTCCTAGATCTAGATAACAGTGAAGCAGGAGACGATTCCATTGCAATTCTACACCTGTTGCTTTGCACATGAAACCAGAGCCAGAGCTTGATGAACTCAAGAAATGTGAATAAAAACGTGTACCTTATGTCATCGCACATACTGTATGTAAGCTGTTCTCAATGGCATTCTGTGACTAATAGATGTCTTTATCTCAGCCGGACCACTTCTGAGCACTGGCCCCAGGATGTGTTATTAAATTCACACAAGGTTTCTTCCCCTGACTCACCATGTGACTCATTTGACATTATAAAAATGTTCAGGGGCACTTGAGAAAAGTCTGAATTATAAACTGCTAAACTAAAGCAAAGTCTTTCTGATTGTGTTCGTTGCGTTAATTGCGACTATGCAAATTGCAATTTCAAAGAAATCTTGCAGTATTGCAAAATACTTGTGTGCATACTCTTACTGTGTTCAGACTTGAAGGATGATCAAAAGTTCTTTGTAGTTGGACACAGATTTGTTTAAATTCAAATTCATATATTATTTATAGAGCGTTTGTGATTTTGCTGAGCTTTGTTAATAATGCATACAGGACATAAGCAATGCTTTAAACTGGCCTCACTAACAAGCCACTCTGTCTTGGACTAAAAGGTTGAACATTTATATTTTATCAAGCCTTTGTGCTAATTAAATCAGAGATTCAAAACACACACAACAGGATCAATGTCCCTGAGATATCAGAGCTTCACCCTGCTGCGATGAAAAACAAAGAACATTTCTTTAATATGTTTTAAATGTCATGCATACTATGACTTATAAACCTGCTTTTGGGCACATTAGAAATGATAATTAATGTTTTATATCTTAAAATAATATGTGTGGACAGGACACTTGGGGTCTTAAACCAAAAACATACAATAGCTAATGGTACACTAACAAATCAATGGCAACATAGTTGGGAGTGCAGAGCTGTTCAGTGCGGTTGAGTCTTTGAGCACCAGTGTTAATTTTGACAACATATTTTAATTTAGTTTTAGTCTTTTGACTAAAATGTAATTTAGTCGACTATATTTAAGACAAATTTAGATTTTAGTCTCTCCTTTTCATTTTTATTTAGTCTTATTTTAGTCGACTAAAATATCTGGACATTTTAGTCATAGTTTTAGTCTCATGAAAACTTTACTAAATTTAATTTTAGTCAGCAGAAATATCACTGACTAAAATTAAAAATATTTTAGTCGATGAAATTATCACTTCCAGGTATGTCCTTTTGTCCCAGTTATGTCACTTTTTTTGGAGCACTGTTGGTTTGTGTGATTATTTCGTTTTTACTATGTACAGTTGTGTGGTGTTGATAGATCACACACAAACTATGAATTAACAACAACTTTGAGTTATGAAGGAAGGAAGATAGACTTTATTTGTATAGTGCCTTTCACAGAGATGGTTACAAAGCGCTTTACATGAAACTAACACTGTGGCTCACTGGCCGCGGGAATCTTGGCTCTTTGACTAGTGACTCCCTTTAGCTGGATTACGATTGCCACACATAACTCAAGATGACATGATATCGTCCATTTCCACTCTGTAAAAATGATGACCACTATTGAAGATATAAATCATCCCCAGCCGTCTTTAAACTCCTCTATTTGAGCCTTTGGTCGTGAACTGTCTCCATCTCGTCTGTCACTGTGCTTTTTTTTTTCTGCTCGCGCGGCTTTATTAGTGTCATCTCTCTCCGTCTGAGTGACGCATGTTCTTCTGCAGACAGACTGAGTGATGATTGCAGCCACTTCTCCTCTTGGCGCTCCCCTCCGTTCGTTATATGCACGCTCAAGTTGGAGCAGGTCCAATCTCATCTCAGCCGCACTTCGAGGGGCCTGCCAGCTCTATTAAAACACCACGGGTCATCGGATCGTTGTTTGGCAAAAGCCGCGTTCGCCAGGCAGAGATGCGAGTGCGAGTTTCCCCGTTAAGAGCCAGACACTGGAGGAATCAGCCAATGATGTGGTGTCACTGATGTGCTGCTAATGTATAATGAAGCAAAGGGGGCAATTAGAAAGTCACAAATACTGCTGCTTAGCACAATAATTTGCAGATATACTGTCTCCGAGGGGTCTTTTTATGAAGAAAACGAGATTTGCCAATATGAATATCTTGTTATTATTACATACTGTTATTGTCTTAACTCCATAGCTGAAGTTTAACTCCCTACAGGGCCTGAATCCCTGCCCTTTCTCTGCCTTACCATTAGTTTTCTGTATTACACACATTGTTTATGTTCATTTGCTGCATTTATTTAAATCGTATTTATAAATAATTCATGTCTTACATTTGATGCTGAATTTATGTCCTTAGCTCTCTTAGACTGCAGCTATTTGTCCCTATTACCTTACCCATACTTTACCCAAACACTGAAAACTGCCTTCTCGTGAGAAAACAAAACCATCCATCATCTCTATTTTAAAATAAAAAAAACCTTTGATACCATAAAACTGTCTGGCGTGAAGAATTATCGCCACAAAAGTTTAGCTTTCAGAAAGCCATTTTCTTTTCTCAGCAGCCACTTCCATAAATGAAATTTATAGAGCGGATCCTGTGCTTTAGCACCTCTGTCATAGCCGGTACTGTCCCATGGAGCTGCTCGATTTCGGGAAAAGATCTTGTTGCCTTTTTTCTCATACTGTGTTTAGAGCTGCTTGGTATGACAAAAATAACATATTCGAGAAGTGTCTTGAATATTGCATTAACAATGTTTTACTGAACCATTTTAACACCGTGCGTTGCAGTAAATATAAACTAAAATTGTAACTAATTTTCTTAAAACAAGACTCATTTATGAACCAAAACAAGTAACTAAATTAAGTAAATCATGGCAATAGATTTTTAGGCACAAGAAATCTCAGTTAGACAATCTCAGTGTTTTTACAATACTTTGAGGCTTCGTGCGATATTGCGTCACCTAATATTGCATTATCAATAACTTGTTGGCGCTATATTGTACCGCCATGTATGCTTTGCAGTGATTTATTTAAACCTCAGTACACATTTTAAACACACCCGTGGAGCATAACATTTGAGAGTGGACCAAACAATCAATACAATAGATTTTACTAGACTGCATGAAACAGGTCATTTGTTGCTTGTAGAGAATGTTGCTTGCGATTCACTAATTGCGACTGCGGTTTCAATTGTGACATCTCTCGCAGCCCCACTGTCCCAGAATTGTTTGTTCCACACAAAACTAGGCTGAAACTGCGCAGAAGTGTTATGTGGATCATCTTGTTTTTTTGTTTTTTCTCCTCCCTCTCGTCTTCAAGGGGCTGGCAGCGGTGGCGGAGATGGGAGCATTAATCAGCTGGGTGGAAGTGTGTGCGCAGTGAGCAGCGGAGAGCCACAGGGGGCGCTGACACCGGAGCGAAACTGGGACAGAGTTAAAGCCCCGAGCCACGGCCTCTCCTCGTTCTCCTCTCAAACACATTCCCGAGAACATTAACCCGTTTCACCCGCGCCGCACAGCCTTTTCTGCTTTTGTCCCTGAATGTGTTTCCAGTGCTGCAGCCTCCTCCGCTCTGGGAGCGCGATGGAGAGGAAGTCTTTTGTTCATGTCTTTCATTGTGGGCTTGGTAGGGTTTCTGGTTTGATATGTTCATCCGAGTAATGACTGCAACTGTTGCACAACTGGTTACCATGCGATTTAGTTTCAGATAATGTTAGCACACAAAAAAGTGGGTAAAGACCAGAGATGCATCGATCCAGCTTTTTTGCTGGTACCACTATCGGTACCGATACTGGATTTTGAGAATCTGCCAATAACACTTTTTTTTAAGTGGCTTTTTCTGAGTTAAAATTTAATTGACTCTTTTCTCCATTTTAAGATCAATAAAGTCATATTTTATTGTCATGATTGCCCGGAAAATTATCAATCATCTATTGATGAACTCTCGGATAAACATTTAACAAGGATCACTGGACTTTTCTACACTACATATCCTTGGGTATATGACAGGCTTTAGGTCACATTAATATAACAACTCACATAAAGTGATCTGATCATTACAAATATGTTAGATCAGTTATTTCTTAAACTAAAATACAAACACTCAGCTTCAGCAGTGGTCATTTTTATTTTATTAGGCTAATTTAGATATTTTTATGTTAGTTTTTGACCCAGCCTTGATTAGTTTTCGTTAGCATGCTAGCTTTAGCATACTGATGCTAACTGCGACATTTTGCGCGGCGATCAAAAATGAGTTTGATCGACGAGGTCAGAGGTTGAAACTAACTCAGTGATTGAATTCTCCAGGTTCTTAACTTTAATCACTTAGATTTAGGTGGTAAAAGGTATGTTTTTAAGGAGTTGAGAGCCAAAATATTGGTTCAGTATAGGGGTGGGCCATATCGTATCGCATATCGTTATCGTGATATGCGTTTTTGATATCGTTGTCATTTTTGATATCGTTGTGGACATGATATAATTTATGTTGCGCTCAGCTCGATCAGAGCAGCATAACACTGACTGTAGATACGGAGCAGGTGCTTAAACTGTGAAATGAAATGAAGGATGTAAACTGCTTGAGTAGATCATATTTGCGAGAATTAGTATGCCGTTAAAAAAAGAACGAATAAAATATCACTGAATTAATCTTCCCAATAGACGTAAGCTGGGATTTTGAAGTAATTGTCCATTGTCAGTTATATCGTCAAATATATCGTTATCGAGATATTCTTTTTATATCGTGATACAGATTTTTGGCCATATCGCCCTGCCCTAGTTCAGTATCGGATATTTGTAGCCGATACCTGATATCGTATTTTTCAGTACTAGCTCCGATATCCGATACCAGTATCTGATCGGTGCATCCCTAGTAAAGACCTTATTATTATTAATTTTCCTTGATTTTACCTGACAAACTAGAAGGAAAATTAATTATTTTAAATTATAACCTTGATCAAATGTTTTATTCAAAGACGCTGCCACATGTAGAGCAAAACCAATCAATACCATGCCCTGTTCTTGATAATAAAGTTGACCTATTGTACTGTAGTGTAGCAGCGGTGACTAAAGCTCCTCTCCTCTTGTGTCATTTCGTTTTTATGTGCACTTTATATTTCCCCCACTCTCTGTTCTTCCTCTCTAGTTTTGAGTGACACTTCTGCACATCCTCATATCTCTTCCATTCAGCTGCTGTGGCTTAAACGTCACACTTTTTAAGATATAAAACAAAGTCAGCAGGTTGGCTCTGCTCCGTGTAGTAAGCTGTGATCCTGGCCGTATTAAAGGCGAACCTCCATGGTCGCACCTATTCAGTCACGCTCCGCTCTCTGCATTCCCAGCAGCAGAAAATTGAATTCTTACCGCTGTTGTTGCCTGTGATGTCCATGTCCCAGATAAGTCACTCATGTCCCTTGGCTCCGGCATGTAGATGCACAAACTGTGTTTAATAAGGACGAACTGATGTGGACTTTCTCTGGACAACTACAGTGTTTCCTCCTGGTTCATTGTCTTTGCTTATACACTCTCGCTTTCTTTTAGAGAAGAGAAGAATAAAGGATTAGAGCAACGAGCATGAATTAAACAAAAATGCTACTTAAGGTATGTTTTTATATGGGAACTATATTGTAGTATAGATTAGCCACACACAAAAGCTATACCAGAGAAATTGGTGTACACTGTGTGAACTGGCTTTCACATAATGTTAATGTTATTCCACAGTATGAATAAGACTAGTGCTGTGGATTAGTCATGACTACAAAAAGATGAATAGCCTATGGAAACAGCCAAAGAAAGAGAGATTGGCCTTTTGTGTTCTTATTGGGCTGGACAATTAATCAGAAATTTAATCTAAATCCAAATCTCTCCTTTGGTCAATCAATAAGCGTCACTTTATAATGATCAGGTTTATGGTCATTTCTTTGGCAGAAACAGCATCTATTTTTGGAGTTTGGATGAGACAATGGGAGATTTCTGTGCGTTAAATAATACTTGAGAAAAGCATTTGTATATGTTTGAGGTTTTATATAAAAGGTATGTCTCAGAATCAGCTACATGTATTTGTTTTTATTATGGAAAAATCAAAACGAGATCGATCCATTTGAGAGAAAAAAAACCGTGATAAATATTTTTTACCATATCGTCCAGCCCTAGTATGTTTTTGTAATACTTTATGTTTCTCAAATGGATTTATATCTAATGTTATAATATCAAATCTTTTAATAACATAATATCATCTTTAAAGATACTGTGTATGACGGGACTATTAATCTACCTAGTTTGCATATGTTTTCATTGCTTTCATTGGTTTATTCACGCAATGCATTGTATTTACTGAACCACACAATGAACACAAAATGAACATTTAAAACAATAATTTTTTCCCCATGTGCTCGGCATTTCCATTCACAATATTGAACTTTTTACTTCCAGGTCTCGCTATGGGACATTTAAATCCTTATCCTGCCTCCCAGCGTTGTCACTCTGTGCATTGTAAATCCATAAAAGTCAGCCACAGAAGCCAAAGCCGCATTGACGTGTACAAGCAAATGTCATCCATTATCACTGCAGCATCCTTCACTCCTCCAGAGCCGAAGTCCTTCCAAAACTGTCACACCACATTGACTACAGAAAGCTGAGTATTTTTGCCTAGTTATCATTCTGCTCCAAGTTTGTTTATTACAAAGAGACCACTTCGGATAGAAAACAAACCTACATTTTCCGACCAAGGGTTGCCACAATCAGTCATATTTTGCTTATAGTAAATTCCATATCAAGGCATGATGAACTTTAATCAAGGAGACACGTTTGAAAAATAATCACGAAACAAATGAGCCTAATAGTTATGTATTAGAGATTTGGTCCACACCCGCTGTGGAGGGCTCTGCAGGATCTCAAAATAATAATTATCAGAAGAACTTTGTTTATTTTCCATAACACGCCGTGCGCTTTTGAACTTCTTTGTGTCTTTCTACAGGCGTTGCTGCTGTATTTAGTCACAGCTTAGTGGATTGAGATATTAACCAGACCAAAGCATTTTTACACTAAACTCAAAATCAGATGCCCTTTCTGACAACTCCTAATAATGTACTACACTTTCAGTAACAGTTGTCGGGGATATTTGGCGTATCCACACGGGACTGATTGAGCAGTTTGTCACAACAGATGGCCCTAGACCCTGCAGATGTTGTGTGTTGTCAATAGTGAATAAAGATCGCTTGTTGTTCTTAATTGAATCTTATAGGTGGCTGGTGGCCCGTGCGGCAGACAGACTCTCGCATTTACACTCTGAATGATAATGCGAAAACGATGAGTGATTATCATTCTGGACATAGCCATTTTGATTAACAGAAAAAGAGGCTCACAACTTCTGCTACAACCTACTGGAATTATATTAGGAAACAAATTGCTGAAGGGGATATAACACACAGGTTTCGATTTGTTTGAGAATAATAATGGCCAAAAAAAAGTTTGTTTCCTTATTTTTACTGAGTAACCAATAACGACAATAACATGTTACTATGATCACAAAAAGCTTTGATGTTGAGAGAAATGCAAATCCTCCAGCACCCTTTGTGGAAATCATGGCTGACTGAGTTTGGAAGAACATTTAACCTCTTAACTCCCACCTGAACCAAGCAAATTTTTCTCCAGTTTGGCATTACCCAAATCTAAAAGCTTCTTGAAGAAAAAAAAAAGTTGAGAAGCTTGTAGATTTGGGAGAACTGGAGAAAATTCGCTCGTTTAAGGTGGTTTTAAGTTTTGTATTTGCGAGTTTTAAACCAAGATTTAGTTCAAAGTGCCCTCTTTAAACGAGGAGCAGTAACATTTGAGGGAAGACAAGACAAGAACGCATTTCCTATTTTAAACTATGGGGGGGTTGGACAGATGGGTGTATGTTGGCGCCCCATTGGTGGTCTGCTGCTGACATCAGCCTGTGCCGGTCTGCTTATGTGCCCGAGAGTCTTCTCCTAATGCGGGACGAGGTGTGAGCAATTTCTTGTGGGTCACCCCAATTTGACCTGCCACCTGAATAAGGTATTTCACAGCGCTGTCCCAGAAACGGCGCAGTGAGGCATAACAAACCGATGCAGCTTACGGTCAAATAATGAGAATGAATGGCTCAGTTTTTAGCCCTGTTGGAGTACACCTGCGTCCCGCTATAGTCACTGTGATGATGCACGGGCTTTTTTAAATGTCCTTTTATTTAGCACTTTTTTCTCGAACACAAGGCTGCAGGGACTCTTTTATTAGAGGCTGCAAATTGTGTGCAAGGCCTGACCAAAGCATTTAAATGAAAAGGGAGTCAGTAATGTGAAGATGCAATGACTGGGAAGTGGATATACTCAAAATCAATCAAGTTTAAGCTCAATAGTTAACTAGAATTTGCATGAAGACCAGCTTTGAAATGGGAAAGTTGAAACCATTACAGGTTTGTTAAGAATGAAATATATTGCAGGTAACGCAATACCAAGTCACAAAATCACTTAGGCCTTACAACAGGCATAAAACAACTTAGAAGTGTTTTGTTTTAATGATTTTCCTAATTTAGATCCATTTCAGCCTTCCGGTCATGATGTAGTATTTTTTTAAAGTTTTGTTTTTATCACTCAACACAGTGATTTTTAACATATCATGTAGGTGCAGTCCTAATTTTGATTCATGGTGGTATTCTATAAACATTCAAGATTTCTGTCTGGAACTGTATTGTCGTTCTTCAACACGATCTGCAATAACTTTATTAAACTTGCCTTTTTGAGCGTCAATGAGATTGACACGAAACACATTGTTAAAAAAATGATAATAAAAAATCGAGGTGACAGTTCAAAGCTCTTCTTGCTTTTGCATCAGAAACTAAGTTCAGTTCACTTCAAACAGGACAATTAGGCGCTGTACCATCTCGAATCTAGTTTTATATGTCCAGACCTACGCCCTTTGTAATTCATTTTAATCAGTTTGAGACACAGATGATCCACTTTGGTTTATTATAATCCCGTTTGAGTCCTGTATAATCCAGTTTGGGGCAGTTTGGTTTGGTTTCAGCGCCGGAGTGATCGCGCTGTGGGGCTCGGCGGGATCGCGGTGGACTCCGGCCCTTTGCCTCCCTCTCGCTCGGCTTGAACAATGTTACGATTGACCCGCTCAGCAGACAGATGGAGAGGTGTGTGTGTGTGTGTCCGCGTGGAGCCGTCTGGAGCGGCAGTAGCCTCTCGGTGGCTTTATGGTTTTTTGGCCAGACAGTCAAACACACACAAACACACACACACACACAAGCACGGTTAGACGGGTATCGCTATCCCTATGGGGACACTCCAATCTGATAACACCTACTTCAAAAGCATCATTCCAAAGTAGTACACAAAGGATTTCAGAGTTTGGTGCCAAAATTGAAAACCAGGCCTATTGTCGAAGGCTGTGTCTGCTACAGGGGAAGAGAACGCCTTACATAATAACATAAATTAATATATAAAGCCTTAGTGGAGCTTGCAACAGTATCAATCAAACAAGCGGTCTTTAAACTAGGGGTGCCCATTGCGTTGAACATGAGCTACCCGATCGCGGAGTCCTATATCACTCCAAAACTGTCTTGACTTGCTCGCATTTGGTCATTGGATTGACACAAGGTACAACCATTTGATACATTCTGTTCACACACGGGACACGAGCACGAGGGACCCGCAAGCTACAGACAAAATAATGACTGTCACCGGCCACACACATTCCTTTGGCCGCGCGTAAGTACGGCCAGCTGTTACTGCTGCGCGAGACACGGCGATACTGTCATACACAGACACTCTGGAGAGAAAGGGTCCATCCGAATTCCTCAAATAATAGCACCTATGTCCTTCCTCACTGACAGCCCAATTCGGACGCTTCTTGTCATGGCGGACGCTGACGCACATCCAGTTTAGCCTTAGACCTCTCACCTGTCTGCTCGTTTTGGATGTAGCCGAAGAGAGAGCAGAGATGAAGAGGAGGAGCCAGTTAGACCCGTATAATGCATCCCTCCTACCTGTTGTCCACTCTGTCCTTCGAGTAGTTTGTTGTGACTTTGTTCAAGTCTGAAGCCCCGCCCCTGAGCGTTACCATGAAGCTCCTGTTACTCACCAAAACCACTTAGATCATATTTGAAGAGCAAGCAATGAAGCGATAATACACCTCAATTCACATTCATTTTTGGGATAATTGACATTTAGTCCAGATCATACAATCCATGATGATACGTGAAGACAGAATATAACATATAACAACAACAAAAAACTCCCTCTTGTGACCTTCCGAGAAATCTATTGGTAAATCTCTGGGCCTTGCTGACTTTGAATGAAGCTCGCAAGCACAATGCATTATATTGAATGCTGTTGAGAATAAGCACTTGTCATTTTCCTGGACAGTAATTACCAAGTGCTCCGATACCGATTGCTTAGGTGTAGGAGTAATGGGCTCAGTGTGGGTCACTCACAGCAGATCTGAGCTACAGTCAGTCTAAAGTGCCACTTCACTCACACACTTCCCTCAAATGAATATTTTACTTCAGCCGCAAATGTGTCTGTTTCCACTCCTCTGTGCACTTGTACAGGGTTATGTTTACACGGGAGGTTAAATCCAGCAGATTGTATGTGTAACTGGCAAGAGTAAGAGGAGAAAAACCTTGATGGGTGACTGCTTCCGAGAATGACGCACAGTTATGACCACACACTGTATATTTTGGGTAGTGAGGCCTCACATGTTAAACTCTTGAAAAGATTATGTGGCTGTGGTCAGTGCACGGCCAGTGATGAAAACAAATGAAATGTTTAGAAGTTGTTGAGGGGAGGGCTGCACCATGTTTAAAAAATTTTAATAAAATAAGAATCCCTAAACCATTTCAAAACATAGCACCTCATTAAGTTTAAACGCAAACCATAAGCGGCATGTTTTGTTGTTTGCAAATGAATTTTTTGCCTAAATCATTTAGAAATGTACTAAATGCGATCATTGAAATTGGTGTGATTGTTCTTGCAATCTTAGGTGGGAGATTGTTATATTGGGTTTGATAACCCAAAGTCCCCTCTCTCTCGGTATGCCTGTCTGTCTGATGGGGCCATGCAGCTGCTAAGAACTGTCCCACGCTGATGATGTCAACAAGCAGCTGCTTCCCAGTGATCACATGGCACTTCTTCACTCCACCCGGAACAACACACACTCAAAACTTACAAACGAGTGGAGTGTGTAGACAACTCATCCAGATTTGCTCAGGTATCCAAGTTTACTCGAGGATCTTGCAATGATTTGGTCCCAAAGCACTGTTTAAAACCAGTTTTTATTTACCCTCACATCCCTTTGCATCCCTTAGCTTTTGTTCCCCATCAAATGCCCTTCCTGTTACCAGTCATTAGACGGCAGTGGGTGCTGTGGATCAATTGAGGACACAAATATGGAAAGCACTTCTGGCAAGATTTTAGTCTAAAACAGTAAAATTCTGTGTCATCTAAAGCAATGGCTCCCAGGGTCTGGACGAAGCCCCACAGAGATGCCTCCAAATTTTCCCCACACATCATTCACATAAAAACAGTTTGAAAATAATTTTCCTTATCAGCTCTGGTAGTATTTAGCACACTGTTACACGTTGCACTAAATTACACATTCCTTTAGCTATAGAGTAAATTATTATTATTGAAGGGGTTCCACGGGATCATATAAAGGGATTTTTATGGCATTTGGAAATGGAAATTTATATGTCAAAGATGCTTGTGAACTTTCTCTATTGCTAATTCTAGAGCGAGTCCTAACAGTATTTAAAATCCTTATGAATCGCACATGATAGTGACACATGACAAAGATGTGTTGAGAGAAAAGCTGTGTCTTGATGTGTACAGTACAGTAAAAGCGTGTGTGTCTATAATAGATGGGATTTCTCTGTATTTTGCGTTTTGTGGCTACACTCCATCACTGCGCTGATTGGAGATGCATAGAGGACCATCTGCCTGCTCCATCTGACGCCGCGCCCCACTCTCTCCTCGTCAGATATACAGTACTTCTCCTCACCTCGTTACTCCTATATTTCCTAGCACTGCCTCAGATGATCTCTATAGGGCGTCTGCGCATTAGGCGACAAATGTTCCCTAAATTATGCCGTGTTCAAAACAAATCTGTGCTTATTTTCCCAGTTTTCGTCAAAAAGGGAAAATAAAATCTCATTTGCATGTGTGTGGCCATTATTGAGGCAATGGAGGATGGCGAGAGCCTTGAACCCCTCTGTACTCCCCTGAGTGAGAAGCTTCAGTCACGGAGTATGGGCGCCATCTGCACTAACTTCAATCTGCTGTGAGCCAGCCCTGTCTTTTAATGGTTTCATGTTGTTTCAAGCAATTAAGAAGTTACTTTTCTATAACCAACAATTCAATCAAACCATTTCCCTTTTGCTGATCTCTATAGACACAACGATGAGATCATGTTTTACAATAATGTAGTGTAACATTATAAACACCAACTACACAGGGCTCCACGACATGAGGCAAAATGTGAATGTGAAATTAGATCATTGCTTTTAATGTTGTGAAACACATACGTTTCATTGAATGTAAACAATCATAGGTGTCAAAGCAAGACTTAAAAAAATTGCTAAATTAGGAAGGGTAAAATAGAACAAAAGATAAGAAAACTAGATTGTTTATCACAACATGTTCATGGCTCAATATACTGAACTTCAAATTCTGTTATTGTGACAGGCCTACCTATCAGAGAGGGATTTTCTTAGGTGACAATTGATATGAAAAGTTTAAGATACGTTTAATCCAATACCACAGCCTTTTATTCTGAACACCGATTAACTACATCAAGGCACCTGGCAGGGTTTTTCCAGAGAGTCTTATGAAGTAAAGAAATCCCAAGCCACAGCACTTAGTGGAATCGCCCAAAAGCCTCGTAAATGTCCACTAAATAGAGCTAAGTACAAACCGAGTACAAGTCACGGTCTTGAGATTAGCCTTTCGATATACACTGACGCACTGAAGGAAACATACGTAATCCGTATATCAGCCCATGTGACTGTGGCGTTCCCTTTATGCTGTTATCAGTCACAAATGCGTCTTATCTGGGGCCTTTAAAATGGCGGCTGCTATCAAGTTCATTTTTTTTTTGTCCCCTCATAATCCATCAAGCCTTTTTATTATTCCTTCTTATCAACTTCATTTCATTAGCGGCGACCCTTATCTGGTGAAGGGTGCTTCCAGGAAAAAATTAAAAGTTACTGTGAAACTTAGATGGGTCTGCAGCCCTTAGGCCCTTAAGTTTAGATGAGATGTTCCGCTCTGTTTGAGGGATGTTGTTGCACACAGGGGGTTACGAACTCCGCAGGAGATGAACTGCCTCTTGTAGCAGCAGTACAGCATTGTTAAATAAAAGAAAAAATAAAGAAAAAGGACGTTTAGCAGATCATTTGATTATGTGGACTTCTATAACAGGTTTTTCAAAGTCAAAAGTATATTAGATGTGATCTAGTGAAAGACATGAAGCACTACTATTACAATCGTAACTTAAGGTGTACAAAAGATTCACACCTGGCCCTGAGTAGATACTGTGAATTTAGTTTTTATTTATTTTACTGCACTGCATCAAATATACTCATTGTAGAAGAAGAAGACAATTTTACATTCACTCCACACTCGATGGTGGTAAGCTACGTACTGTAGCTTCAGTTTCATTCATCCTGGCCTATTGTACGTGTTTTTAGTTGTAGGGGAAACCGGAGTACCCGGAGGAAACCTACGCAGACACGGAGAGAAAATGCAAACTTCACACAGAAAGATGGCTTGTAGATGGCTTAAAGGTGCTTAAAGAAATATTTTGTTAATGGTATTAGTTAGTTACCCACCAATGTTTACACAATATATTGGTTTACACTTTTAAATTATTTTTCATTTTGTTCTGTAAAATATAATATTTCATCTTTATTTATTATTACAAATTACGTCAAAATCATTCTCGTGAACCCAATCTCAAGTCTCGTGTCTCGGCCCACCCCTAGTGGAATGTGTCTAAATAGAACAGCATTTACTTACAGGATATCTGGGTATGTCACTGTAAGACAGAGCCAGTGCAATATTGTTTACAAAAAATATTGTACTTTGTAAAAGTCAAACCCGCACCCAGAGCCTCAGTTTCTCTGGTTTCTTAAAAGTAACTCTGAGTATTGTGACTGTGACATGCCTAGCCTCCAAAAACAGAAATGGCTCAACTGAATTTGTATTGACTTTCTCAGCACAAACTCCCCTTCAGAATCCCGGAGGTGTTTTTTAAGACGTCTCAGAGTACACAACATTAGCAATTCTAAATAAATATGTTTTTAAAAAGCATCCTACAGTATGTGGCAGCAAAGTGACCTCCCTCCTCACTCTCACTACTACACAACTTCAAACTCCAACTCTGCGGGTGTACTCTACACTGCTGCCTCATGGAAATAGGTCTTTGAGTGTTATATTTAGCTCTGCTGACATCCACTTTCCTGCCTTTATTCTTGAAATATCAATCTCTACCTCATATGTATTTTTGCTCTGCGTGCTGCACCTCAGAATATCAAAGTTTGTGTACTTGTGCCTGTAGTGATTTGTTTGCGATGGTGTTTGACACATACAGAGTTGCTGACAGCTGCCCGACTCAGCGGCTCCCTCTCTCACACGCGTCCCGAGGAAGCGAGTGAAGGATCGCATTTCCCACCATAAAAAAAAAAGCGTTATCTGACCCACTGTGGCCCGCTACATCTGTCCCAAAAGCCCGCTCTTCCTCAATCTACTGTCTCGCTCCTCTTCCCAGCAGGACCCCCCTCCTCTCCCCTCCCATTCCCCCATCTCTCCTCGTTACTCCCATCCCGTCTCCGTTTCCCTCGCCATTATCCCGTCTCTTACTCTCTCGCCCCCTTTCCATCCCCACTTATCACTCATCTGGCCCACTTCCCCGATCACAAACCCTGCAGCGAACAACCACGTGTGTCAGTGCACATAAGAGGGATCATTTATAACTAAGATGTTTGCCAAAATAAACCTTTAATCTGCTTAAAAAACAAACAAACCCAAAACACACACACACACACATGCACCCATAGATAATCTTATAGATAGTCTTATCGCCACTAAATCTGTTTTAAAGCAATAAATCGTCTATTCAACGGGTAATTTCAGCACTATTATCAATCTGTCTGTCCATCAGCTGCACGCAAGATCATCCATAAGGTTTCCCTGACAGGATTTGGCTTAAAACATTGGCATACCGCAGCTTACAATGGCTTTTTCCTCCAGAGCTTTTATTGTGAATCCGATCCGTTGGGATGCTTTATTATGCAATCAATCCGTGCGATTTTAGCAAACAGCGTTAGCCCTTACGCGCCTGTCCCCAAACGCTGATGACTCGCTGCTTTGCCAGATGAGAGCCACACTGTATACGTTCGCTCCGTGACACAGCGCCTCTCATGTCGCTGCAAGATAAAGTAGCCGTGGTCCATGAAAGTACGGCAAATACCGTAAATATTTGATGAGTGATATAATTCAAATCACCATGTGATGAATAGTGCATCGTCTGGTGGGATTTGATGAATGTTTGTCTTTGTTACTGATCTCCCCAGCTGCAGCTGCCGCGCCAACTCCCTGTGCAGTATATGGTGCGGGAATAATGAATTAAGTTCAAATTCAGACAGAATACGGGAGTGCCGCTGGGTTTTAGAGGGAAAAAGCGATGTACGACTCCTAAGAGCACTAATTGGTACACTGCTATTAAATAATAAACAAAATGGTGTGAGTGGTGAGAGCAGAAGAACGCACCGTGATGCTCCTGCTCCTGTTGCTCCCAGCCACTGTTCAACACATCAATTAGTTAGAAAGAACTGTGACTGGCCCATTGTTGCTGATACTAAACGCTCCAGTCATCCTTCGCCAGAAAAATCAAATATTGGGGCTGCAAAATTTTATGCAATCAAATTGAAATAGCAATTTGAATGATTACAATCAGCAAAACGCAAAGCCTGCCATTGTTTGTGTAACACAAAACGGCAGAATAATCGGCCTTAATTGGGATTCATAAAGAATAGTTTAGACCTTTACAAACATGTTCTGAAAATTGTGTCTTTGGAAGAATAATCTTTGCACACACTAGACAAGAAACAAACAATTGAATTTGTTGAAATTAATTGTAATTTATAATCAAAATTCAGTTCACAGGGTTCATTTTTAACATGCTGAGCTTTAACATTTGAGAGAAGACTGAAGTCTTTATGGCTGCTTAAATGGACTTGCTCCTCTCCTAGTGGATTTTATCAGTAGAAAGACAACAACTAGAAGAAGAAGATCTTAATTTATATAGCGCCTTTCACTATAGTAACAAAGCGCTTTACATGAGACAAGAATAGTAATCGAGTACACCCTACACAGCATTGACCAGAGGAGAATGTAACATACAAATGTAACATACAAATATAATGGCTCTCGACTAGATTTAGCGGTGTCTGTCAGAGGCACACAGTCGGTTACACACAGCCAGCCCATGTCAGGAACTGGAGCACCAACTCAGCATTTAAAATCGCTTTGAAACATTGGTTGAAAACAGTCACAGATGGTTTATCCTTTTGTCAAATCTTTTCTCTCTGTGATACCGATTTATTGTCACTACATGTTGTCAGTGAAGTGTCTGTATTACACTATGTATTCTCTTCAGCATGTTGTCTTGTTGAATGCCTATTGTTCTTACCTGCCTTAGATGAAAATTTGCTTTTGTGCTACTGGCATGTTTACGTTTATGCTTTCTACTGACATTGATTAATGTGCATTGTCTTAATTCAAACACAGTTAATACATAAATAAAATAAATAAATATGAGCTGCAAAACTAACACAACACTGCATCCATTTCAGAACTTCAATATTGAGGTCTCGACGACAGGGTTGGTAGGTTTTAATAAACCTCACGGAGAAAGGAAATTGCGTTGCCTGCAATAGATATTGTACTACTTTGTGATCTCCATTTGTTATGCTGAATTTAGCTTGTTCACACAGTACTAAAACGGAGGAGCATTTGTTGAAGAAGTGGCACCTCTGTTTACCCCAGTTCATCATTGTCACAATCCTCTTCAGATTTGGCTGCTGTGGCTTTGATAGTGTTTTGATATTCTTGCCTCATCCGCTTAAATTCCAGCATAAATTAGCAGAACAAACTCCATTGAGACACAGAATAGTTTTGTCATGACAGAATCATCTCTATTTATCTAATCTTAGCGCTGGAGTAAATGTTTTCGTACACGTGCAGTTGAATTATTACACTTTATTCTTACACTATTTGGTATTTGGTCTGGGTCATTCATTTGGAAAGAATCACAGTTGTCATCACAAACTAGAATCAATGGCACAACTTCCCCAGAAAGTACAACATTTGCTGATATTTACCTACTCAGTGACAAAAGACAAAAATCAACAAAACACCGAGCTGCTATTTATCAGCCGCGCTCAGTGTGCAGCGCTTTCGGTGGCAGCGTTATTAACCATTAACTGCACCAATGACAAAGGCAATCCCTTCTGTAACGTGTACATTTATCTCACTGCTTCGTGCTTCTGGATGTGAGCAGAGGAATATACAGTAGCTTCATTTTTCAGAGGAGGCTCAGAGTAGAGATGGAAATTGCAAAAAGGGATCTGAATGGCAGAGTATTAAAACAGCTGCTATCAAAAGTTGGGCATCAACAGTTTGATGAAAAGGTTTTTAATGTGCAATCATTCTGTAGATGAGGGGCCATTTCAGTCCTTGAAATATGGAACTCTCCCTATTCTCAATGACATTAACATCTATAGTCATAACTTTAAAAAATATATATTTTCTTCATAACATGGTCCCTTAATTGGTGTCAAACAATGAGTAATACTTACCACCAGCATTATAACATTAAAATCAGTGATAAAGATGAAAACGTGTTATATGCACTACACAGCATTGTGTTCTTTATGACACAAACTGCTCGGTTTATCCAAGCTTGGTACTGGCACAAATACAACACTGTTCCCCTATGAAACTCTGTATCTCTCTCCTTCAACATTGATGTTTATCTAAGTTTTTATGTGGCCTCAGATATTCTAATCTTCAGACTGATACACCGATTAAAACCTAAATTAACAATTAATTACAGCCTCTGTTGTGCACTTGTTTTATTCAATTGAAATGTTTCCCACGGATATCCGCAGGGAAAATGAGTCCTTATTTGAATAATTTTATTTGTTAAACTTTTCCACTTTTTAATTTATACACAGTCTTTTTAAACCAGTGTGGCATAATTGACAGGTCTTTATGATAATATAAGAAATAGAAAAAGTATATCATTTTGAAACGCACAATGCAATTATAGTGATTTCTTGCGGGAGCATTAACATTTGAGCGAAGACTGAAATATTTAACTCCAAAACTGATACAAGAACATGTTCAAGTCTAAACGTGTAATTCAATTGATAGTGTTTAATTACCAAGCTCTAAGACTAGTTTATTCAGCTTGTTCTTAGACTATATGGGGAGGGACCATAGCCTGCTATGCTGCATGTTTAGCTCCAATATCTCCCGATGAAAAGTCAAGTTCCTTCGGGGTTGACTGAGCAGAGCAGCTGTACACTCATAGCCTCTTTTGCTAATGGTGTGGGGTCAGGAGCAGGTCGCCATACTCCAGCAGGAGGTCAGGGAGGAGGCCACTTTTTCATCTGCACGACTTCAACATCATGTCTACTGTATGCTTTGAGCCGTGTGTTCCTTTACTGCAAGCCATATATTTCTAACCTCAGTGCTTATTTTAGCGGGTTATATGTTAGCGTCAGAGTTGGCCCACCCACCTGATCCACGCTACCTGATCCGCAACACCCCTTGGCTCCTGAAGTCATTACACACTGCTACATAATCCCTATCTGTCTCGGGCAGCTCTCTGGGGGACTCAAACATACGCAGCAGTACATCAGGAGTCTCTGCATTGTCCTAATTACCTTAAACTTCACAGTAGCGGTGCAGGAGAAAATGCAGAAACTCAGAACGTGGCTATAAAATAAGGGAGACAGTAAAATCTTTAGCTGGCGAGGAAAGGATCATTAGCCATTCGAGGGACAGGAACAGAGATGGATTTAAGGGACTTAAATCATCATTATCACATACTTACATAATCACACCTTTTCATGTTATTTTGACTTTAATGGGCCTTGTTTTTTCTAGGGCTGGGCGATATATCGATATTTAAGATATATCGATATTATTTTTAATGAGCTAAGGAATTAGACCATATTGCATATATCGATATAGTCCAAATTTGCGCTGTAATACTTGCTTCAGGCAAGCCGCTGATCTGAGCTCTCTGCACTGCTCCCCACGCACCGGCCCGGCCCCTCCTCAGACACTCAGGCACTCTTCAACAAACATGGAGAAAGCAACAATGTCTGTGAAGCGTGCGGAGGAGAACCCCTTGGTTGGTTAAACAAAAAACAGTGGCTCAATCATTTGGAGATGGTTTGGATACAAATGATCAGATGAGCAACAAAACCATGCTACGTATATGTAGGGAGGCACACGATTTTGGACCATGCAGCTGATGGCCACGGCCTATAAGTGAATGTAGCGGCGAGATATGGTTTGCAGTAGATCGTGGCTGTACTATGAAAATATCAGTGTTTATAATGCTGCCACCACGAAGGACTATTGCTTTTTCCCTGTTAGCATTGCGTTAGCCGCAACGCTAATCTGTCCATTCCCTCGCTGATACCCGCTCTGATGCACTGATCATAAACTCCCTCACCTCCGGACTCACACGTCTGTGCCTCCACAGAGATGAAGGTGAGCCTGTGCTTGTAAAGAGTAAAGAGTCGTTTGTGGCTTAGTTTAGGAGGCTTATGTTTGGGAAGAACTTATCTCACAACCACTGACTAAAACACAGTTAAATCAAGAGCAAATATCAAGAAATTATTTGGGCTATTTGCAAAAAAAAAAAAGATCCACTCCCATGGACGGACAGGCTATAGAGACCCAGGGCCGATGGAGTCCCTTCAGCAGACGGGCCAGGATCGAGACCGTCCAGTCCTTGTTGTCAATCCAGTAGGCAGGGTTCCTCCATTCAGCCGGGTTCCTCATGTTAATTCCATTTCATGATCTTACAGCCCTAATTCAAACATCACGTAATCTGTCAAGGCAGTGGCACTGTTTACACCTAGTTCATCTCTTTTTTCCCCAATCCTCTTCAGACTGCTTTGTTGCTTTGTTCTGGTTTTGATATTCTTGCCTCATCCGCACAAATCCCAGCATAAATTAGCACGACAAACTGCATTCAGGTACAAAACAGAGAGAGACGGGATACAGAAACTATGTATGCAAATTGTTTTACTTGCAGTTCACCCATATTACCATACTTGTTACTGAATATGAACTCTCTATCTGCCCCCGAGAGCAATGTAGGCACTATTAAAAGAGAAATATAAAAATGTGGGCTGGATGCGTGACTTTATCCATTTTCTATGTCAACAGCCTAGTTCTAACATTTGGCTTGTGTTCAGAGGCCGGGAGATGCACGTTTCCTTGTCATGTTTGTTTAAAATCCCACATCTGGAAAGCACAAAACTGAGCATCTTTTACATTTCTGTGGCAGCAGTGATGATAAATAAACTACTTCTGTTTGGTGAATGTGAGAGTGAAAGCTTGTCTGTTTGCGTAAGACTTTCCTCCCCGACCTCGACACTATGGAAGGACTTTGAAAAACAGCTCATTTCTTTTAAAGATTGAGATTCGTAGTGAGTTTGTGATTGATTATAAACATGTCCAGGACATAAACCGCGTTTACCGGTTTGATCTGTATTTCCTGGATCTTGTTGCGTCGATAGAAGCCTGAAGTTTGCTAGCATGCTATTGGCTGATAAGTGTAACTTGTGTTTTGGTTTTTACAATGGCTAATTCCATCTGCTGCCTGCTGCTCCTACCAACATCCTTACCAGAGCAGTCCTTCCTCATCAATCACACACTTTTTTAAATAATGAATTCCTGAGGTGCCAAAATCAAGTTAATAATAATAATAAGCGACAGTTGTGCACGATGTATGAACTTGGAAAAGGTTTGCCACATTTGTAGGCTACCGGTAATTGCAACTATCAACATTAAATTTCAATGTAGTTGTAATAAATCCCCCGACTAAAGCCCATAATTGCAGGGACAGGCTTCAACCACCAGTAACCTATTACAGACATAAACACACGGGCCAAAATTAAAACATGCCTTTGATTTTTATTTTGCGACAGTTACTCAAAATGATACTTAATTTTACCACACCATAAAAACAAAACTCAACAAATATCTGGCTGACAGGCGTTCTCTTTCACCTCTTTTTGCTTGGAGCCTTTTTGATTTGTCCATTTACCAAGAAAGCCAACTCCAAGTGCAAAGCTTCAAGTGAATGTGACGATCAGCAAGGCCACACATTAAGCTTGTCAACTTGGCTTAAAAGCTCCCATTTGGAAAGTAGGAAATAAATAAATTGTGACAAGTTTGGATAATCCACTTCTCTAATCTGCATAGTACCTCATTACCTAATGCACAAAAATCACTTGGGTAACAAAAATCCCTTTGAGTTTTGGACTATTTCCCCCCTAAGGGAAATCTAATCTCTACATAAAGCAGCATGTTTTCCCAACCATTTCATTTATACTTCCTCCCAGGCTTTTGCTTTTCACTGTCATCTCCTGCGGTGCTCTCTTTATCGGGCTGCCAAGTGAGATGCCTAACACTCACGTATGAGCTCTCCCACGCGCGCGTCTCCAAAGCCGAAAAGTCTGAAGCGTTAGCACAGAGGAGCAATCGGCTAACACTGAGAGAAAAGAATACGAGCGCAGCAGGAGCAGTCTGGGGAAGTCAGACAGGAAGTCACAAAAAAGCTTCAAATCTGAGCAGGGGACAAAAACTTTGAAGACAATTCCTCCCTAGTCAGATGTGTTAAGGAAAAAAAGGATAATGGATTTCCTTCAACACTGTGGTGCATTGTCTGGCAACATATGAAATGCAGGCTTGTAAGCTAGTTTTGTGTCTATGTCACACTTGCCTAAATTGGTTTGAACTTTCTATAGATGAAAGCCTTTAGATCAGGGGTCTCGAACTCATTTGGATTGGGGGCCACAAATGCAAACCTAGTGTTGGTCGGGGGCCGCAAACAGACAAAGCCTTTTTTATTAAGTCAATTATGATTTAGCAACTTTTTATTGTTTGCTGTAATAACCTTAAAATAGACTGTACATGAACTATCTGCACATTTTTAAGCTTCCAGAGGTTTCCAATCGCCTAAACATTTGCTGAGCTTCTAAATTAGAAATTAATACAGACTTAGACAATTAGTGTTTTGTAATTAATCTCATTTTGGTTCAGGTAAATTGGTTCAGGGCATCAGTGAATGATCTTTCAGGTCCAGTTTCTGTCTGTTGGCCTATTTAGAAAGAAATGCAAAATGTACAAATGTCATTTTAATTTAGTGTAGAAAGGCCCAATCAGGGACTGGAGCTGATAATGAGCACTAGCAATAAGCTTCACCTCATGTAAATAATGTGGAGTCATTGGCTTCTTGCCTTTTTCTGACCTACAGTTAGAGAATTGATGGGGCTTATATTTTTTACCATCAATGTTGCTGTAATTATTTGCAGTATTTTTAATGTAACTATGGATCATGTGTTCGCACATGTGTCCTTAATAAAGATTAAATTAATTGACATGATAATGTTGCTCTGAGAGAGAGATGGAGAGAAAAGGCTCCTCACTTTACTGTTGTGACGCTTTTAAACACTTGCAAAGTCATAAAGGTAAAGATGGTAAAGGTGCTTATTGTCATGCTGCTGTAACTTTTCCAGCACATGTTTAGCTGAACAACTAAAGTTTCTCCCTCGCATTCTGACAGTCTCCCACCTGTTTCAGAAGCTCCTCTCACAGTCCACTGCTGTTAGTCCGTTTCTTTGTTGAAAAGAGTTGATAAGTCGTCTGCAGAAGCGCCGAATCTCCCTCCCGTGTCTGATGTTGTGGTCATTCTTGCGTCCGCAGCAGCATTGGCGCTACCTCGCGATGCCTCATGGGAAATGTAGTTCTAACGTGTTTAATGCAATTTACCGGCGGGCCGCATATAATATAAATAAGAAATCATCTGGCGGGCCGCAAAAAATTATCTCGCGGGCCGCATTTGGCCCCGGGCCGCATGTCTGAGACTCCCGCTTTAGATGATAAGCATTGTTTAAAAATGCAAATTAATTTGTATAGTTGTCCAGGAGTTTTCATTGCATCTCTTTGGTAGTGCAGGGGCATTACTCCCTTCAAATCGACATTCCCTTGTTAAAGATGCACTATGTAACTTTTTATTAAAAAAAAAAAAGATCATATTTGTGCGTATTTGACCTTTCAGTGACCCAGAGGCTGTATGGGTGGTTAGCATAGCAACTTTGCTTTCCATCCTGGTGTCCTCTAGGACAGAGGTCACGAATTAAATTTCACCAAGGTCTGAATTGAAAAAAAATTGTCAAGCAAAGGTCCGAACATACAGTACTGAGTTAATTCACGGTTATGAGGATTATTAAGCCTTTATTAAATGTATTACTGTGATTTGAAAATAATGCAATCAATTGAATCTTTTGCTCTAAAAATAAATTTTGGCTCCTAAATAGCACAATGCATATAGGCTATCTGTAGCCTCTATTATACACAATGTGCACATAATATATGACAATGATGTGTTTCTCCTCTTTGCTTTGTTCAACACACTGAGCCCTGCTTAGACCTGGTTTAGTCCTGGCTTAGTCCATGCAGGTTTAGTCCAGATTCAGGTCTGGTTGAGTCCAGGTGTAGTCCTGGTTCTGACCCGCTCGCCGATCGGGAAACAGCCGCGCTAATTTACGCATTACGATCGCACGTGCATATTTAATTAGGGCGTCCTTTGCTTTATTTTTAGCGAGACATATTTCAGTCATTCCGAATCCGTTTCTAAAAATCCAAAAAGTATCATGGAGCTCAAATGTAGGACTTTCTCTTACTGTTCATCTGAGCTGTAGTTAACTGGTCTGCTGCAGTCAGAGAGGGAGGGAGAAGAGAGGGAGAGAGAGCGCCCACGCAGCCACTCGCCTGAGGGGAGTCAGGGTTGGGTCCAAAGTTCGGATCCAAGGTTCGGGTCCAGATGGGCTAGCACATGGGTCCGGATCCGGACTGAGGTCCGCCGTTTAGTGACCTCTGTTCTGTGATGCTTCAGGATCAACATTATTTCAGGTTTTTTAGGATTCCTGGAATGTTTTTGGAATGGAAAGTTCAATCAGCAGTGAAAACTTAGAAAAATATAGTTAAAGGAGACCCTATGACTTTTAGTTTTACTGCAGTTCAGGCCTTAAGTTAATGAGTGAAAACTACCTTAGGGTAAACACCAGATTGGGGCTATCTACTGTAAAGCTATAGATCTATCTGCCAAGTTTGTATTACAAGACAGTTAGTGGTTGGAGTTATAATACCTGGAGTACTTTGACATCCGCGCAGTAATATCGTCGAAGTACTCCAGGTGTTATTACGCCTCACAATATAGTGCCCCTTTTTATCCGCTTAGAAAATCGACATGTTTAATTTTGTGTAACTAGACTTGGATCATGTAAAGGCGCACATAACTGTGTTTAAATAGGGAAAACATGGAACAGCTTGGTAGCTTCTAACTTCAGCCCAGTTTGGAGCTATACCTTTGCTGGGAGAGGCTAAATGCTAACAGGCACGCAAATGACAAAGACTAGACAGGTACGTATCAACTTGTAGCTAAGGTAAGAACTATCTCAGTATGTATAAACGGTGGCCTATTCCTTTAAAGAGGGGGTATTATGCTTTTTGCAGGTATTTGGTAATAATCTCAAACACATCTTTGCCACTATCTTACACTTTGTTGGTTAGAAAATGCAATATTAATCTAAAACAGCTCAAGCAGAATAACCAGTAGTTTAATTTCCAGGAACTTCACGCGATCTTCAAATAAGCCCCACCCACCCCCTCCTGTTGCTCCCCTTCTCTGTGCACCTGTTTTCATAAAGAGTGAAAAATAGAAAGAAAAGTCAGTGCAGCTTGTGTGGATGTAGTTCAGCAATAGCGAGTGTTTTCACTTTGCGAAGAATGATTACTCAAAGATGCGCAAGTGGTTCAAAACTCAACAAAAAAAAAAATTGCATAATACTCCCCCTTTAAGCCATGTCTTGGTCTAAATCCTTGACTTTCTCGCACATTGTCAGAGATGATTGACATACCTCACTAGTATTTATCGTCACACTTCCTGCCTCCCATCGGCACTGTCATTTCTCAAAGGTCAGACTCCGCCTCCATTAAATGTGAGCCCACCAATCAGAGCGGTTGGCCCTGCATGATTAATGAACGTTCGTAGGTCATGACCTTTTCGCAGGTTAGCGCAGAGATAAAAGTGTGCCGGGAGCGAGATGTACAGCTGATAGAGCAGAGACGGTGCACACTGACTCCTGACACACGAAGAAGAATGACCGACGTCCCTGCACTTACCTCGCGGTTCATCAAGATGGATATGAAGACATAAAAGAAAGACACAACACAATCTTATCTGAGGGTTTTCGTTTCAGGGAACAGTTGGGCATAGAGAGAAACAATGCAGGAATTAGCAACTGATAGTATAACCATATTTGTATTTCCATTTCCTGCCTTTTTGATGCCTTTCGGTAACTTTCAGTCAATTTTTTAGCTTTCCCTGACATACGACCCCATAAAGCAGAGTGGGGTGTGAAAAGGAATTAAAGAGTAAAATGCAGTGGTCTTTCACTTTTCCGAAGCTGCCCCGGTTTGCGTGTGTGGATAAAAACGATTGCAAATGGGACAAATGAAAGCTGTGGATGTCACCAGTCAACAGAGTGGCCCTTTCCAAATCACACGCTACACCCACGCGCGCTCAGCAATCATGAACCATAGCCCACATTAGCATTTCAAAGTAACAAGGTGCAAGAAGGCACAAAATTATTCCTTTGGCGCGCTTTGAAATAGGCATTTACATAAAGACTGGGAAATACTGTTTACATTTTCACAAGAGAGATATAAAGTGCCCTGTTCAATTTGAAAACGTCTCAGGTGCTGTCTGACTCGCATGGAACGGGCGAATCACTGCAGTGCCGTCTGCTGTAACTTGCTGCTAAAATGCCTTGGAGGAGGTCCGTGCTTAGTTTGATATGAATGAAGTCTTTCCATCATTGGAGAGGGAAAGAATCTGTACTATATAGAGATGGGCCGAGATCTCGTGGCGCAATCTCGCAAGATAAGTCGTTTTTTCGAGTTTCCGTGTTCCAGTTGTCAAGTCTGAAATTTTAATGACAGTAAAAGAAATAAGAATAATTTAAGCTGCGATGCTGGTAAAAATCCAACATAATATGGCCCTAACTTACTTTTTTATATAAACCCGAGCAGTGTAGTTATATTTACGATCTCATAAATAATGTTACAGATCAATAAGAGAGTGCAATTAGCATTAGCCCGTGAGGGACGTTAGCAACATTAGTATCGCAAAGAAAACACTCCTGGACAAGAGCTGAGTGACAGACAGCAAGCGGGCAAAGGAGACCAACTAAAGTGGTAAGAACACAAGAAATCAAAAATATATTCTTGTCCGTTTTTTTTATTCACTCCTAACACCGTGCGCCGCCATGTTGTCCAACTTCCCCAGTGGGAAATCCGACATACGGGGAGCGTTCCAATTGAAATGTCCCACTGGGAGGTTGGAAATTACGAGTTCCGAGTACAAATGGAACGCACCATCACGCCCACATGGACAGCAAGGGAAAGGCAGAACGCACAACACGCAAAATATGAAGGGATGATGACAGCGGGACAGTTGAGGAAGAAAGAGAGGGGCCATGATATTGGTAAAACTCCCATCCTTATTAGTTTGTTCATTTTGTAAAAAAATTCAAAATAAATAAAATGGTTCCATACAAAGGAAACATAAGAACCAAAGATGATTTATTATTGCAAATTATGTCAAAATCTCGTTTTGTTGTCGTGGACTCAAGCTCGTGTCTTGTCTCGTGGGATTTGTCTCTCCTTATAGTTGTGTTTTTTGTGGTGAAATGTTCCGCAGTATTCCTTTAAAGAGGGGGTATTATGCTTTTTTCAATCACATAGCACCAGTCTATAGCATACTACAATGATGACGTAACCTTCTGTTGGTCTGTATATGCAGTAAATTAAAATAACTGCCTTGGATAAAATTGCTCTCTCAAAATGGCTGTACTGAACGTCTTGAAATAGGCCTCTGTCTCTTTAAGAAGCTTTCCGACACGCCCCCTTCAGCACACTGCTGTGGCATCTAAACAACACTACTGTGCGGGGAGGGGGCTCTGCTGAGCTGAGGAGCAGTGGTTGGTGGCTTGGCTGGTGACGAAAGGTCCAGAGGCGTCTCCAGGAGGTGGGGGCGTTCCTAGGAGGACTGAGGCATTGCTACACCTAAAATGGCTGCCGTCTAAGTTATTACTCAAAAATATGTGAATGAGCCAAGGCAACACTCCAGGCATGTGTTTAATGAGGGAATGGCATGATATAAAGCTTGAAAAAGTCGATTTTACATAATACCCCCTCTTTAAGTTCCAGAACATGAAGACATTTATTACTGTTTATTTGATTATATTAGCTTCTAAACACGTGTATGGCTATTAAGAAATCTAGCAATGGGGATATCACTGGAGCAGGAATCGTACCCCACTACTCTCAGCGTGAATTTCATCTGGTCTTTGGAGAATCCATAAAACCACATGTGGCCGCTGGTGCAATTGGCAACTCAGCAGGAAGGGCAATGCAATAGCCTCACTACATGATTTTGGGATTGTTTTTTTGTTTTTGTTTTTTTTGCCTGAGAAATTGTGGCAGAATTTAATAGTCCCACTTCAATTTATTTCCACACAAACAAACGGGTATAAAAAAAGATTGGCATTTGGTATCAGCTAAATAGAAAGTTCCGCGATGCTGGCGAACGTAGATTATGCTCCTGGTGTAAATGAAAATCTAAATGCCCAAGTGAATAAAAAGAAAGTTGGCCACTCAAGTAAAGGGCATAACGGATAAAGAGGGCCCTTGTGAACCGGATAAAAAATTGAGAGTTGAGGGATTTTTACTGATAATGCGGTGCTGTGGCACTTCTCTGTATGGCGGTAGCTTTCTAACTACTTTTTGAGAGCTTCTGGAATTTCACACACAGCTATTGAAATAACTGGACTTCCTGAAGACTGTCCTAACTTTAGTTTCCAAAGTTGGACAAATTTGAAGGAAAAACAAAGTGATGACCTTTCTTTAGGACATAACAAGGACAATACTGTTGCCTTAAACCAGAACAAATGTCAGCCCAAATTGAATCAGACAAAGCTAAAGCATAAACTTTAGACCATGGCCGCTGGGCCTGATGTTGCCTGCCCATGCTCTTCACTCTGAAGGGTCTAAACCAGGACTTGGGGAAATTATTATTGGTACGAACTAAATCAGTAGCTTGTCAAGCACCGGCTCATAAAATATATGACTTTTCAGAAATCAGGTCTAAATAAGTTTAAAACTGACCTAAATTGGTCTAAATTATGTATAAAGCTAGCCTGGCTAACGCCAGACTGCTGTGTGCGCTCGAATCCTTTTGAACTTCACAACAGCCTGGGACCATGGCCAAAATTTTGCATGGATTCGGGGACAAATCACAGAACGAGGAGGGACGGTAAGACGATGACGCACTATTCGACATACGGTAGCTTGTAGTTTGTTTACGAATTAAAAAAAATTAAAAAGTGTATTTACAGATCCAACATGACAGTAGCAGACGCGATGCCATCTTTCGATCAAGCTTTAGACTGTGTTCTAAATAATTTAGCTCGAAAATTCACCGCGGGTACGTCATACGTCATCGGATACGATGATACGATTGCCTATGGCTACGTGCAGACACATGATAGACATTCGTAGCGCCCAAAAAACGGCTATGGACGATCGTAAACCACGCCTCCCTTACGGGAAAATGAATTAATGGTCCCCAGACTAAATGTCACTTGTGATTTTAGTCTGGCATTAGCCAGGCTAGCATAAAGCCTTTTCTAAACTAGTAAAACACATAATTTAAGTGTGTTTGTGAAGGCTCTCATTCATCAAGGGAGTATCAGGAAAACAGGTTAAATCATCAACTGGACTGGGTTTAGCTAAAGTTGAGGACGTCTCGCTTCTAGTCACAGTCACAGAAGCATCTTCTAGCTCTTTCGGTCATAAAAGACACCGTCCCAAGTTGTTTACAGTGTCACTCAACTAGCAGGTCTTTGTTCGGCAGAAGAAAGAAAAGATCTGCTAGTTGAGTGATACCGTAAACAACTTGGGTAGGGAAGTTTGGCAGTTTTGGTTCTCTTCTCCTGTGAGGATCCTGGGTCTCATTTAGACCACCCCCCTTTGGGTTCCAGTATCTTTTATGACCGAAAGAGCTAGAAGATGCTTCTGTGACTAGAAGCGAAACGTCCTCAACTTTAGCTAAACCCAGTTGAAGATTTAACCTGTTCTATGATCATTTCTAGAGCATGGATTAAAATATCCATCCATCCATCCATTTCTTCCACTTGTCCGTTGCCGGGTCGTGGGGCAGCCGCCGGAGCTTCCCAAATCACATTGCACCAGCCCCATGGCTCCTTCTGCAGGTGGTGGTCCACGGAAGGACGGCCTCACGGTTCAAACCGGGCCTGTTGGTCTCTCCTAGGGGCTACCAGTGTAGGCAGACACTGGAGGTAATGTGGGTGAAGTGCCTTGCCCAAGACACAACGACAATGTGCACGGTCAGGAGGCGGGATTCGAACCCACGACCTTCCGATCATGAGACGACCCGCTCTACCATCTGCGCCACTGTCGCCCAGGATTAAAATATCTCTAAATAAAATAAATAAAGTCAAAGTTATCTGAAGGAGCCCAGGCATCACCAGTGTACGAGGACTTAAGATTAAGAACCACTGCAATAAGTTGAACCATATTGATTTTTATTTATATTGTTGTCATTTTCCTAAGCTATCACACACCCTTGAATAATAATAGAGGGATCTTGTGTGTGTGTGTGTGTGTGTGTGTGCACCACCATCAGGACTCCTACAGGCTTTAAAAACCCTACTCTTTTATATAGCTGCTCTCTTTCATGTAACTGAAAGTGCTCCACCTATACATTACAGTCAGATATATTAAATTTGATATGCCTATCCCAGACATTTCCAACTGAAATAACACATTATTTTAGGTTCCAACTTTTCTTTCTTATTAGATCCGCTCTATACCGCCTTCTGAAGGTGGTACAATATAAATGAAATCACGCATGTGTTTTTCATAAGAGCTGGAGGGCCTTTACCTTTGATTCCTCCCAGTAATGGATTCAAGATATTAGGCCCAGCTCAAAAAAGAAAGAAACTTCTTCATCTGCTTCATTACCGGCTGCAGCCACTGGCACTTTCAACTTTTCCAAAGCACATCTCGTCTTATACATTTCCCCGTGAATCTTTTCTATTATTCAGTACATGCAAGATAAAGCTGTCCAATAAGTGACCCAAATTATGTATGCTGTTTATGAGAGAGGATGTAAACTATAAACTAAATAAGGCAAAGTGTTTTAACTTCATCAAGTAGCTTACTGTAGTACCATATAGAACGTATAGAAACATCCCAAGAGACTGCGTTCACATACGCCGCATAAATTAGCACACGCTGAACTGGGAGCGGCACCAAACAAGATCATATGAAGTGTTAAAGTAACAACTCTGGGCAAAGTTTCCTTGTAATTAATCACACGTTGATGGTAAAAGAGAATGTATTTGGTTTTATAGAGCTGGGGATTGTGTCGTCAAAACCGCAACGATTACCGCGATTCCTGGTGCATGCTGTAATAGTCAACTAAAGGAGATTTTAAATTGTAAAACGCTGGAGTTACGTTTCACATAAAAGCAGGTATTTGACAATCTTATGGCACAAAAAAGTCCTCTCTAGAAGTTTCGTTCTGATAACTAACTTTTCTTTTTTCTTTTTGACTCATTTGGCCAATACCTATAGTCACAATAATATCAAAAAAAATAAACAATTCAAATAATTGCTAGGCCAGTATTTTGGGCCATGGCCTTCCTTTAAGGCGTACTGTTAATATTAGTGTTTTCTTGGAAAGCCACTGTGCCTCCGCGCTTCTGCAAATAGCTGTGGCCTGACTTTATGACACAGGCTGGTGAAAACAGAACAATTATCTTTAATAAGACATTTTGAAGCTTTTCTGTGCTAAAGTGGCTCATCTGAACAGGAAACCTCAGTGGTTGTGGCATGGCCCGAGCCCCGAACCACGGCAATAATTTTAATTGGCCATAATTACATTGCGCTGCTAACGAATGGTATGTTTTAGCTTATTTACTTGATGTCGCCTGAACTGACTTTTTTTGTGCTTTTTGCCACTTTCTGCTCCGTCTAATGATATGTTTTGTTCTTGTGTAATTGGCCCACAGGTCGCCGGCTCTTATGAGAAGCCTGCGTCGTTGTCAATCACAGCGGGTTGCTATGGCGATGTAAATGTCAAATTTGCATTCATATCCGCTCCGCCGTTGTTTGCTGCACAGTAAATGCCAGTGTTATACATGCACATTATTGTGGTTTGTATGTTTGCGAGGGCTCTCAGTCGTGCAGGAGTTCACAGCTTCTTCTTCTTCTGCGCTCAATCACTATTTAGACTGAGAGCAGCAGAAACTGAAACAAACAAGTTCAGCTTCTGAAACCTCTTGCCAGAAGTCAGACGCTTTTGTTTGCAAACTGCTACTTTATGACTAGAATTTCACAAGGGTTTTATTTAACATTTAATTTTGATTTGACACATATATTTAAATTTGTTTTATTTCAATCAAGTTTGACCAAGTTTATAAATGGTAAATGGTCTCAACTTATAAAGTGCTTTTACTCAAAGCGCTTTACATCAAGAACCCACTCACCCATTCACACTCTCATTCAAACACCAATGACACAGGAGGCAAGGTGGATGAAGTGTCTTGCCCAAGGACACAACGACAGTGTGTCTCTCCCATCTGGGCCACATTTTCACCTTGAACAAGCTTTTACAACACAATCATTGAAACTCTTGAATACATTTGGTATGGATAATTACAGCTATTTCTATATGGGCAACTTAATTATTGCTTATATTTCAATCCAATATTGTTTTTTTGGAAATTTGTATTGTTTTTTGTAACAGTGCTACAGAGGCAGAGATGCGTACAAGATTTCCCCTAATACCTCTGGGGAAAATGGTACAAATTGCTACTTAGTGAGCATTTCTTTTCCGTTTCATTCACACCATCTCTGTATTCTGTTGGCCTTTTGCTGCTGATGTAAAGCTCCCGCGTCTACAATTACGGCTCACTAACTGTCTTCCTGTGTTCAATGGGAGAGATTTACTCTCCACTGCTCGGCCCGTGGTCCTCAGCCACTGCCTACAACACTGATCAGAGAGAGGGATGAGCTCCGGCAACAAGGTGTGATTTAGAAGCCGTTTAGAAGCGCCGTGTTCTTTGGGCAAATTACCCATTCAAGTTTGGGTCTTTGAAAGAGAAAGACTGCCCAGCGTAGCGCGATTCAACAGATTAGTTTCAGCAGAAAGATGCCAGAATTAAGCCGCTGTTAGTTGCGACCTAAGGCTGCAGATTAGGCTGGTTGTCTTAACACAGAACATTAACGCCACTGATTATTGTGTTCGTACAAGCAAGGATATTGAGCTTAATCAGGAGTTGTAGTGGAAAATGTTGTCCAGTTCTGTAAAGCAATAACTTCAGTATCATATTGTGAACCGCTTGTTATTGTCGAGCTGATGTGCTGGGAGGTTTAGCTCGGACTATAAACTGAAAGCTGTAAAATGTGCACATATACATTCATGTGGTTGAAGAATCTGATTGCGGAGGGTTTTCCGAGAGTGAGATACACGTTGTGGCTGAGGCTGACGGTAAAATTGTTTAGTTTCTGGTATTTGAACAGAATCAAATAAATATGTTGAAATGAGATGAACCTCTTAACCCCCTGCCTTAACCGAGTGCATTTTCTCTAGTTTGGCCTTACCCAAATCTAAAAGCTTAACGACTGACTGGAGAGCTTTAGGCCAGTGTAACGCCTCATCTGATCTGAAAACTAAGACCTACAAAACTGATATAAACTGATGTTTTTCCTTACGTTGTTGCCATGTTGTAGTTGCATTTTGCCACTTTTTCCAACGCTTTCTTTTTTTGTGTGGCTCTTTCAACGCTTTTTTAATCACATTTTTGTTGAGTTGTCATCACATTATAGCCACTTTTTCCATCGCTTTCTTTGTCACTTTTTTGTATGGAGATAATGTCGTTATCTGAAGTTCGGGAGCAGGACCACACCGCACGTACAGTACGCCCTTTCAGGTCTCCATCTTATAAATACCTCCCGGTCCCTCTTCTCAGTCTCTCCCGTTTCCGTGCCCCTCCCTCCCAAGTCAAACTGGAGAAAATGTGCTCGGTTCAGGCGGGGGTTAACAGGATACCAACGGGTGTAGCCGATAGCATTAGCCGTCAAACTTTGAACTATGAGTGATCAACGTGTTTCGACTGGAATATCACCAAACTTGGCGGCCAACCCAACAGGGATGCCAGCACTTCCAAATTAGTTTTACCTTAAAGGGGGGTATTATGGAAAATCGACTTTTTCAAGCTTTATATCATGTTATTATGTCATTCCCTCATTAAACACATGCCTGGAGTGTTGCCTTGGCTCATTCACATATTTTTGAGTATTCAGTAAAAACTTAGACGGCAGCCATTTTAGGTGTAGCTATGCCTCAGTCCTCCTAGGAACGCCCCCACCTCCTGGAGACGCCTCTGGACCTTTGTCACCAGCCAAGCCACCAACCACTGCTCCTCAGCTCAGCAGAGCCCCCTCCCCGCACAGTGTTGTTGTTTAAATGCCACAACAGTGTGCTGAAGGGGGCGTGTCGGAAAGCTTCTTAAAGAGACAGAGGCCTATTTCAAGACGTTCAGTACAGCCATTTTGAGAGTGCAATTTTATTCAAGGCAGTTATTTTAATTTACTGCATATACAGACCAACAGAAGGTTACGTCATCATTGTAGTATGCTATAGACTGGTGCTATGTGATTGAAAAAAGCATAATACCCCCTCTTTAAATATTCACGTTTTCAAAGTAATCTGATCCATCATATTACTCTAAATGAACTGTCTTATAGGTAGTTCTGTAAGTATTTTAAATCCAACAACAACAACATCCAAACGGAAAACACAAAGGTAGATTGACGCAAAGGACACAGGGGCAGCGGGCTGGAGAGACGTGATGAGGACAGACTAAAGGTGAAGCCGCCTGTTATAATGATGCATTCAGACAGCTCAGATCAATGTCACTGTCTCCTCTCGCAGGTGACTGGCCGAGCTAAGCGGCTTATCACTCTGTGTTTATTTGTGCAACACTGCCTATTCCTGATAGATGCATTATATAAAGGTGTGACTCAGAAATATTGATTTTTCTGCTGTGGCTGTGAGGTAAGGTGAGGATTTTATTCCACACTATTCAATTTGCGGGTCTCCAAATGCCCCGTTCAATCTCCCCCAGTGATGAAGGCACTTTTTCTTTAGCAAGGCAAATGAACAAGGAAAGATGGCCGTGTGGAAAGCTGTTACATTTGCAGGACAGTTTTTCTGCAGTATGGACATTTATGTTGAAAATAGATAGCCTCCTTCTTATTTGTTGAAATATTAAGCTCATTTTTAACCAGTTTCATCAGGCATTTACATTATTGACAGCCTTAAAGTAAAATTGTTGCTTCAATAGATCTTGAGATGAATAATGCCCCAATTAGTGTATACTGCAGCCCGTGAAAACTCACTTTGCTGCTGTTGATCATAAATTGTAGTATATTCTCTGTCAAAAGCAGAGTTTTCTACGTTTCAATTTAAGTGTTTACAAGCTCTCAGTTGTCTCACAAAGGTTCTCAAAATGTTGTTGTCTGGACGGAGATGTTTAGAGTTGAGAACATTTCGTCTCACGTCCAGTGACTTTTTCAGCTCGTGGTCTGGCTGCTGGCTGCTCTGCTTTGCGACGACGACACTGGAGGTCGCCATTGCTCCGCCAGTGCTGTAGTACCGCCATATAGCCGCTAGTCCCCCATTGGAATCCATTGCACTTTAGACACGTAATGCCCGGACCTGATTATCGTAGGATACATTTTAGAAATCTCGTACTTAATGAGGGTCGGACTGTTAGCATTGGAGCTGCGCGAGCTACACGTCACGCAAGGGCCGAGTCTACAGTGAAGAGCCCGCACTTATACCCTTATAAGGAACATGCTTCGTCAGAGCTGGGGAGGAGGAGCCTGTAAATCCGCCATGAATTCCCCCTGGAACGTGGTCATTGTGGTAAAGTAATGACGGTCTATTAATAATATGTCTATGATTCAAAGGAGCAAATTAGCACCTTTCTCACTGGAAACACATTTTTCTTTTAGACGCTGTTCAATGTGAATGTGTGAAATTATGAAAATAACTCCAAAAGGCAACTACAGCCATGCAGGAGGAACGGAGAATATGCTGTGGGCTTAAAGTTTGATTTAATCTGTGATTTTACAAAAAGAACATTCAGTCTTGTTGTTAGCACCATCGCTTTGTTGTGTTTAAGTGAAAGGTTGAATTTAGGGTTTTATCACAATGTAATGGCCATTGTTGCCTGCAGGGGACGCTCCAAGCCAAGTCGAAAGGCAGACCAACAAAACCCTGACTCAGATTTTCTTTCCCATTTATAGCCATTTGGAAATAGCACAACAAACTGATAACACCAATGCTGAGGTACCCAAAAGCAGGTTGATAGGCCACAATTATGCTTTCTATGTTCACTAGTTTCACAGAATTACTAAATGAAGAAATTAAAATATGACACAATGCAATGATCTAACACTCAAAAGGAAGACAATAGCTCCAATCTTTCTGCATCCCTCTACCTGACTGTTACCGCTGAGGTTGGACACAGACACAGCGCAGGTGAGGTTGCCACGGGTGACGGGTTCGTTGTCATTTTCGTCCCCTCCCAGTTACCGAGGCGACGTGGTGTGAGTGACAGATGGAGCTAAGGCATGTCGCTGGTTAAATGTGTCAATCACAGTCGCGGATATAAAGAGCTTAAGGGACAGCACAGGGGTCACAAGAATCACCGGGGGAAAATAAGAACCGAAATAGACACGATATGGGGCCAACTTCAGCAAGTATTTCAGATTGTGTGAAAAAGGGCTGATTTTTTTGTTTTTTTTTCCTGCAGAGACACACTGGACTAGAGATGCTACAGAAAGAGATGCACGTTGGGTTAACATTGCAATTAACCACAAAGGCAGGATTATATTATTCATGCTGTACCTTTGTTTTATAGGAGGGGGTTGCAGGTTGCCAAATAAGGGTTGCCATCACACCCCAACAATGGAATGGGTTACACATGTAAAAACTTGGCACGCAATTTGATCTCACTGTCATATCCTGAAATTACAAATATAGGACCTGCAGTCCATATAACCACTGGGTATATGGACTGCAATCATATCCTTATATGACAAACGATGTAGGTTGCAGCACCTCTGTTTACAGGAGGCGGGGTTTACGGACTGCAGGTTTGCCAGCCAGATTAGGTTGTAAAACTACATGGAAGTTGGTATTTTTATACTCTCTACTGCCACTTCAGGTCTTAAGCATAACTGCAATTTCTATATTAAGCTCGTACATGACGGTAGTTGTGGTGAATAGGTCTGGGCTCATTCTACACATTAGGACATTGCTGGAGCAAGTAGGGGGTGGAAAATACAGAATTTTAACATTTTTAAACTCGGTATAGTCCCTTTAATCCTGATTATAATTAAGGTTTAACTGGTCACACTATACGAAATGCACATGCACATCCCAACCTTCCCATTTGTGTTTGATGAATTGATGAGTTTACTCACTGCACATGATCCCTATGGGGACAATACCTTTTCTACTACTTCTACTACTAATTTCACCTCAAACATCAGCCTTCAAAAATGAATAGAGAATTCATTGACATTGGCAGTGTACCGTGTCTGCACTATAATAACAACAAAAAATATAGGATCTTGCTATCAATCATTCTTCTCACATACTGTGATATACAATATAAACCCGTTCAACGCTTGCACACACATGCTCTAGTCACGGATAATATAAACTGTGAAGATCCCTCAGGCTTTCTGCTGAGGATGTGTTGAAAAGAGGATTCCTCAAACATGAAGTCAGACGAGAGCGGAATTTATAGCTATAATAAAACTATAGCTGTACAGAAAAGGATATGTGCGATTTTATAAGTTTGTTGTTATTTTTGCCCTTACATGGACTCTGCTGAATGTAAAAATTAACTAACTAAAATGATTCCCTGAGCTTGATGTAGACTCAGTAAGACATATTAGGTTTATGGAGAAAAATGTATTATCACTGTAATATTACTGTTCATGTTCATGCAAAAAAAAAATCCTCTAGAAACTTTGCAAAAGGACCTTGCTATTACTGCAACTTTCTGTAACCTTGTTTATAGTCAAAGTCACAACCGTCTGAGTTACTTGTTATGCCGTTTCTTTCTGGAAAAACAGGCACCAAAAACACATCCATCCATTAAGAATTACTCTCACAACAACGGAGTACTATCTATATTGAATACTGCTATCAATGTTGTTTATTTTGTGCCTGTCGGTTTGATGGATTACGCTGAATCCGCTGCACTTTGTTTTTGAGCCAGAAACACGACTCGTGATACCATTCAAAGAGGACGTTTGTCAGATTAGCTTTTATTTCTCAGTTGATTACTTTTTGTATAGCTCTGAAATATAGGTCATCTAATCTATATGTAGGGAGCACTGAATGTAATGAGCGCATGTTGTGATGTAACGGCACACGCGGGAATTAAACAGGAAATGTCTTGGAGAGATGACTGTGAATAGAAAATAGTGATCACATGCTGTGCCTTTGACTGGGGAGAGATGTGAAGGCCTGACAAAGTTCTATTTTAAAGTACATATGACCCGTGGTTCTCAACTGGTGGGTCGGGTCCCAAAAGTGTGTCACGAGTAGGGCTGGGTACCGTTAAACGATACTAGTATGATAAAAAAAAAAAAGTTTAGGTACTACCGGTTTAAAAAAAATTAAAGTATTGAAAGCAGGTACCGAAAACAATATTACATCTTTAGAGACCAAGGTTTGATGCCTGTTGGTCCAGGGACAGCACTAAAGTAAGTTACTTGTTTGTTTCACCTCAAATAAACTGTACAGATTTAAAATAAATAGTCTTTTATGGAATAAATTCACATTATGGTTCTAGAGGACAAATATTTTAGTATCGGCGTTCAGGTATTTGTACCGGTATTGAAAAAAATGTAACCCAGCCCTATTCAGTGCAGAGAAATTAGTTTCCCCTATTCATTCGAACATAACTCTGTACAGAAATGCTGGATTATGATGTTACTATAACCATAAAAACTGCAAAATGCACTTAGTCTTCACTTTTTTCTCTTTTTTTCTTTTTTACATTTTAGCAGTTTAGTGTCAAGTGAGCAAGTGTCAGTTCAGTCCGTTTAAATGGAACTGCTTGTTTTCTTCATAATATTGCCTCTACTGCCATGATTAATGCAGTATTTACCACCGGCATTAGCCATCCAACTCAGTAATTAGTAGAAAACTGTGAAAACATGTCATATAGACTTAAAAGAATTGTTTGTGATGCATTTGGATGATTAAATTAAGGCGTTTTTGAGTAAAGTTTGAGTGATATAAAACCTAAAGGTGCAGTAAAACTTTCCCTTCGATGTCAAGCCAGTTCTCTTCTCTTTATTTTTCATCCCTCATGTCCCATTTTGTCTCATCATCTAATTTTTCCACTCCACTGTTGGAGTTCATTAGCTCTCATACCAGGGTAGATGTCTATCTAGAGACTCTCAAACACGCCGAAAATGGCTAATTACTGATGGGGTTAGGTTTGACAGAGCCCAGATCAATAAAGTGCTATGGGCGCTAAGGTGAAGACCAGTGTTAATTTCGTCGACTAAAATATTTAGTCTTAATTTTAGTCAAAGTGATATTTTTGACGACTAAAATTGGACTAAAATTAAATTAAAAGTTTTTCATGAGACTAAAACTATATCTAAAATGTCCAGATATTTTAGTTGACTAAAATAAGACAACATAAAAATGAAAAGGAGAGACTAAAATCATCCAAACTTCTATTGACAGTCTGAAAGAGCCTCATATCATGTAAATTCACTGCCAAAGGAACAGCTCTGAGCTTTGTTCATGTGGGAGCAGCTCCATGAAGCAGACGACCTTGATTAAATATGATTATAATGAATATTATGAATGCAAACTACTAAATTTACTTGCAATTTAGTCGACTAAAACTAGACTAAAATTGAAGATATTTTTTGACTAAATCTCGACTAAAACTGAATTACATTTTCGTCAAAAGACTAAAACTAAATTAAAATATGTTGTCAAAATTAACACTGGTGAAGACAACTGTCAATCACTTCACACATCAATAAATACATGTAAGTCAAGTCATGCAAGGTGAAGTGAAACAAGATACAGTATGATGTGTTTTTATTGGATTATTATGAAAGTTCATCTGGTTTTATTTTACATTTGGCATCTCAATAATCAAAGTTTCTTCAAAGTTTAATCAAAGAGTATTTTTTCTATTTCTTCTTCACTAACCTACTCTGTTTTTTGGTTCATCTGTGAATGCAATCAGTCCCTGCAACATCCCTCACAGCTATGACTTTGTTTGTTGTTGTTTATCAATAATTAATCTAAAAAAATGCAATTATTCTGTATTGTTGTTGATATTAATTATCCACTCTGTCTCTCTCTCTCTCCTCCTTGCACCTTCCCTCCTCATCGGAATCCTCAATCAGGTAAGACATTTATGCTTTTTCCTCTAGCACTGTACAGCCTGCACACATTATAACAAGTGTCGGTATGTGTGTCCTACGTTCACAGCTCAGATGGAAATTGCTCTTATGAATATGCATGCGATCCCAGAGCTCTCCGTGTGTTAAAGCTGTCGCAACCATTTCCCTGTCTTATTCCGTCATTGGTTTTGCCCGCGCCTTGATGTGGGGAGCTTCCGCCAAAGCCGTGAAAAGCAGACCTCGGAGGATATTTACAAAGGCGGCAGCGTGGGAGACGGGAAGTTTAGATGACATTGTACGAAAGTGAAAGGACAGATTGGAGATAACAGGCTGTTTTTGTGCTTGGCGACTGTAGGTGAACATTTCTGATGCGCAGTGACAGCCTGCTACTGCTGAAGGAGGCACTTTCGACTTTATAGTTTTGCATATCGAGACAAAAGTCCCAGAAGTGAAGGATAGAAAATGTGTCATTGACAGCTGTCTGCCTAGACCAAGAGCCGTTTGCTAGAGGTTGGTGGGTCAATCTCCATTACTAGCATCGTATTTTGTTGTTTTGTCCTTGGGCAAGACACCTCTCCTCTCTTACTTGACAACAGTTATAGTTTTATAGAAAATTAGAAATTGCTTTGTCTATTGGCAAAGCAGCTGTTTGCATATTGTTTTAAAGATTAAATATATATATATATATATATTTGAAGATGTTTCATTAAATTGTAAGTTATAACTTTTGTGGTGGAGGGGTTTGAGCACCCGAAGGATCCTGGGGCTCTGTTGTCGGGGCTTCGTGCCCCTAGTAGGGTCTCCCATGGCAAACAGGGCCACAGGTGACGGGTCAGACAAAGAGCGCTACAGAAGCCCCTTATGAGAGACCAACAGGCCCGGTGGGAACAATGAGGCCGTCCTTCTGTGGACCCACCACCTGCAGGAGGAGCCATAGGGGCTGGTGCAATGTGATTTGGGCAGCTCCAACAGCTGCCCCCACGACCCGGCAATGGACAAGTGGAAGAAAATGTATGGATGGAAAAACAGAGTCTGCTTTAGGCATAACTGAGGCTTCAAAACATTCAACTGGGTAACCTCTGCATTGATATTTTACAGCTTAGAATTTGAAATAGTGTCTATGTAGGAAAAGACAAAGACTGGGCTGGTCGGGATGTTACATTGGTCTGCAGCGACCTCTGGAGTTGTGGGAATGACGTGATAGCACAGCGGATTCAAGCTTTCACATTTGGCCAGTGGCACGATAGCAAATTGATGGCGTCAAGATTAATACATTTAGGGGGAATTTACAAAGCGTTTGGAATGTGAAAAATGAGTAGCACGTGCATAAGTGTATAATGTGTAAGACAGGCCATTTCAAATAGTAAATTAGGTGCATCATGCCCAGAGCCGGTGCTGGCCCTTCTGGGGCCCTAAGCAAAACTCCACTCAGGGGCCCTACAGTACCTACTGTACTGTAGGTACCATGGCTATTCGGTGAAGAGCGAACCCACTTACGGTCAAAAACAGTTCCACTGTGCAGCAGGGCAGAAGCGGAACATAATGACCTCAATTCAGGCCCTGCCCCTCTGTGTGAGAACCACTAAGCCACTGTCAGACTAGGATTTAGGTCTACCACTTTTTTAAATGGTAAATGGCAAATGGTCATATTCTCTCACCTCTGGTTCCTGACCCACAGTTTGGGAACTGCTGATTTAAAACTAACTGAAACCTGCACCTGACGGTTATTTCTGTCTCATCACTGAGAATTAGCCTGTGAGTAGCCCAATTAGTAGACTGTGCACATTCAGGGAACGAGAGTTACTTTAAGTAACTGTGCTCATGAGAACCGTGTGGATTCAATTCCTCTTTGAGACAAAAAGGCCACGTGTACGGCTTTACTCTACTGTCCTGATACTCCGCTAAAGACAATAAGAAGAGAGTTTAAATGAGAGTGTGGCCGATGCAGCCCAAGTCCGCGCAGAGAAAACATGAGAGCAGAGCCCGGGACACGAGGAGGCGAAGCGAGCACCGGGAGACAGACAGCCGAGCGGGGACGCGAAGGGGAGACGCACTCGCTCCTTGGAAGTGACGGGGAGAAGGCGGTAGGTCTCTCCTGCTCATCCACTTCAACAGACTGCTGCGTTTTAGTGTTATATGACGCAAAGTAGGCGGAGAGAGAGTGAGGGCTGTCTGAGAGCCTGTCCCCGTAACAACGCGTTGATTAATCAGTGAAACAACACTGTAGTTTGACGGAGATGCTGGGCCCTTGCGGGTGCGGGGGCCCTACGCACCTTGCGTAGTTTGCGTATAGGAAAAACCGGCTCTGATCATGCCCACAAATAGCTATACTATTTTACAGTTTACACTCACTATTTAGCACTTGCCGTTATAAATTACCCCTTTTAAAGGTCAGAACTAAAACTGTGGACGACAGTTTTGCGTTTCATCTATTATGCAACAAAATCCAGGAAATACAGATTGGAGCGCTTCGGCAGGAGGACAAGTAACCACCAAAGTAAGCAGGATTATTCAGTCCTGTGTTAATGATGTCAAAGATCACCCCTGGTATGTTTTTGACAAGGGAACACTTTACATCATAGTTACAAACTTGAAAGATCTCCTTGTTATAAACAAAAAAAAGTCATGTTATGGCTTATGAATGGTCGTATACTGTAGGAAAAAAAGTATCAAAAGTAGGCACTGGAAAAAATATGATATCTTTAGAGACCAAGTTTTGATGCCTGTTGGGTCCAGGGAAAGCATTAAAGGAAGTTATTTGGTTGTTTCAGCATTATTGTTCTGTTTCTTGTTTTAGATGATAAATATTTTAGTATACAGTAGGTATCAAAAACAGTATTGCTTAAGTACCGAAACGTATCGAAGAAAAAAAACAACCCTACTGTACACATGGACGCAGATAATAATAATCCAGCAGCAGTTTCTTCTTTGAATCTCTGTAACTGGGAATGAGTCCACGAGCCGCACACGCTTCGCCCTGACCGCAGAGTGGAGCGTCCATGCTGTTTTAGCAGTGACCCAGTAATTTTAATGAAAACAGAAACAGTCCGTCAGTATTGGCCATATGGTGTTGTGTCTTTGTGTGGTGTTTACTAAAGGAATGGCAGATATTAAATCGCTGGCGTTCACTTTACTACGGCTCTGAACTGAAATGTGGTCCCTGTAGGTTTCCCCCAGGCTTCATTAGAAGGATATAGCTCGAAGTTTCATAAAAAGCAACGTGTTTGGTGTGTGTCCTCTTTCATGTTAGCGGAGCGACAATGGCACTTGGTAAAAAGGAGGATTTAATCTTTTGTCTGTGCCTTTGGGAAACTGTTTTTTTATGAAGACTGGTAAGCTGTAAAGAAGCCCTGCAGTCGTGTGCTGTACCTAAATTACACTTTTCACTGAATATAAATTCTTATATGTATGAATGAAGAAAAGTCACCGTCACTTGATGAGTTTTTTTAGTTTTACAAGATGCGGATACTGATTTTTCCAATTTTCTCCATATTGCAAGAAGCTACATGGCAAAATGACTAATGTCTCCAATTGGCCTGAGGTTGATACTTTTTTGCACTTATAAAAAAAAGCATTTTGATTTTATTTATTTGAGCTATTATTTACAGTGAGTTATTATTTACAATATTTACATAATTTCATTTACATTATCACAAAAAAACAAGAAAAATAAAAATAAATAATAACTCAAAAGGAGTAGGCCGAAGCAAAATACAATACAATACAATACAAATAGAAAAGTTTGTGATTTCTGAGTGTATTTACTTAGTTTTATAATTTTCTCTTATTTTTTTATCATTCACCATTCTATTGATTTACTTATTGTTTAAGTAGTCATAGTTTTTTAGATATACATATATACACACATACAGACATATGTATACATATACTGTATATACATACACATACATTACTAGAGGGCGGTAGCCCCCCACCAGCGAGCCCCCACCCTGCTGCCCTAACTAGTTGATGTTATGAACCGCTTATAATCCTATACTGAGTGGTGCTTTAAAAAGACAAGATTTATGCGCCCGTTGAGAGGGGACCCTACAACAGGTCCACATCTCGCCTGCCCCAATTCTCTTTTATTTGTAATGACCAGCGGAAGCAGGCCATAACAGCATTTTTAATGCTTGTAATTTTAAGTTGTTATTGTTCTAGTTTATATCTATTTTAGTTTCGTTTTGACCCTGATTTGTATTTTTGAGTCGTGTTTTGACACAATATGAAAAAGATATATATTACCCAGTTAAATATTAATACTCATTAATCAGTTTCACAATAATCAAAGCATTGCATTTTTCCTCATATTGTACAGCACTATTTTCTGGCTATATGTAGCACAAGTATAAGCCGTCGCTCAGACTGCTCTGTATCAGTGTTTCCTATTCCAGTTCCTCCTCCTGGAGTTCATGTGACTGACTGACAGGAACATGCAGGATGGAGCTTGTTCAATTTGAAATACAGTAATTGTTCTCAACGTGAGCTGTAGGCGCCTATTGTTACCTGCATATAACGTTGCATATAAAGTTGTGCAACTGTATTCCATTTATAGTTTAATTTCATCCATTCTAGACATACGCTATTTTACATTATTATTATCGGAGTGGAACTGAGAGATACAGTGTGCTCAAAAGTTTACATACCCTGGCAGAATTTTTGATTTTTTGACAATTTTTCAAAGAATATGAAAGATAACACAACACTTTTTTTTTCACTCATAGTTAGTGGTTGTGTGAAGCCATTTATGGTGAAACAACTGAGTTTATTTTTTTTTTACGTCATAATGAAAAAAGTACCAAAATGACCCTGATCAAAAGTTTACATACCCCAGTTTTTAATACCATGTATTGCCCCCTTTAACATCAATGACAGCTTGGAGTCTTTTGTGGTAGTTGTGGATGAGGTTCTTTATTTTTTCTGATGATAAAGCGGCCCATTCTTCTTGGCAAAAAGCCTCCAGTTCCTGTTAGTTTCTGGGCTGTCTTGCATGAACTGCACATTTGAGCTCTCCCCACAGTGGTTGGTCAGGAGACTGAGATGGACATGAACGGGACCTTCACTTTACTCTGCTGGAGCCTGTGGCATCAGCAAACCAACTCCATATTTCACTGTAGGTATGGTGCACTTCATTGTTGTCAAAAAGGTCAGTGATGAAATTCTGCCAGGGTATGTAAACCTTTGAGCACAACTGCATGTTCTAAAAGTCTAAACTAAGGCTACGTTCAGGTTGCAGGTCTTATTCTGGATTTGTTTTGGGGGAGTTTTTTTTAATTAAATGTTACTTGCATCTGTTCTCCCCTGCATCTGAACCAAATGTGTGACCAAAGTGACCCGCTTCTGCAGAAGAGAACACAGTGTCACAAACCTGGATTGTACATGGCGCTGCGTATCTGGCAATGTTAAAGTTGTGCGAAGTCGGTAGAGTTAACACATTTACAACCTAATGGCATTAATAAGGCATTTTGGGCTATTACTAGACTTCTTTCATAACAGGAACGTGTTGTTTGTTGAACATTTACTGTGTGTTAAAGAGGGGTATTATGTAAAATCGACTTTTTCAAGCTTTATATCATGTTATTATGTCATTCCCTCATTAAACACATGCCTGGAGTGTTGCCTTGGCTCATTCACATATTTTTGAGTAATCAGTAAAAACTTAGACGGCAGCCATTTTAGGTGTAGCTATGCCTCAGTCCTCCTAGGAACACCCCCACCTCCTGGAGACGCCTCTGGACCTTTTGTCACCAGCCAAGCCACCAACCACTGCTCCTCAGCTCAGCAGAGCCCCCTCCCCGCACAGTAGTGTTGTTTAAATGACACAGCAGTGTGCTAAAGGGGGCGTGTCGGAAAGCTTCTTAAAGAGACAGAGGCCTATTTCAAGACGTTCAGTACAGCCATTTTGAGAGAGCAATTTTATTCAAGGCAGTTATTTTAATTTACTGCATATACAGACCAACAGAAGGTTACGTCATCATTGTAGTATGCTATAGACTGGTGCTATGTGATTGAAAAAAGCATAATACCCCCTCTTTAATGACGTGGAGGTCAGATAAATGTGACCTCACCTGACCATTCAGACTGAAGTCGCGTTGCAAACGATCAGTAATGTGTTTTCATAATGACATGAAAAGATCAGATACAGCAGTCGTTCTCAACTGGTATGGCGTCGATACCCGTCATCACGCACTAAGATGACAAGCCGCGACCCCAAACAGGATTGAATTTGTAATATAGACACTGACTTTTTCCACAAATGAATGTTGTATAAGCATTAAATAAGCCACATGAAGCTGGAATAGCCATCATAAGAACTCAGCAGCAGTCCTTTTAACAGTCCCTGTGGTGTCATTCTTTTCTTATAGATAAATATCCTGGGTTTTGTGTTCCAGCCCAGAAGTTGAGAACCATAGAGATACAGGTCGATTAGGAGTAAAAACATTGGATTCGAGTCACTTCAGCCCGCAGCCTCAACGTAGCCTCAGGGACGACAGGTCACAGATGAATCAACCTAAGCTCAGCGGTGGCTAGACAAGTGTGAGCCACTGTATCCAGGCAGCGAAAGGTGTTGAGTTTCCGTTTGTACTTCTCAGAAACTGCCTTACTGTTTGTGCCCACGTGTTCGTCTATATGTGTGTGTGTGTGTCCACTTAAGGCTGAGGTGTGCGCTGTAGCATGAATTATAGATGGAAAGTGAATCAATAGTGCACTGAATTACTGCCAGACAGACTGTATGTTTGCCTGGGCCTTTGCATTGTGAATGTGAATGTGTAAATTGTATTTTAGAAATCAATTAGGCATATTATTTACTTTTGCAGCGCTGCAGTTCTCGGGTGCATTGCCGTGACAGTTTTGCCTTCAAAGCAAAGTGTTACCATTTCTCAACTGGCTGCATAATAAATAAACTATAAGTGCGCTGGTTCACTTTGAATTGAGGATATTTCAATAATACTCTTTATTTGTCATCCTCCTTTCCCACGGATAAGAACCAGCCTCTTTGCCGTACAATACAGTCCGTCAGATATGGATCACAGCATGTCTCCTGAAGACATCTAAGTGCCATTGTAAATCAACGGCTTATTAAAAACCTGAAACCTTTTGGAGATGCACATTTTTTTCTTTTACAAGCAGTTTCTTTGTCCTGAAGAAGCTGCTCTCTTAAACAGAACAAGCAGATGGCAGAACTTCCCACAATAGTAGCAGTATTTTTCAAGTACCAACATATTTTCGTTCTGCTGGCCCAGTTCCAACACCATTGTTTTAATGTTCCACACACTGAGTTTCTCTCCCGAATAAGTGGAACAGCCGTAACATTAGGATTTATTGCCAAATATCTGCCTATACGCAACATACAACACACTGTAATGCATTTTAGCAGCTTGTTCCATCAACCTCCTGTGACTGACATCGTAGATAGTCACATTACAGAGCCCATAAGAGCTGTAGGTTTGAAGTTGCCAATTCTGTTCTTGGCATCGGGAAAACATGGCGTGGCAAGAATTTCCCAAGGCTTCTCTTTCCCAAACAAAGGTGTTTTGTTTCTGTTTTCTTGTGCATCATTGTGTTTGGGGATAGTTCTGTGGTGTTTTGCCATGTCTTGTGAACTGTAGAGCGCTTACGGTCGTGGGTTTTCTTTATCTGACATGGCAGTGCTTCGTTTTTGTAAAGGTTTGATGAAAGATTATGGGGATGTGATTTGCTCCAGATTTCGACAACTACAAGCGGGATGACAGCAAACAGTGAGGGGTAAACAGCGGAGATGTGTCAGACCAGAGGCTAATCCGTACAAGCCGCCTGTCCCTACACGTAAAGGCCATCGCACAGTCTTTGGATATGGAGTGGAACGATGCTTCTCTCAGTGGACTGTTGCGTTTTGGCAACTATGATCGGGATAGGGCCCGTTCGACGAGCTTTCATGTGGCAGAGTGGACAGGGTTATCTCAGAGGAAGATACCCCGCCCACCACACAGCCTCTTCAGTCCTGCCATCGTGGAGAAGAGTCTCATTGATGTTTGAGGACAAAATGTTCACTTGCCTACTGACGAACAGGAAATGGAAAGATTGTTTAGCTATCCATCTTATGGTCATAGTATTTACTTACTTGATTAGGGAAAACATTTATTACAATTAGTTCAAAATCACTATTTCAGTGGCAATAATTAGCAAATGTAAACATTTCCAGAACATCCTCTAGTTTAGACCTCTCTTAGCTTGTTCTGAAATGCATGTGATTCTCGTAATAGTTTACCAGCTCATTATTCAGTTTTCTTCTTAAAGCTTGATGCTGCTTGTCAAACACATCTTGAATATCTATTACTTTTATTTATTTTTTTATTGTGAGTAATAAGACAGTTACAAAAACAGACAACAGTGACAGCAGAACGCAAATAACACTGAACCAAAGAAAAAAACTAAACATTTAGGCTGTATTGGTAGGCGTGTTGTGTGGTGGTGTGTGAGTGTGTAATGTAATGAAGACATAGAGAACATAACAATAATAATAACGCTAATAATAATAATGCTATTATCGTCATTATTATCAACATCTTCATCAACATTAACGTGACAACTACTAATATCATTATCAACATTGTCATTATACTGTATCTAATAGTAATACTAGTATAATAATAGTATAATAATAATAATAACAATAATAATAATCACCATTATTATAATAATATCACTATCTTTTACATTGGCTATTTCATTAAAGAGATTTTGTCTTGACTGTAGTGAAACTATGGCGAGTGTTTTTACATTTACGATTAGAGGACTGAGAGAGGTCGAGGGGTGAGGAAAGCATTTCCCGGATACATAGGACCTCAGGAGCATTGGGAGCTTTTGCCTCTGGTCACAAATGCCTCAAAACGCAACTCCAGGTATGTATTTGATGAGAGACAACATTGTAACATGGTATAAAGCTCTTAAAGTCGGTTTTGCATAATAACCCCCTTCCCCCTCTTTAAAATGCACACTGCAAATGGTATCCTTTTTTTTGAAACATAAATCACGAATCGAATCCCAACGTCACAGCTCTTCTCCAAAATTGTTCAGCCCTTTTGCTGATTGGTGCCGCATTTTAAAGGCAGGTTTATTTAAAACCTGTCATGCATAAAAAGCAAAGTGTTACCTCTCCAAAAACTGCCCCTAACTGGCTGCATAAATATAAGTGGATGTTTTGGACTGGTGTCTGCCCCAATGAAAGGGCCCAGTTTGATCGAATGCTGCGCTCAGAGCGGAGTGGAAAAAGAGCTCTGCAGATTTACTATGCTATTACCACACTCACATACACTGCAAGACTGGACCGGAGGGAAAAAAAAAAAGAAAATGCAATGGCCCGCTGCCCCACCAAGGACGAGTGGAGAGAGCAAAGTAATCACAGTTAAGGAGTGTCCATGGGGAGCGAATAGATGGACTTGAGGGACATCGAAAATGCTTGGAAAAATAGATGAGTGTTTGAGCAGAGTGGCGCATCCTGTTCCAGTCACTATCCTTCACTCACACAGATGCACACGGGGACGGGGCCAGACTCAATGCAATCATAGATACAAGATGTTTGGTAGGACTGTACAGTAGGTGACGAAAAAACCATAATGTAATGTATTAAAAAATATACCCGCTCTAATTTTCCCTTAACACCAAGTCGCCCTATTTCCTGGTTTGCCATATCAATTAAATGTTATTAGCCCTCAAAACAAAACAGTAAAGATCTATGGCACATGCAACTGAACCAGAACCTCTAGTTAAACAAGTGTGATATTCAGTAATAATAGAGCTGTGTTTCTTTTTGATTTTTGACAAAACTAGTATTCGACACAGAAGCAACTGTATAACCTATAATGTATAATAAAGTTTGCATAATATGTTGATTATAAAGAAAATAGAAAATCACACAAAACACCCATTTAGGACTCTATTTAATAATAATAATAATAAATTTGTAATGCACTTTACATTTGACACCAAATCTCAAAGTGCTACAGTGGTCAACATAGTTAAAAACAACACAATATAACACAACATGTTAAAAGACAGGACTAAAAAAAAAAAAAAAAAAAAAAAAATTAAAATACTTGACAACATGGATCATATTGTGAAATTATTGTCTGTCTACACAAACCAAATATGCACTGACTACATGCTGAGTACGACAGTATAAGGCCTGAACCAATGAGCCTTATTTTGTTGACCTGAAGCACCCAGTTTGTCACATTATGAGGCAAATTGTTGTTTAGACACTATATACAAGATATGTATCAAAAATACTTACAGTATGTTAACCTCTTAACCCACACCTAAACCAAGCACATTTTCTCCAGTTTGGCATTACCCAAATCTAAAAGCTTAAAAAAAAAAAAGCATCAAAAGAGCAACAAAACGAAGATTAAAAAGCAACAAAAACGTGACGAAAATGTGACGAAAACACAGCAAAAAATGTGACAAAAAAGTTACGATCACTGTTGTAGGTCTCAGCTTTCAAATGAAGAATTACACTGTTGCTCTCCAGTTGAGACGCTTGTAGATTGGTGTAATGCTGTAATGGAGAAAATGCACTCGGTTTAAGTGGGGGATAAGAGGTTAATGTATTGGGATATATATTGTACTGTTAGGTGGCTGGCAATACCCATCCCAGAGACATAATTGTGTTAAAAAGAGAAAACCTTATAGCATGAATTTCCAAGTTCTTTGAAGTTTCTCGCAATGTTAAACAATTCATTTCAGTCATTTTTATCCATCAAATGAACAAATATTGTTGTAAACAAAATTATTAAACAGATTATCCCCCAAAAATTCTAATGAAAATAGCACAAACGCATTATAGATACAGTACATACATCTCACGATTCTTCATCCTTTACAAAAGAGATTGTGAGGCTGATCCAATCACGAACAGTTGATGAGTTCTGGCTTCCCAAATAAGACCCTTTAGCCTCTTTTAACGCCTTATTTCCTTCACTTAACCTGCAGCTCTCCGACTCCTTCCCTTCAGGAGGTATATGCTAATCACCGCCTTTGAAGTAAAAAGCTCCAGATTTTTTTCATGGTCTCCGCTGGCAGATGCAGATGATACAATTTGAATATTTTGCCCGTGCTCTTAAATGAAATAATCTGACAGAAGCTAAAACGTTCTCTCTGTGTATTGGAAACTGGTTTATTTCAGCGACCGCCGGAATGAATTTAAAGTTACACGAAGTGAGCTGTCGGGCGCGGCGAGACCTGTTCTGATTGTGATTTTTTTTTTCCACCTTGGCGTGCAACACAAGGCCTGCGCACACGCCAAACAGATAAATAACTATGGGATAATTGGAGTGTCAAGTAAACATGAGCAGGTGCTGCGAGGGCAAAACATACTTTCATCCCTGTAAAATGTGCTTGGCTGCAGTAAAAATCCAACCAAATGGTGAGATCTGTGCGGCGACCAAGGAAAGGCAGCTAATTAAAAACAACTTCTTCACTGCAAGAATTCGGTCCCCTTTAGACCTAAAACATGCACAATATGATAATCTTGCAACTCGTAACTCCTGACCAAGATCCTGGTGTAGGTTCCCAAGGCGCTGCACATAAAGCATGGGTTGAAGGATGGGTCAAAACGCGGAGGAGAAATTTCGCACAAGTACAAATCCACTTGAAATTTACAAATCAGTCCAAGAATTGTGTTTTTTAACCTTGTGAAACTGCAGTCCCCAGAACAGGGTGCGCAGATGGGGAGCTCTTCCCACAACAGTAGCTCTATTTACAACATATTTTTGTTAGCCCGTTTCCAGGCAGCGCTATTGTCGAATTTTCATTGTATCGTCCGTCGGAAAGCTTCATGTAGGTTAACTATCTCCGTGTGTGTGTGTGACTGTATTGGCCTCCTTTTCAAAGTACAATTTGCCAAAGTCATTATTTTGTATTATACCCCTGATGATAGGTGTGTTAAAAGCCATTTCTTGGTGCTGAAAGTGGCTCGGAGCTGGCTGTGCTCCGCTGCTGTGAGTGCAGGCGGTGATGAGGTAGTTTGGAGACGAAGCCCTCACTTGTGAAGCTGCCTCAACGCTCGACAAAACATAGGACTGCACGGTATAGAAAAAGGTGCATGATAACCAATAATCAGCTCTTTAACATCCTTTGACCTTCATTTTCTTTGTAGTTTAAATCTTGTACAATACCCCAGTTGGCATTAGTATGGCAGTTCATATTTCAGTCTTTTTTCAAATGTTAACGCTTCTGAAGTGATTTGAAATATGCTCCGTGAACTGAATTTATATTTGAAAAGAAGAAATCTTTTGGGTATATTCTCTTGCTGGCATTATATCTAAATTCATTGGAAGATGGACATTCCTCAACAATTTTTACGACATAACTTCATTGAAAACATATTCATACTGCAGTTTTAGTTGAAATGTATCACTGATTTTTGTCAAAAAAGTTGCCTGTTTTGTCAGTTACTGTATCTTTCCTCTGATGAAATGTTTTGCAAATCTTAAGAAATGAAAGGTGTGCTGATTTTTTTCTGCATTTTGGCATTAAAACATCTGGGCATTAACCTCTTAACCCCCACCTGAACCGAGCACATTTTCTCCAGTTCGGCTTTACCCTAGCCTGGTTTTACCATACCCTCGTACTCATTTCGTTTCGTACAGAGGGTCTGGATCTTCACGATTGAGCTCCGTTAACAGGTGGGAGGGGTGAGCTCCGTTGAAACGATTGGATCTGATTTTCGCTAGCGTTTGGTCGTGACGTATGTAATGGGCCCATGTTGAGCTATCATAACTCTTTGGAGCATTCCTTGCACATTCCAAGGCTTCACCGTGGGTGCGCTTGTTTTGAACACCGTCACCTTCCAGGAAGTTGTTGTGTGTTTATTCCAAAAAATCCAAATAAAAACAGTAGCCTATACATTTTGATAATATTACACTCGTCCTTTTTTTTCTTGTAGAGATATGGTGATGAACTGGTCTGGACTTTGGACCAGTCTCTGTTCACTGGTACCTGCTACCTGGACAATTACAAGAGTTTCCTCTGGGGGCGCTGTTCAGTACTCTGATACCAGGGCTGGCAGCATTATAACGCATTAAGGCAAAACGATGCATTCTTGTGTCACTATTAAACTTCAAGTCTGTTCCACAGTGTCTCCACAATGTCTGCAACTCATTTTCAACTATATTTGATTTTGCATTTGTCAATGAGGAACTTATTACAATCAGATTATCAGCATTATACCACATTAAGGCAAAACAATGCGTTCTTGTCAAACAATCAATTCAATCAATCAAAACTTTATTTATAAAGCGCTTTTCATACAAAGTTGTAACACAAAGTGCTTTACAGATTAAAAGCAGTTCCCGCCCACCCAACCACCCACTCTTCCAAATAAAAACAGACAATAATACTGCTCACCCAACCCCCATAGCCACACACACACACACAGACACACGCACGCGCGCGCACACACACACACAAACACACACACACACACACACACACACACACGCACGCATACACTCCTACAGAGACGCACATGACAAGATAATGAACGTACTGTAGGGCTGAGTCTGGGTACAGATGAACCAGGTGTCACCTTTACACTTCTACTCACTCCTACAGAGTGTCCTCATACCCCTCACCAATTTACAAGAAAATATTGTTTTGCCTCAATGTATTGTAGCCATTTTGGGAGTGTTCCAGTATAATAAACCCCTTATTTGTGAACACTACATCATTTTTGTTGTAAATCGGTGAGGGACAGGAGGACACGCCATAGAAGCAAGTGCAAGTGTAATGGTGAGGCAAAAATGCTTTGTTTTGGCTCAGTGTGGCGTAATGCTGATAATCCTATTGTAATAAGTTCCTCATAGACAAATGCAAAATCAAATAGAGTAGAAATGAGCAAAGGACATGCAGAGGTATTGTGGAACAGACCTGAAGTGTAATGGTCACGCAGAAACACGTAGTTTTGCCTCAATATAAAGCCCCAGTATAAAGAGACTGTATTTGTATTTGGGAAAGGCCTCTCTAAAATCCATTGGTTTGGCAATATTTTTGACATTTTGTGAGTATTCCAGTGTAATAAGCCCCTTATTTGTGAACACTACATCATTTTTTGCTGTAAATTGGTGAGGGACATGAAGACACTTTGTAGAAGTGAGTAGAAGTCTAATGGTGACACAAGAACACATTGTTTTGCCTTAATTGTGGTGTAATGATGATAATATGTATGTAATTTGTCCTAATTGACCAATGCCAAATCAATTATAGTTGAAAATGAGTTGCAGACATTGTGGAGACACTGGAACAGACTTGAAGTTTAATAGTGACACAAGAATGCATCGTTTTGCCTTAATGCGTTATGATGCTGCCAGCCCTAGTATTATAGTACTGAACAGCGCCCCCAGAGGGAACTCTTGTAATTGTCCAGGTAGCAGGTACCAGTGAACAGAGACATGGTCCAAAGTCCAGACCAGTCCATCACCATGAAAAAGAACGAGTGTAATATTATTTGGAATTGTTGGAAAGAACACACAACACATACCATGAAATGATGGGTCTATGTCATAAATCATCCAAATTGTGCATATTTATTTGGAATAATTACTGACTGTACTGCAATTAATGACACAAATAAAACGGTCATAAATCATCAAAAAACTATTTAATATCAAAACCTGATACCAGCAAGGCAGATCTTGACCCACTGTGTAAACTTCTTTACAACAACTATGCCTAATGGCAGTGGTTTGACAGTGTGCATTTTAGGAAAATATCAACTACGGTGATAACAGTGAGTGACGATTTCATCCTCCATACTATTTTGTTGACCTAATATTGGAGACCGTACAACGCACCGGCCCACACCCGCACGTAACATCCTGGGAGGTGACGGTGTTCAAAACAAGTGCACCCCTGTGAGGCTGGCTTGACGAGGCTGGCTTGACCGCGGTGAAAATGTGTTTGGTTAAGGAGGTTAAAAATGGCTTTAAAAAACATTTTCTTCTGCCTGTATAAACCCCGACTTGTCGTCACTAACAAAAACATCGAAATGTGATTTTTTATTTTTTCCGTTGCATGCTTTCAAATCAACATTCAGTTCACTGTGCATATTTTAAACATGTTCAAAGGGATTACCACTCGAGAGAAAACTGAAACATGAACTGCCAGTGCTCACATCAGATTCATGCACGTCAAAACATGTTTGTAGAAGTCTGAATCTACAGGATTAGTATGTTCTACGTGAAGACCCTATAGTGTTTTTGTAGGTTTAACATTTAACATTACATTACCTACAAAAAAAAGTTTGATTTGCTAATTGTGAATGGAAACAAATTCAGTTTGATTGTGATTAATTATGATTTTTGTGAGCTATGATAGAAAAAATATTCATCTTTGAATCACATTATGCTGCAGCGTTTCTCAATAAACTTCATTCTCCCAGTGGCACCCGATTACATTCCTTTCACCTCTGTTTACTGTTCATTAGCAAAGACCCAACATGCTAAACGGTTGAAGACACTGTTGTATCAAAACACGGAAATCCTAATTTGAAACACACATTTCCAGAAGCCTCAGATCTATTAGTCACGACAATAATCAGCATTTCAGTCACAGCGGTCACTTGAAAGCCACCGTCTCCAGCTCTATTCCTCCGTGCATAAAAGTGTGTCAATCGATTCTGTCTTTCAAACAAATCCAATTTTTATGCAACAGCAAGCCCCACGCCAGATGTTGTATTAACCATTTAATGCCGCTGCTTTCTGTGTGACAGAAAGAAATTATTTCCAAGAGGGCTACGCGACAAAAAAAAATTTGGATAACTATTTGTGAGTAATCAGTCAAGAGTGCAGCAAAGTGCCAGCACCTTCTCCTCTTGTGAATTATACACCCTACGTTTTATAAGGTTCTTGTTCAGTGACCTTTCGGAGCGAATGAGGCCGCCCCGGGCTGACAAAGAGACGAGCGGTTCACTGTGAGAGGAGAGGTGGTATGTTTTAGTACGGGGCATGAGAAACTGTCACCCGGAGTGCTTTAATTATCTTCCCTTGTGTTTGGATTGGTGCGCTGCAGTCGTAGCTCAAGGCTGAGCTTCACTAATGGGGCAGTGAACGTTTATTTCACACTTGTTAATTATAGACACGTTAAAGAACTGTGGTGGCAGAGTGGTTAACTATCTTTTCTCTTATATATGAGACTGACAAGCTTTCTTCTTATTGTACAAATAATAACTGGGCTGCCCAAACTATGGCATGAGGGCTAAATGTGCCCACTTTTCCAAAGGTAACTTAAATACAACAAGTTTTAATAATCCTACAATTATTTTAGTGCAAGACCAGGCTGACATTAATTCAATTCGATTCAACTTTATTACGGACTTAAGGTCCAAAGAGACAGAGTGACATCATAAACTAACAACACCAAAATACAAAAAATTACACAGTTCCTTTAAAAAGACAGCTATACCAGTGCCTCCACATTCTCGACTGATAGCGAATGGCACTACAGGTGACATCAACCAATTGAACATTAGAGTTCAAAGCCAAAATAAACAGTTCACTTCTTAACCCCCAACTTAACTGAGTGCATTTTATCCAAATCTAAAAGCTTCTCAACTGGAGCTTACAGACTATAGGCCAGAGTAACACCTCATTTGAAAGCCAAGACCTACAAAACTGATCTAGGCTTCTGTCAAGTTATAGTCCTTTTTGGTTCTGTTTTCATCACGTTTTTGCTACTTTTCGACATGTTTTGGTCACAATTTTGTGGCTTAATCGGTGGCTCAAGAAAGCAATGAAAATGTGACAAAAACCCAACAGAAAAGCAATGAAACATGATAAAAAATGTGACAAAGACGACCATAACATGATAACAAAGACAAGGAAAAAACTTGTTAGATCTTTATTTTTGGGTAAAACTGGTGAAAATGTGCTTGGTGAAGGTGGGGGTTAAGGGGTTGATATCACAGCTAAATGCCTCCAATTGTAACTGCAATCGTCACCGGTCTCTTCCTAGTTGGATACGTTTCAATATGCGGCCCTAGATTAATAAAGTTAGACATTCCTTTGCTCGAGTTTTGCTTAGGTTAAGTTTATGAACCTTTTGACTTTTCAGGAAAGATAAGTCATGGCCAAAGCAACAGTAACTCAATAACCTTTCCAGATGTCAATACCTGTAACTTGTAATGTAGTAAGATAAAGTTTGGGAAGTGCTTCAAGATTGATGTAGTTTTGTCGATATTGATACATCTTTTTTTATAATTTGCCATTCTTCATGTCAGCTCCGCAACCGTTGACCTGCAACTACTTAATATCGCGATAATGCGATACGGCTATGGTAACAATATTAGTGCGATAATTCACTAAGCCATTTCAACACAATATGTTCCACTCTAATTAAACACAAATTGTAAATAAGTCGTTTTTCAGCAAATTGTGCCAAAATAAGACTTTAAAAAAAAACCACTACCGGTACATCAGGACCAAGACTAAACCGTAACTAAATTAGGACATGTTTAACTAAAACTGAACTTCCACACATTTATAAGTTCAAGGCATTGTTTGTTTTTGGCTGAGTTTGTAGACAAAATGTGTCAATCTCAGTCAAATGAAGACTATAGTGATGTTGCGATATATTGTGGCTTCTTGCGAGATGGATTTTGCGTCACCTAATGTCGCAATACGATATTTTTGGGAATATGCAGTATTGTGCAGCCCTACCTGGGACTGTCCATTGTTCTGAGTGTTATCCAAATTAGAGCCATACTGTAGTTAAAGCAAGAACTAAGTAACTTGTTTCCCTAATAAATCCTTTCCGTAGGTCTTTCATCTCCCTCTGGTGTCTCTGGCCAGAAAACTACAATTGCAACTTTCCCTGCACCAGGTTGGAGTCACCAATACACACTAATAGAATTACGAAGATGATTGGGCAAACGGGCAACGGGCAAAGCTAACTGTGGGCTAGCGCCACTTAAACAGTATTTACAGCTAAGTCTGAGTTAAAAAAAATCTCCATTGTGTAATTGGATGTACAATATCCCTCTCTCCCTTTGTCTTTTCTATCAGCGCAGTATTTACTCTCACGGACAATTAATGAGTAAAAAAACCCGTAACATACTACGACACCTGCAGTGGCGCTTATGGCCTCTAGGGGCAAGAGTTCTGCTTTAAATGCTCCATAAAAGGGCTGCATCATTAATAGCAATCAAATATACTGTATGTTGCAATTTTAATGATTGCAACTAGCAAAGCGCAAAGACTGTAATGATTTAATCAAAAAATCAATTAAAGTGTGTCGTCTCCCTGGGGTCTTACACTGTAGCATCTTCCTGAGCCTGTAGTTTAGACCTACAGTATCGCTACAAACATGTTCTAAATGTATGTGGTTCTTACACTAGTTTAGCTGTTTTAGTTTTCTCTCAACTTTAATGCTCCTGAACAAGTTTTAAATCAGCACACTGAACTAAATATTTATTTTAATTTTGCTTTGCATAAATAATGACAATACTACTACGTTTGTCTCCTCTACATTATGCTGACCGACTCTCTAACAGAAAAAAGAAACCCCCCAAAATGCATCATCATGTACAGTCTACATCAAGGCTCTCCAACCAGTAGCTCGGGAGCTACTAGCTCGCCAAGACTCTCCAGGTAGTTCTGAACATGCTGAACACAATCTGTGAACAGTTGGTTCAATATTGTAAAGTAAAGTACAAGGACTAAACTCAATTCACTTTCTTTGAAATACTATCTTGGCAAGTAAGACTTCTGCGTGAACTCTTCCTAAGTTGCATTTTCGAAGCACAAGTAGCTCTCTGATGTTCATGTTGTGTAAAAGTAGCTCCCCAAGTAAAAAAGGTTGGAGACCCCTTGTCTAGATAATTAGCCCGTTCTTAGATGCACAGTGTGAATACCCTTTGTGTAATGTGACCTATTGAAGTAATAAGAGATGAATGCTATCGCACATCAAAGCCATTGTCTTTATTACAGCAGCAGACTCAGGGGATATGCAGAAGAGAAGGCAGAGAAGGGTCATGTATTAGAGCCTGCAGAGTCCACTCACTTGAGATAAGGAGTGAATTGTCAAATTCAATTTAGGATCAATCTTATTAAGGCTGCCTTTGGAACGTGCCGCCAGTACATGTGCTGATAAAAGATTTGATGCATACTGTTTGTTTTTATCAGAGCGTCTACTTCTTAGGACTTTATACTGAAAATGTACCGGCTTGTTCTTCAGATTCATACATACTTGTGTTAGCCATGTATCAAAAACATCCAGGGCTACAAATACTGTTCTTCATTCTCTTCAATTTATTCCTTGGTGCCCGTATACTGATCTAAATTATGAATAATGTTATTTCATTCCTATTCATTTCATTCTCTGCAGTGATTGTAAGTCAAAGCAGCAGCTTTCAGCACAGAGCACTTTATTCTGCACTGTAAGTTGCATCACATTCCCCTTTAAACCCATTAGCTCTCATTGTCTCAAGAATCCTGTCAAAGCCTCTGAGCTTTTTCTACGCCTAACTCCTGCCAAAAAAAACATCTTCAAATTTCATAATGTGTAACTCCGCCATCCCATTTTTCTTTTAAATATCAACTTAAAAGAGACACTCTGTTTCCTTGTTTTCCCTTTTGCAAATGGATGAATACGTGCGATGAGTGGTGTCGCCGTGGATCAACGTGCTTCATAGTGATGGCTTTTGCGGCATATATTGTTCTAGCTTGTTTACCCTCTCGCGCAGAGCTAATTATCGATTTAATAGAGCCAGCGCGTGTGTGTATGGGAGACTGAATGTAATCCAGTTATAAGGATTTGTGATGTTGTTTGTTTGCTAACACTTGTACATGATGAAACTAGCCGTGAATATCGTGTTTTTTATGCATTTTAATCTGCCTTTGGTTCTATCTGGTCCGTATGACTCACATGTTGACGTCACCACAGCGCTGCTTGCTTTGTGTAAGACCTTTCATTATAACTCACGTGTGTGCATTAGGTGGTGGCAGTTCAAAGCTCTATAGGCGTAATTTGTCAGGGTTATCGGGTGCAAAGGCGAGGAGTGAGGGTGTTAATGGCAAGTACACAAACAAACTTTCCATATTGTTCAGGGGTTACAGCGAGGCAAAGTGCAAGGCAAGGTGTTAATTTAGAAAAACACCTCGCAAGATAAGAAGGAGAAAAGGGAAGATAATTGTCTGAGAGCAGGCGAATAATAAGGAATGCTTTACCCCCTGATCCTGGTTGGAATTAATCTAAAATCTGGACAAAATTAAAGATTATTCCAAAATCATTCAGTTCTCGTAATAATACAGCATTTCGTTTATCTGTCTGAATCTTATTGAGTACTTCTCCTTTGGCTTGAGTGACATTATTACAAGCATCTATCCCAGTAAAATGGCAAAAGGAAGATGGCAGCAAATTTTCCAAGAAGTAGACACTAATTTGTACGCCCTGTTCCTGTTCCTGGGTGAAATGATAGTGGTGCGTTTGAAATGGCAGAGTTATCAGCCTCTAAATGCACCACAGATCTGTGTCTGGCTCAGAGCTGGAGCCACCTTAAATAAGTAATGAGCCCAAGCCAGAAGATTGTTCTCACTTATCTCTAGTTACTACTTCCATTCATTTATTTATTTATTCATTCATCTGCTGCTTCCCATCAGACCACACCAGACAGACTTCCCTCCCACAAGGTTTAGCTGTCGCCGATCTTCGATTATTTTTATTTTCCTGACCAGTACAGACCTGGAGTATCCCATAACAGCTGCAGTTATGACGGTGCTCTGGCCCAGTCAGTTCTCCAGCTCAATGTTTCCCAACCTGTGGGCAAGGATCCGATATGTGGTCTCTCTCTGTGACCATTTTGAGAGATTGTTTTGTTGACACTTTTCTGCAATAACTTCATATTGGTCAATCTCCAATCGAGCCAGTCATGGTGAAATGCAAACCTTCAGATGCAGTTTATGGCTTTATTTACCACTTAAAAGCAATGTGAAGAATAGTAATGAATCATGATCATCTGTGCAGCTTGAGCCTGCCAATGTTCTGGTTCAACTCTAAAGACTAACTGAAAGCATCAAAAAGATGATACAAATATACTGCATTTACCGCGTGGTTTTTAGACTTTGTAGTATGAGAAAAAAGTTTCCAAAAACTAGTGGGTTTGCACTAGTGGGTGCTCTTTTAGAAAAAATGTAATATGGAAAAATCTGTGGCGTCAACATAAAATACAATACCAGTATTGCTATCGAAACAACCTGTGGATCAAGCCAAAAGTGACTGATGACAAATTGTTTGTTTTGATAGTCCGTTTGATGACCAATGCTTGAGTCGACAGAAATGAAATACCACTGGTTTAAACAGCAAAAATGCTTTTATTGTAAGTTAAGTGAATGTTGTGTTGTTAGGGTAAAGTTGCATCGCGAAGCTACAGAAGCTACTACCGGCACGGTAGTACAGTGGTTAGCGCTCGTGCTTCACAGCTAGAAGGTCCGGGTTCGATTCCCACCAAGGCCGGGGCCTTTCTGTGTGGAGTTTGCATGCTCTCCCTGTGTCTGCGTAGGTTTCCTCCGGGTACTCCGGTTTCCCTTACCACTAAAAACATGTACAATAGGCCAGGATGAATGAGAGTGTGTTTGAGAGTGCGCATGGGGAACGACGGATGGAAATTAGCCCAAGGCTACAATCCGGTGTGGCTTGTTCATTAACTTGCACTGTCCCTACCAAATAAACCAATAAACTAAGAAGCGTCACTAATTAATCTTGCTTTTTTCAGCTGCGTCTTTTAGCAAAGGTCAAACCCTTTTTTGCTTTTATCAGTTCACACATCGCTTTGGTATCAAGCAGTCCTCCCTATACATCACCTTCAGTTGGTGCAAAAAGCAGCTGCCAACCTTTTGGCGAACACATCCAGACGCTCCCACGTTACCCTTATCCTCTCCTCCCTCAACTGGCTCCCGGTCTGTTTTTCTATTGAATTTAAAATTTCGTCATTTGTTTGTTAAAGCTCTTCGTGGGCATGCTCCCCCATATATGTCCGAGCTTCTGCACTCCTCTTCTCAGATGGTTTTGGAGGTGCCCAAGTCTCGCTCCTGGCAGTTGGGCGATCGTGCTTTTGCCGTGGTGGGTCATCACTGACCTGCCCCTGTTTAAGTCCAGACTAAAGACTCACCTATTTAGACAAGCCTTCCATAGCGCCTAATGCTGTACTTTGCTTTGTTTTTACATTTTACGTCTTTTAATGTTGATGTTTTTCTAATGTGTTTTTATGGAAAGCACTTTGGTCTGCCAAGTGTAGTTGTAAAGTGCTATAGAAATAATTGTACATGTAAATGACTTGATTGATTGACTGATCGATCACAAAGCTGTCACAAAGGGACTCATCAAATTTGATTGCATTTTTACTCTTTTGTACTTTTCTTTTGATAACATATATAAAATAAATACCTATTCATCTCACCCACTAGTGGTAATGTTTGATTCACCTCACCTGTTAGTGGTTGGATTGTCGGGGCTGGTCGTAAAGACTATTGGCACAGATTGGCAGTAATATTAGCCAGTTAGACCCAGGGCAGCTTCGTTAGTTTAGCTTAGTTTAGTTGCATCCTCCTCACTCAGACTGAAAATGATTGACTTTTGTCTTTTTCTCTTGGCACGAGCACTGTAAAACTGTTGTGCTGGAGTTGGCGCATTACAGCTGAAAACGTTGATTGGGTTATTGTTCAGCACAGGCGGCATGCAATATGGCGCGGTGGAGTTCCTCTGCTCTCCCTGCACTGACACGTAAGAAAAAAAAAATCTAAGACAGCGTCAAATATGTCTTCACTATAAATTGCAGAAGAAATTGTCTTTTTTAACGCAGCGATTTGTTTATAACTGCTCTATTTAATGGATTCTCCGCACGCTGAACGGGGAAATGCTAATTAAAGCCACGTCTATTTCGCGGAGATGTCTTGGCAGCTCTAGACATTTATTATAATATAATAAATGCGAGTACAGTATGCGTTTGGGGGGGCCCAACGCCAAAATGTGCACTTAGCAAACTGTAAAATTTACAAGTGCTCATATTAAAAGCCTATACTGTGCCGTAAAAACACCAAGCAAAGCGTTCATAGCGTCGTGCTAACTTAACTAGCATGGTTAATAGAGCTAAAGAGGGGAATAATAAATGGGAGAAGCGACAGTTAAACCGGCTTTAAAATGGGCGAGTGGGCGGCAATTGACTGACAAAGGATTGAAATAACACGCGCAGAAGGAATAAAAATGTGTTTATTATTTATAACTCTTTCTAACCCTTGGATATTAGTGGGAAGACTAATGGGAACGAGATATAACCTATTTTAAGTCTGATATGCACAGTATTAAAAGTGCATCTCTGAACATTATTTTGGTTGGCAAAGAGAAAGTTTCCCTGCCTGAGTTTGAAAGGGGTATTTGAGATAAACGCTAAAAGTCATTATCTCTTGGTGAGGCGGAACGTTTGTTTACCTGCTTTTTGTCAGAATTGTTTCATCTAATTCGGACAAAAACGACACGAAGTAGCAAAAAAGCAATCAGGTATACAAGCTTTCTGCCTTACCGAAAGAAAAGTTAACAGCTGCTATTAACTGAAAGGCAGTACTTTTTCAAGAAGGAATATCTAATATGAAATAACCGAATGTCTGAATTACACTGAAACTTGCTTGATCTATAGTGAAAAGTAAGAAAAGGTTTGTGTGTGCCTTTTTGGTATTCTGACTAAAAACCTTCATCCTTCACTTTCCTAACAGGAGGGTTTCAATTCCTCAGCCTTATTTCACTTTGAAGAAGTGCTGGCGTTAAGCCGCATGCACTGGTAAAAGAAACTACAGCTTTTCCCTCTGCTTTGTGATGCGTTCGCCTCAAAATCTATGTTTGTTAGATTAAAATATAAGGCAGCAGATATTGTTTAGAGAGAAGTCAACCTCCCCATGTGAATCCGTGTTCCTTTTGGGTTTTAGGATATATTGCTGGAGATGGGTTTTACAGAGGTCTAGTTCCTCCATATAGATGCTATAAATAGAGTAAATAGTGTTTATGAGGTAAATTGAAGACCATATGAATTTGTAACGTAAAATGGTTTCTTAAGTTTTTGCAAATGAAACTTTTATATTTCAAAATCACCATTACACGCATGGTAAAACCTCCTCTAAACATCCTTCAAAAAATCTGAAAACAATCTCTCTCAGGACAGTGTTTAACTCACAGTAGGAAAAATAGTTTGTAGTTTGTCCTAAATAAGAGGCTGTGTGTGAGATGTTAATGTAAAGAAGAGAGGGAAGAGGTAGAATCAGCGCTGCTTATATGCCTCGCATGCATGCTAATGTATTAAACACCACTGTGCCACAGTAAGAATATGCACAATCTCCACAGAGAGATCAGGACTCAGGAGTCTAACCCCCGACCTCCGTACAAATGAGCAGGTGTCTGGGTAACCACTCTGCCACAGCATCACATCGAGGACATGTTTTGCTGTGACATTTTACTTTCAACAAATCGAGGTTCGACCTTGCAGAACGTCTTCAGAGGAGCTGCTCTGCCTGGCCCTGTCTGTGATGGTCAAAATAATACAAGAACACATAAAATGGGCAATAAACTGTGTGGAGCAAATTGGGAAGTGCACAGATACGGTTCGTGGCAAGGACAGAAAACATGCTTGATTTTATGATTGTAGGTCCAAACATATCTGCCGTTGCACTTTCTTTTTTGGAAGCGTTTTTGCGATAATTGAGCGTTACAATAACTTTACCTGCAGCTGTCTCTTTTTATCTTTTCTCCACATCACGGCTTATCACACCCCTTATCACTCACACAATTAGAGCATGTCATTATCTGCACTGAAGGAAGTTAAAATACACGATTTTTGTTGGTAACATCACTCAAAAATCAAAAGGTTTTGGACAGATGTATTATGTGGATGGGGTGAGAGATCATGTTTTTGGTTATTATCCAGATCTCTGCTTCGAAGCCAAAACTGTGACTGTGACTAAAGTATGCTTAAAAGCTGGGATTGCAAGATAGGGACAAAGATAGCTCTTTCAAAAGTGGTTAGAAGGGAAACCAATTTATGAGCAGTTCTTTTTTTACTGTTAGTTTGGGGTGGGAGCTCTTTTTCACTCTGTGTTTGCAGCGTTTGTCCACAGATCGAAAGGTCAGTGGTTCGAAGTCACTGTAGCTCTGACTGCTGCAGACTGTTGTTGAGTCCTTGGACAAGACACTTCACCCTCCGAGGCTGCAGCAATGTAGTGCAAGAGTGAGAGTTGGTGGTCAGAGGACCTGGTTGACAACCTTTATTCCTACCCCAGGGCAGCTGTGGCTACTGTAGTGACTTACCATTACAGAGTTTGAAGAGCGAATGAAATATGCAGAAAACTGTAACTTGACATTGAGCATCTGGGCAAGTGCTATATGAAATTTTTGACATTTTTACCATTGCAAAACAAGCCATTATAATTGTTCTATTCCTTCGATCAAAATCAGTTGACAGTACTGAAAGTAGTTTAACGCCACTCGTTATCAAAGTGGTTCTACGATGGAAACATTTGTCGTGCTTGTACAGTGCCACAGTTCTTTTGTGTACCTCATAGTACAGTCATAGTCAATGGCAAAAACTTTATCACAGTAACCTAAACTCGTATGTATTTTTGTGCCTTTCGTCGCGTTGCATCAGCGCTGATATCCGAACAGTGGAGCGGTTAACGCCCGAGGCTGCTCTGCTGAAGTGAAGCGTCTGGGGAGAATCATGCAGTCTGTGAGCGGATAAAAACTGCACGTCTGAACGCAAGCATTTCTCAAATAGTAAACACGTTTTCCTCCGGAAGAAGAAAAGGAAGTTGTTGCTGTCTTTCTTGCCGACGTGTTGTTTGTTTGGAGTCACTAAGATAATGCTCTTTGTGTGCGTATGTGCAGAGGGAGATGTTCATTGTGTGAGAGTGACAAACTGTACGATGGAGAGTGTGCAGGTACTACTGCTACTGTAGCAGCCTGTGCATGAATATTAACGAGGAAGGATAGTAGTTTGATTTACAGTGGCTGCAAAAAAAGGAGTAGGGTTAGGACACCTAGTTTATATATATATATATATATATATATATATATATATATATTTATATATATATATATATAGTGAGAACCAGATGTTTACATACAGTTTATAAAAAGAAACCACAATTAACTTGTTTGTTGTTTTTTTAGGTTTGGCTAAATGCCAGAAGAATGAGACATAGAATTTTCTACACATTTTTTTTAATTACTTTTTACAAAACCAAAAGTTTACATACATGTTATTAATGTTTGGTAGAATTGCCTTTAAACTGTATATTTTTGGTCAAATGTTTTGGATTTCCTTTCACAAGCTTCTCACAATAGTTGGCAGGAATTTTGGTCCATTCCTTCATACAGGTGTAACTGAGCCAAATTTGTAGGCCACCTTGCGTGCACATGCCTTTTCAGCTCTGCCCATACATATTTAACTGGATTGAGATCAGGACTTTGTGATGACCACTTCAAAACATTGACTTTGTTATCCTTAAGCCACTTTATCCAGTATTGGCCGTATGCTTTGGGTCATTGTCCATTTGGAAGACCCATCTGCGCCCAAGCTTTAACTTCCTGGCTGATGTCTTGAGACATCCAATATTTCCACATAGTGTTCTTTCTTCATGATGTCATCTATTTTGTGAAGAGCACCAGTCCCTCCTGCAGCAAAACAACCCCACAGCATGATACTGCCACCCCCGTATTTATTTGCAAATTCCAATCTGTCTTTCTCATGTTTATTTTGGAGTAAGGGCTTCTTCCTGACAGAGTACTCTCTCAGCCCATGTCGGTACTGTACTTGTTTCACTGTGATAAACTCTTACCAGTTTCAGCAGCATCTTCACCAGGTCTTTTGTATTTGTTCTTGGGTTGATATTCACATTTCAGACCACAGCACGTTCATCTCTGGGACACAGAACCCGCCTTCTTTCTGATCTGTATGATGGCTGGACATTTCCATCATTGTTTGAACCAATGAACCTGGCACCTTCAAGGATCTTGAAATTGCACCCAAGGATGAACCAGACTTGTGCTTCCAAGGACATGACATCTACTGTCTAATCTATAAGCTCCACCACTTCTGACCTTTGCAAAGTTGTCAGCGCTAGCAATTCATGTCCTATTCATTTCCTATGGATATTAGCTTAAGGTGTTTTCATAAATCAATAAACCACAAATGCGTGAAGCCCAGCTCAGTGTGTGATCATTGTTAAACAGATGCTTTATGTAGATGTTGGCTTTATTGACTTTATTTGTGCATTTTTCTCGTTTTCACGTAATGACCGGAGCTTTAGCTTGTAGCATTAGCTTTCTCCGGTGGTAATGCTACAACAGGCATCCTCGAGGTCCAAACACATTCCCAGCGCAGATTCAGCCACTGAAATAAGTTTTCTTGTCACTGCTTTTAATCCCGGGTGTTTAGGTAAAAGAAACACTGATGTGTGTCTCTGTAAAAGTCCCAGAGCTGCTGTAGCTCCGGTTCACTATGAAGCTAATTCTCCATGACTTGTTTACATCTGCGGGCCGGAATAGCATCTGCCCTGGTGGCTCAGCCACAACGTACGTCACTGTTGGGGAAAGCTCCTGATTGGTCGACGCTCGCGAATTTCTCCAAAAATTTCGACATTTCCTAACTATAGCGTCGGCCGCGCTCGACGCGTCAAAAGCTTAGGCCTCTTTCACACCGCACACCGACCGCAGAGCCGAGCCCCCTTTCCAGCCGAACTACCTCGCGGCGAGCGCATGTATTCAGACTGCCACGGAGCGCGGGTGAACTGCCTAGAGTAGTTTTGGACTCAAAACAACTCCTCGTGGTTCATTCTAAAGCAGCACTATTAATTATAAGATAAGAATACAACTGATATGTCTCCTTAAAGGGACTATACATAAGTTTAACCACAAATAAATGTATACAAATGTAAAATTTCTTCCTCATACATGCTCCAGCAATGCCCTGGTGAGTAGAATGAGCCCTGGCCTTTTCACCGCGATTGCCTCTATATGTCTGTAAAGTCACTTAAATAGTTTATGCTCGGGTCGAACAAGCAAACAGCGTAATGCGTAATGCGCGTGCACGCTCAGCTGTAGCGTTAGCTGTAGCGTCAGCTGTATCGCCTCTATACTGACGCTGCAGCGCGAGTGGTAACTTCGGAGGGATGGATTTAGCGGAGAATAAGAGGAGACCGGCTTCAAGCACCATCGAAACTCCAGCCCAGACCCCAAATAACGAAAAGAAACGAAGAGTTTATTCGAGTGTGACCAAAAAGGCGAAAGTCGAGTCTGATCAGCGTAGGCAAAGAACTGGAGTAAACATCGGAAAAGAGAATCTCTCAAAAGACCCGCAGCTTATTTTTGCTTGAAAGGTAAGAAAAGATGACTAAATACATGGGGGAAAAGGGGTGATGCTTTCAAAACAACGGTGTCCGACAAAACATTTGAGTAGTAACAGTGGTAATGGGGCTGTATTTACAATGGCAAAAGTAATGTCGCTAATGTTAGCTTTTCTTGGCCGCAAAATAAGCCTGACTGTTCACGGATTTATAAGCAGTGAAACGACTACAAAAAGTGGACATGTTCCATTTACAATATAGTTTACGAGTTGTATTACTTGGCTTCTTCACTCGATTCACTTTGCTGCATTTGCTCAAGTATTTTATCTAGGAAAACATTCACTCAAACTGATTTGGTCTAAATATCTTACAAAACAGTAACGTTTCTTACCTCAGTTTAAGTCATGCCTGCAAATCTGTAAATTGACGGGACTGTTATTTCTGGTGCTCGTAAAGCCTGAGCGCCTCATGCACGAGCTTATCATGGAGGCTGCAGTTACGCGTTTGGCCTGAGGGGGCAATTGCGAGCACAAAACTTCCAAACTCCACAGAGCCCCTTTAAAGTGCAAAATGTGTTTTATGCATATTTAAAAAAAAATCTAAATGTAGTAGTACATGGAAAATTATGTTATTAATACGCCTAAAGTTATATTTACTTTTGTATTCCAAGTACAACATTGGATAGACGTGAAATTGCTTCATAAAAGCGATTTTTGCACATTTGGTGCTGAAAGCCGCTTCGCTGCGCAACCCACACGCGGAAAAAACGCACTCGAGTTCCATTTTTTTTCAGGAGTGGAGGCCTAAACATGTCTGATGATATGGGCAATCTTATCCTTTATATGCATTATGTTTTGTGAGGATAAATTGCTGTATTTCTGGCTGTGATATCTGAATGCCTTGGAACTGCCTTCTTATTAACCAAACTCATACTTTATTAAAAGTTCTGTGAGTGCTTTTATTTTTTCACAATATTCTCTATTCATAAAACTTAACCGCATCTCCTAACCCCAGCATAATACCTTTTCACTGTGTAGTTTACCACCACCGAGTATGGAGTGAATGTAAAATGCTCTCATGTAAAGCGCTTTGTGACCATGTCTGTGAAAATGCGCTATATAAATAAAGATCTTCTTCTTCTACAAGCAGGTACAGTAACAATGAATTTGCTAAGACCTTTGCCAACAGACAGTCCAGACAAAATGCTACTTCTAAATGCGTGTGTTTGTATTTCAGACACTTTCTTGGACGTGTGTAAAAGCTTATAGCCCCAACGCTTGTCATGTTTACCACACCAGTAAAAGTTGCTGTGTCGTAAAACTGCCAGTCTCTCTCCGGTCATGTGATAAGTCGGACACTGGGGTCTGGATTTTGATGAAACTCGGGAGGGCCGTGCTCCACACTGAAATGACGTTTTCTAAATTACTCTTTTTGGCCCGAGGTGGAAACAACAATTACCTGGCAACCATTTTAATAACAAGCCATAGCGCACACACGGCTCGGGGAATACAACAACATGTCTTTACTCCAGGGTTCAAGTCTGTACATATTGAATTCCCAACTTTTCGGAGCTGTTTGGAAGTCACTCTTTCCCCGAGGTCATGACTTACTAAGGATGTTAACGTTTTGACAGAACTTGGAGAAAAAAATGAATGAACAAATGACTACAGAGGGAACATTTTCAGCAAATGAATGAAACACTTTCCACATACTGTACCATCTACATGTGTAATTTTCTAAGACTATGTATGTTGACATCAGTCTGCCCAGGGACTGCAGGTGGAAATTAGCACAAGTGCTACAACCTGGTACAATGCATCTCTCCTTTCTGAGGTTAATGTATATTGTACACTGTCCCTGTTCAAATAAATAAATAAACTAAACATGTTTGTGCCACTACCAACTTCCAAAGAGTTGCTTCAAAAAAAACGTTAAAACAAGTATATTTCTGCTCTTCATACTTCTACTAATATTGGACAACTGGACATATTATGGTTACGGCCAGATACAGTACTTGCAGTGTTTTCATAATCAGACCCTTTGTGAATAGTTTAAGAAAGGTTTTGATTATATGAAGAAAGGTATAAAAAGAAACAACCAGGCATTCTGTTAAAAATGTCATTGTACAACCTTGTGTTTACTAATGTGATTATAGGCTATAGATAATGGAGAGGGGACTTTATTTAGTCTTAGGACTATGAAGGTAGTCCTCAATTGTTGCACTGTGGCTTCAAAGTAGCGTTTGAAATTCTAATAAAGAGTCTGGACATAAAGTATTTCCATAGAAAAGTAGAAGCTTCCTTTCCTAGCTTCAACGTCACATTGCTTTTACATGTCGTTATTATTCACATATTTAAAATGCCGCTTTTGTGTTAGCTTTTATGTTAATTCTCTGTTAGGCTATTATCTGCAGCCTCAAATAACCATTAAATAATCTGTCTAAATGCATAAAGCTGCTTTCATCTGAAAGAGAAAAATGCTGTGTTAAAGAGTGAGTGAAAAGTGCCTTCGAACATAATGTGCAGTAAAATGTAAAGATGAAGAGGAGCTCAATAGGCACTGACATTGAAAATATAAGGAATAATAAAAATATTTATAACGTGCTAAGCTCTGGTTAGGAGTTGGGGATGGATGGTCAAACCTTTTTTTTCTTTTCAGGTGGTACTGGGTGTGAGCACTATGAAACCCACTGCTAAAATAATAAAAAATATAATGTATATCTTTGTGTTTGTCTTCCTCTCCCTCAGAACATCCCAGCTCTGCCTTGCGGTAAAGCCCTCTATTCGTACGAAGGCAAGGAACCGGGCGATCTCCAGTTCTCCAAAGGCGACATCATCATCCTGCGACGCAAAGTGGACGACAACTGGTATCATGGCGAGCTGAACGGTTGCCACGGTTTCCTGCCGGCCAGTTACATCCAGCTGCTGCGGCCGCTGAGCCAGACGCCGCCGCAGGGCAAAGCGCTGTACGACTTCGAGGTCAAAGATAAAGACCAGGATAAGGACTGTCTGGCGTTTAGCAAGGTGAGCTGGCTTTACATTAAGGACCACATGATTTGATTTGTTGCAGAGTCTAGACGTGGGTCCGGGAAATTCTATCAGTTCCCGCTTCAGCAAATGAAAAAGTAGCATGTTGTGTTGTCAGAATATAACGGGCATAGGAAAGGTGGCTCGGTAGTGGGCCAAAGTCAAGCACCACTTTGTACAAATACTCACACAAACCAAGCAGGGGAGTGTGGGAGCCCTCACCCATTACTTTTACAGAAAAAAATAATCATCAGAGGAACAATGCTCGGAGCCTGTTGTAACCTACCCCTGCTTATTAATGTTCGCAATACAGAACAATTGCAATGAGATCTGTTATGCAGGGTTATTGCAAATTCTTTCATTCTTTACTTTTTCTCCTCACCTTAATGCTTTCCACACATCTCATTCTGGCCTCAGTTAAGTCTGCCCACACAGTGACCCTAAACTTAACCATTGGCCTAACCTTAATCAATCTCCGTACACACTTTAGATTGCGTTATTGACAAGGTTAAAAATACAAGGGCTTTACACAGACACAACCTCACTTCTAAGGCTAAGACCTAAAACACAGTAATACTGTGCCAACAAAGAAACACACACACACACTTCACTCAAGGAGTTTTTCATTCAGGAGAGTCGTGGCGCTTACAAGAAACAAGAACCAAGCTGCTGTGTGCTGTTGATCGAGCCTGTTCCTCTGTAACACAGTAATAATTTATTACCTCAGACTCTCGCCTTTAGCCAGAGCCAGAAATGTAAACTCATGCAACCTCAAACAAGATGAAGAAACATCTCTGTCGGGAGAATTATGTGCCGTGAATAGAGCTACTTTGCCAACAGCTCGCGTGCTGCATCTATCAGTTTGGTCAGCGGGCCCAGCTCCATATCAGTACCAATATCTCATTGAATTTTGACACATACAGTTAGTTTATGTAGTTCAGAGGGAAGCCTTTTCAACAAAGATCCAAAAAATAGCCAATTGAAAAGCATTTTTGATTATCACCAATTTGCATGTGAGTTTTCAATTAACTCTCAGCTATTGCTTTGTAGGGCAACTCATTCTGAAGTGTTGCAGTTCAATCACCGTGCACTTTTGTCCTGGCATCGTCATAGATATCTGCAATTTGGTATTACCACATTCTAATTAACCATCCTTTGTTTAAGTTTTTTCAGGACAAAATTAATCAACAGGTAATGAGAGGAGATTAGAGGAAAAGACACTTGGTCTTGCAGCGCGGCGCCTCTCGGTGGTACAAACCAGTGTGTGAGAGATTGTTTTCTCTGTATGAGCCATAATTACTCAGTGTGAACGCTACGCAACTCATTTAGCACTATCATCACTGGCCTCTGTAATGGCCTGGCTCCGGCTGCACATAGAGCTGAGCAGGAAGCAGCAGCGGAAGGGTGAAATGTGCTCAATAGAACTACATTGTCTCTTTGGGGTTGTTTGGAAAAATATGTCATTTATGAAAATTAGGGTGTTGGCTTTAAAATAATATATATTGATGCGTATATTGAAAAGGCAAAACATTTTCTTATTGTGTTTTGTGTTTTTTAACCACAACACTGAAGGTCCTGGGCTCAATTCCTGGACTGGGCCTTTCTGCATGGGGTTTGTACGTTCTCCCGGTGTCATGGACTCCCGGGAAAAAGAGATTCTAAACCTCAGTGAAACTCTCTTGGTTAAATAAAGGTCAATTTTATTAGAATTTTTTAATTTGACCTTTATTTAGCTAGGAAAGCCCCACTAAGATGTCTGAGTAACATTTTCAAGGAAGCCCAGGCCCCAGAGAAGGGCACAATGTACACGTTTTTAGTTATAAGGCAAACAAAGCACCAGAAGAAAACCCACCCAGACCTGGAATTAAACTCGGGCCCTTCAGCCCTGCTCGCTGCACCGCCATGTTGTCTTTAAAAAAAAATACATAAAAGAAACATGTGCTGCACAGGGACTGCAAACATGTTGCTCCAGCCGCAATGTAGGAAGAATAAGAGGACAAGTTTTCCTGTCACAAAACGTGCAATGAATATTTTGTGTACATTAAGGTCCCAAGTTAAGTTTTCTTATGTGCCTTGCCTGAGGACACCACAACAATTTCTTGTTTCTAGCAGGTGAATCAAAGTAGCAAAAGTTAAACATCATAAATAAATAAATCTCATAATAATCACAATGACAACAAAATTGCAATATGTTTATTGAAACTAAATAATATGAGTTTCCTTTTTTTAAAGGAATAGGCCACCGTTTTTACATACTGAGATATGTTCTTACCTTACCTTAGACGAGTTCATTTGTATCTGTCTGGTCTTCATGTGTGCCTTCCATAACGTAAACACAGCACAGACGGCGTTAGCATTTAGCCTCTCTCTTCTCCTCTATAGCTCCAAACGAGGTGAAGATAGTAGCTACCAAGCTCTTCCATGTTTCCATGTTAAATATGGTTACGTGAAGTGTTACACCATAAAGTATAATTACACAAAATTAAACAATGTGGATTTTCTAAGTGGATAAAAAGGGGAACTATATTGTAAGGCGTTATAATACCAGGAGTAAATTGACATCCGCGCAGTGATATCTTCACTTTACTGTGCGGATGCCGAAGTATTCCTGGTATTATTACGCCTTACAATATAGTTCCCCTTTTTATCCGCTTAGAAAATCCACATTAACCATATTTAAATAGGGAAAACGTGGAAGAGTTTGGTAGCTTCTATCTTCACCTCGTTTGGAGCTATAGAGGAGAAGAGAGAGGCTAAATGCTAACGCCGTCTGTGCTGTGTTTACGTTATGGAAAGCACACATGAAGACCAGACAGGTACAAATGAACTCATCTAAGCTAAGGTAAGAACATATCTCAGTATGTAAAAACGGTGGCCTATTCCTTTAAATCTAACTAGAGTTGCTTTACGACACTGTCTATCTGTCCATTACAATTATGAACCTTCCCTGTGTCCTGTGTGTCTTCAGGACTCGGTGCTGACGGTCATTAGGAGAGTGGATGAGAACTGGGCAGAGGGCATGCTGGGAGACAAGATCGGCATCTTCCCTATTCTATACGTCGAGGTACATTCACAGACACTGACATGCAGGACATTCATGCATACCAATTAGTCAGGCAGGCAGACATTTTTTTAAAGCATAATTAGTACTTTGTATTGTGGTGATGTCATGGCCGTTGGGGATGTTTTGGATGAGACTGTAAGTATTTACATCAAAGCTCATTCACAAAATCTGTTGTAATGGAGCCCACAGTGACCACGCACCTCAAAACCTGGAAGTAAATTGTACCACTCATTGTTCCTGTAGACACTTTGAAAATACATGCAGTACATTAAGAATTTAAATGAATGAAGCTGATAATATAAAACAGACTTTTTGAGGTCAGCGATCGGTCACTGCTGAGCTCCAATCGATGCATGACAGGGACACTTTTTAATCATAAAACTCATTTGTACACTTTATAGATCTATGGTTAGAAAACAGAAAAGTGCTGGTTAAATATCCGTTATTCATTAAATGATATGAAACTGGGGGAAATGAATAATAATTTAGATTTTACACTGCACTGCACATTCTAGAACAGTGGTTCTCAACTGGTGGGTTGGTGCCTAAAAGTGGGTCGCAGAAGTCTGTTCAAATGATTGGTGCAGCGTGTTCATGATTTCAGCTTTATAGACAGCTCAGTCAACAAGTTGTGGGGGGAAAATACGGTAATTTACATTACATACAGTAAATTTACGTTCTCATTTGGCTAGCGGCTTGTCTTTGCATGCAAGATGATAGTGGGTGGTAATGCCATACCAGTTGAGAAGCACTGTTCTAGAGTTTGGAGTAATAGCACTTCAGCACAAATAGAGTATTTTCATAGCATGTGTCTCCGTTTTCAGGCATTTCCTCTATAAACCCGAATAGACCTAATAATGACTCTATTTACTCCACTTTCTTTCCAAAAATGAATTAGGTTTGAACTGTCTTAAAATGCTTCTGTTTCTTGTTACATCTGAGAAAGTGCCTCTTGGCAACTTTGTAGATGCTTGGACCCAACAGCCCCGCAGTACTTAATGTTACTTCTGCTGCTGCTGCTATAGACAATACTTGCTTTACTGTAGAGCTTTACATCCAGTTATTATCGGTGTGAAATGATAAATGGTTTCTGTGATGGAGTATAAACACAAATATGAATTAAGTGCAGGTTTTACTATACGTGCTGGGTTGACACTTTGGGCATCCTCAGACAATGGCGTATAAGCCTGATACATTCTGTATTTCAGGCAACATATAATGCTAAATTGACTTAAAGGATCTGTATCATGCTATTTTATCCATTCCAAAGTAAAGTATAGGCTTTATTATGATATATTGTACCTTTACCACTATGGAGCACACATTTTTGTGATAAATTTAAGTATTTTCTGGAGGTATTTTCCCAACCCGGAAGACAAAATGCTTGGATTCAGTTAACTCCGCCCCCTCTCTCCGCTCATACAACTTTAGTAGTAGTAGAAATATATATATCACAGCAAAAAGTAAAGTTACTTCACGATGCAGTTATAAGGAGTTGACATGTGCAACACAGCTTCATAAATGGCTAACACGCGTTATGATTGACTCACCGCTCTGGGGGACTCACCGCATTATGGGACTCGCGTTGGTTATAAAAGTTAATTCACTTTGATTCTGGCCAAGGTTCACCAAGCATCCATCAGTGACGGTCACAAACAAACACTATTTTGGCTGATAGTCGCTGAATCCCAGAGAGAAATTCCAACTTCTGACGAGTGGCCTCTTCTTTAGGAAGGTTGAATAAAGTCCTGTCCTCGCAGCTTTTCTCTGTGACATTATTGTGAGGTAAGAAAAAAAGAACAGGTGTCCAGAGTAGGTTAGAAAGAGCTCCTTCTTCACAGCTTTTGGTGCAAACATGACATCTGTTCAAACGCTCTGGGGTGCGTTTGTTTTCTCTGCAGGGGCAGCGCAGACGTGTCAGGCACTTCCTCTTTTTTTTTTTTTTTTATAATTTCTTTCTTACGACAGAAAAAATGAAAAAGCTGTTTTACAAATTAAAAATCAGGCCGTAAGGCATTACATTACAGACGTCGAGCACTTCCGTTCCGCTCTGACGACACAACTGAACAACTCAGTCGTTTTCCAGGAGAGGGCGGAGCAGCTGCTCAGAGAGCAGGATTCAGGAGGATTTCTTAGAACTGCGTGAATGAAGCCAAAAAACGCTCTGGGGGTGTTTTTGATAAGGAAATAGCATAACAACATGGTTAAAAACTCAAAAAAGTCAATTTTGCATGATATGGGACCTTTAATGCATGAGCTATTATTGTATCCATTATCCCACACACTTTGGACCCTTTTTATTCTTTAATGACCTCTTCTACCGCATTGCGATTTGACCATAAAAGCTCTAGCCAAGCAGCTGTTTGTATTGCATTGTTTTTGGTGTGCCCTCATATCACCCGCCTGCTGCCCCACGACTCTTTCTCTGGGTTAGTAGCCATCGTGGACTTTGCCTCTCTGAAAGGCAATAAGATCGCTGAAATTAGCTCTCTGGCCAAACGACCCTCACAGGCGAAAGCGATCATATAGCCCCCACACACACACACACACACACACACACACACACACACACACACACACACACACACACACACACTTCTATCTTAGTGAGGACACTCATAGACATAATGTATTACCCAGACCCTAAGGGGCCCCTAACCTTAATCCTAACCCTAACCTTAATCCTAACCTTAATCCTAGCCCTAGTTCAGCCAGTCTCCAGCAGTTGTTAAATGTGTGCTCTGTTTACGGGGAACTGCAGGATGTAAAATACAACCCCACCAAAAGTGTAATTATGATCTGTCGGACAAAGGAGGACAGATCACTGAAAGTTCCTGACTTCAAGCTCTCTGGGAACATTTTAAATGTGTGTGATGTTGTCAAGTACCTAGGTCACATCATAACAGATCGTTTGACCGATGATGAGGACATGTATCGCCAGTGCCGGATGCTGTATGCACAAGCGAATACTCTGTCTCGGAAATTTTGTTTAAGTTTATGTGTCGCCTGAATGATTCAAAAAATGTTGTTATCATTTTGTTGTCCAATGTTGTGTGCAGTGCTGTGCGTTTCACCTCGCAGTTGTGGAAACATTGGTATGACTGCCTCTTGAAAGTTTAGAGGTTTTTAATTGTTTGTTTATTTTTATATGTTTGTGTTTTGGTCTGGACCTTGAGTCTGTAATAAAGATTATCTATCTATCTAACCCTAAACCTAATCTAAACCCAATTCTAACCCTAACCCTAAAACCACATCTTGACCCTCAAACAGTCCTTCAAAAAAGTGAGGACCACCCAAAATGTCCTCACTTTCTGTTGGTTAAAAACTCAAACTGGTCCTCACAATGTCGTAATTACAAGAACACACACACATACAGTACACAGAGTGACGCGTGGAGGGCGTTGTGCATGTATTAGATAGAAATACATCAATAATTTAGCGTAGTTCATCAGACTGACGCAGCAGGCCGCGGTGGCATATTGAGCTGAGTGTTTGTGTGTTGGGAGATTTAATGAGGAAAGCACAGCGGGATGTCCCGTGTGTGTCGGGTGAATGGGTATGGGGTAAAGAAGTGGAAGCTTATAACTGCAGACTCACTGAAGTCACTGTAGAACACTTAATTCAGTTCAGTTGGTTTTAGTGTCAATTACGCACATACAGAGAGTCAAAATCACTTCACTCTCAAACCCTTGGTGCAAACAAAGCATAGTTAAAGAGGAACTTAACACTATGCCAACTTTATTTCTGCTGATAAACTGTATAGAGTAGTAGCTACTGTTCCCAGTGTAGTTATAGACATTGTATTCATACCCACCATTTGTGTTCTTTAAGGCAGTGTTTCCCAACCAGGGGTATGGGAACCCCTGGGGGTACTTGAGAACATAACGGGGTACTTGGAACTAATTTGTTTCAGATTGAAAAAGGGAACTTAATTTTTAAACAACCCCAGATTCATAAAACCAAAAAAAGCTTTTGTGTATGGGTAAGTGGAGTTAAACTAAGGAATAACCTGAAAGGAGACCTCAAGAAATGAAAGTTTTGAATGAATACAAAGCCGAAGAAGGGGTTATTAATATACAGGATGGACTCAAGTAGATTTATATGAAAAGTATACTATTTTGGTTATGTGGCACATAAATTCAATGGACTTGGATATATGTTATTTGTTGTAGAGAATACAGGAAGCTCTTGTGTCATCATAAGCAATAATTAGTGAAAGGGGGAAATAAATAAAAAGGTTTCACTTTATCCCACTCCTTTTCTTATTCAACATATGCTCAAGTTATTTTGCTCTGTTGCTATTTATGTTGACATTGTACTCCAAATGATTCCTTGTTTTTGTATTTTCAAGGCAGATGTGTTCGAAATAAAAATCTATCGATCTAAAAAGGGGAAAGGATAATGTTCAGTTTCCCCTTTTTAGATTGATCGATTTATTTATTTTTATAGGAAAACCTATATTTTGCAGTAAAATGTGTAGTTTTGGGAGGATTTGTAAGTTTATTTTGAACATGACATTGTCTTTTGACTTACAAATAGCGCTTTCTAAATAAACTGCAACACCCTTGAAGTCTGCATTGTCGACAGTGCTTTTAATAGACTTCCTGTTTTAACTTATTTCCTCTATAAAGCCTAATAGACCCAACAATGAGTTCATTTACGTTGTGTTTTAACGTAGAAGAAATTAAAAGTTTATATAAATTAATGGGTGGCATTTCCTTTTTCTTTGTGATTCAAATAAATAGAGCTACTCAGTTTGCCTAAGCATAGGTATGTTTGTGCGCTGGGTGCATTCATACCCACGGAGGAAGCCGTGAAGAGGATCGCCCAGCTGGTCCACCCCTCTCAAGTGTCTATTGGGTGAAGAGCCTCTCGTAGCTGTTGTCAGAAGTAGTTCTCGCCGCCTGCTTGTGGTAATATTTGGCGATGGAGATGATGTTTCTAAACCGGTGATTAGGGATTAGATAGAAATGACAAAATAGACCTAAATTGCATGGTGCACGTGTGAAGTGATTGGCAGTCGGCACTTGGAAGAGGGTGCTTGTGTTCATTTCCCTTTGGATGAAATTATAGAGCTCGATAAACGATTCTGGAGGATGCATTTGCGTTGGCACGTCTCTCAGGTAACCCTTCAAAATGAATGCTAGGTTAGGTTGGCAAAAACCACAGTGATCACAGTAATAGCATGGTCCCCTTGGATGTAAAAGTATGCCTTATGATGAGATGCATGAACACTGTATGGCGCGAGTAGTAGAGCTGCACAACAACATTTTAATTTGTGTGACAAGCATTGCAATTGCTAGTGGATGTGCAATTTATGTGTTAAATTTGTGATTCAATTTAAGTCACAGTGAACATTTTAAACGGGAACATTTATACGGGAAGACTGAAATATAAACTTGTAAACCAACTCTAGAATCTTATCTCATCGGACAAGGCCTTCTTATCCAACTCATTTTAGTTGGATAACCAGCTCAACCAAGAGTTTTTTAGATTTGTTCCAATGGGAAATACAAGGCTTTCACAGAGAGAGCTGTACAAATCAGGACCAATCAGCGTCATTTGCCACAAATAGGCTCCAACGAAGATGCAGCACCATTGCAACCATGGCTGACAGAAATGGGAGAGTTTTGCAAACCTGCCAAACCGCTGTGCCACGGGTTATACGAGAGCAAACTAAAAATTGCAGATTTAACTGTCACAATAGTAAAGTAATTTAACGGATTTACTTGGTATTTTGTAGCCCTAGTCATTTACGGATGTTATTTTGGCAGGAAACGTTACGGTGCACTTGTAAATCAGGTTCACGTACGGTTTACGGAATTATGAGGATCAGCAGTTTGCGTCGGTTTGCTGCGTGGGCCAGATTACGCTCGGTAAGAAAATATCAATTCAGAACAGGATTTACAGCTTTTTGTCGGCACAGGTAAATTTTAATCATGAAATCATTTACAAATAGACTGGCGTTGAACTTTGAATGACTTCGGCAGCATGAGAACTGTCCTATTTAAAGCTGCTGTACCCGATTACTCTGATTCTCTAACAGCGGTAGATGGAAGATGTTCAATTAGCACTATGCACCGTAGCCCCAACTCGTTTCTAGCTGTCAAAAACCCTTCTGCATAGTTCTTCAGATACCTATTTGCATGTTTTATGAGTTTCAAAGTGGTTAATTGTCACGGCAACATCAAAATCCCTTCACATTAGCTTGTTCTCCCAGGTTTGCGTGTGAATTACTGTAGATGTAGACGGCAACTGTTTATACCGGTAGTATCACATCAATCATGTAAAAGTTTTTCGTCATTGTGAATAAATTAGCTTTAGAAATGTTGTCAGTAAAGGCAATATTAACTTTGAGCATGTTTGTCTCATATCTTGGGACACAGGTAGGTCCCCAAAAATATCACTCAAAACAGACAGTGTACCCTTTAGATCTGTCTTAAAGGGATATTTCAGGATTTGTGACATAGGGCCTCATTTCCTAGTTATCCAGAATGTTGTTGATTTCTGGAGATTTTTTTATTTTATTTTTTATTCATGCAGTCCTTATATTTGAAGTTTAGTGGCGTCTGACCCACTCCACAGTGCACCTGAGGCAAATCACTTATAACACCAGACTACCGATATAAATGTCTGCGTCGTAATTTTTGAAATATAACTGACCTTGCATCACATGAATTATCGCAACCACGAAGCTGATGGGGTCGGCCCGTCATTCCCACACCCCTCCATTGCGACATCCCGTCAATCCGACATTTTCTGACACCGCTATTGTGACAATAGGTCCTTAAGGTAGGCTAAGGTAAGGTTAGGGTTAGCTTGTAAACGCCACTATCCTTAAGGTTAAGGCTAAGGTAAGGTTAGGGTTAGCTTGTAAACGCCACTATCCTTAAGGTTAGGGCTAAGGTAAGGTTAGGGTTAGCTTGTAACGCCACTATCCTTAAGGTTAGGGTTAGCTTGTAAACGCCACTATCCTTAAGGTTAGGGCTAAGGTAAGGTTAGGGTTAGCTTGTAAACGCCACTATCCTTAAGGTTAAGGCTAAGGTAAGGTTAGGGTTAGCTTGTAAACGCCACTATCCTTAAGGTTAAGGCTAAGGTAAGGTTAGGGTTAGCTTGTAAACGCCACTATCCTTAAGGTTAAGCCTAAGGTAAGGTTAGGGTTAGCTTGTAAACGCCACTATCCTTAAGGTTAGGGCTAAGGTAAGGTTAGGGTTAGCTTGTAAACGCCACTATCCTTAAGGTTAGGGCTAAGGTAAGGTTAGGGTTAGCTTGTAAACGCCACTATCCTTAAGGTTAGGGCTAAGGTAAGGTTAGGGTTAGCTTGTAAACGCCACTATCCTTAAGGTTAGGGCTAAGGTAAGGTTAGGGTTAGCTTGTAAACGCCACTATCCTTAAGTTAAGGTTAGGCTAAGGTAAGGTTAGGGTTAGCTTGTAAACGCCACTATCCTTAAGGTTAAGGCTAAGGTAAGGTTAGGGTTAACTTGTAAACGCCACTATCCTTAAGGTTAAGGCTAAGGTAAGGTTAGGGTTAATGTAAACGCACATCCTAAGTTAAGGCTAAGGTAAGGTTAGGGTTAGCTTGTAAACGCCACTATCCTTAAGGTTAAGGCTAAGGTAAGGTTACGGTTCGTAAACTAACAAACTAACGTGTGTCGGAATGGCGGGACGTTGCACAAAAGATAAAAGTGTCTCCACTCCGACAAAGGGGGGAAAAAGACAATTAGACCTCAATGTCGGAGTGGGGGGGTGTCGGAATGGCGGGGTGTAACCGAAGCTGATGCTGCTCAAATATAAGTTATTTTAAATGCAAAATGGTTAAAATTATTCTATCGACACAGACTTTATATCGTTAGTCTGACGTTATAAGTGATTTGCCTCAGGTGCACCGTGGAGTGTTTAGACTGTTTTTAATGCAGGCTAGCTGTTGGTTTCCGTTAGAGATGCGCTAGCCTAGCACTAGCCTAGCACCACTAAACTCTTCAAATATAAGGACTGCATGAATTAAAAAAAAAAATCTCCAGAAAACACTCTGGATAAAATGAGGCCCTATGTCAAAAATCCTGAAATATCCCTTTAAGCCAGTCTCAAGGAACTGGGTGCATCAGGTAGCCACAAGTATGATTAGTATATACATCACAGTCGACCTTTTTTAAACGGGCAAAGCTGCTTTAACTTCCTTTAACTAAGCTGTAGAGCACACATCTTTGTCCCAACACGCCTCCTCTGTCTGATGCCTGCCCTTGCGTATGTGTGTACCCATGTTCTTTGCCGACATTACCCTTTTCGCAGTGCAGCTCTCATCAGCCCCTCTGCTATTACCCACAGAGAACGAGAGCGAGAGACCCCCATCTCTCCCAAAAAGCGCAAAAAGAACAGAGAGTGTTTGAGCAAGCTTCTTTTTTTTTTTCTTACACATAACAGATGACCTTGGAGATTTCCGCCAGCCAAAAGCACCAAGTGAAGAATTGTCTCTATCAAGAATATGAACCCCCTTTTCTGCTTTAGTGCGTGTAAGGCCAGTACAGAGGCGGCAGTAGTTAGAGGTGGAAACTGACAGAGCAGTCGATCCATGTGGCGGCTGCTGAATCCACTATATGAAGTAAGAAGCTTGTAATAGGTAGATAATTGGTTCCCGGTGCGTGCCTCTCTGACCTATTGTGTCTGAGAAGGAGTATATTTAGAGCGCGTCTTTGCTCCGTCCCGTGAGGGAGGGCCGGCTGACTTATAGCGCGGCATCAATCCATCAGGGCCATTAGCATACGAGTTTGCTTTGATTAGCATATCTATTAATATGGAAATGCTGCAGCCCAACAGTGAGGCCCGATCCGAGCTAACTCCGTCCTGTACACTTTACCATCTCCCACTCACAGATGCGGAGAGGTTTGGATAGTTAAGGTTCCACTAAGAAGATTTGAGCGCGGCGCAAATTGGTTTTGGGGGCAGAAGATGTGAAGTAAGCCATTAAAGGACCAATGTATTACCAACAATGTTGTTAGAGAATTTGAGATTAGAGTAAGTTTGAAATGTGTTACAATTATGAAGTTCTGAGGTGAATTGGTGGATTTTAGGATTTTCCGCATGAATAAATACAAGTGAGAATTGCCTGCAAAGCTGGCAATTAATCACAGTCCAGTCAAAAATAATTTAGGTAATATAATGTGCTCTGAGTATTACAAAACATCCTGTTTCCTTAGGGTCTTAATTATAAGAATACAAATGTTCTGCAGGTGACTCTTGTATTAGTTTAGCTGTTCCTTGTTCTGTTTTTTTCTCTTCTGAGCATGTTTAAATGAGCACTGTGAGCTGATTCTAGATTTTACAAACTTGATATGCAGTAGTTGTTTGTGTTAGCCCAGTGGTGGGTAGAGTAGCCAAAAGATTTACTCAAGAGTAATGTTACTTTGAAATAATGTTGCTTAAGTACAAGTAAAAAGTAATGACCCAAACAATTACTCAAGTAAAAGTTAAAAAAGTACTTGGAGAAAATAGTACTGTGTTTACTGAGTGTGTTTGAGTGAAACAGTCTTATTTATTTTGGTAGCAGATTACATTGTACTAAATTTTGTATTAAGGTAGTGCAAAATAAAGTGTTACCTTTATTTTCAATGACGCCATACACTGTGCAAAGCAAAACATAAAATCATTCAAGAACATGTCAAGAAAATGGCAGATAATACAGAAAAAACAAAATAATTTGGTGCCCGAGACAAACTACATCTGTTTCATCGATCAAAATGAAGCATTTTCCACTTCAATATTTACTAACAGTGGAAAAAGTAACAGTTATTTTTACTCAAGTACGAGTACAAATACTTCATTATATTTTTACTCGTTATATTTTTACTCAAGTAGAAGCCATGTCTGTGAAAGGCGCTATATAAATAAAGATCTTCTTCTTCTTCTTCTAAAAGTACGGTATGATAAAACTACTCTAAGTACAATTTCTTCAAAAGGTTACCCAAGTACATGTTGTAGAGTAAATGTAGCTGAGTACTACCCGCCTCTGTGACTAAGTAGGCACTTTTCTGGATGAAGCTTACCTAACAATCAGCTATAGTTACAGGGAAAAAAGAAACAGGATCGTCAAACAAAAAGTGGACTGAGATGAAAGACTATTAGAGTATTTTTCACCTTGTAATGGCTCGTATTTTAGTTGACAATTTGACATTAAAACCTTGAGCTAACATGTCGCTCAAAGCCCAGGTAAATACTGTATGTTAAATGTATTTTTAGGCAGGGCAATCTGGCATATGTACAAACCTATTTTAGTCTAAATAGGCATCACATGTTAAATGTTCTGCTTTACTGTAACTCACAATTGTCAGAACACATAACGAGTACAAGACACTTCACCACACAAGGAAGCCTTTTAACATTTTAACAGCGCAGATGTCCAAAAATTCTGCCGCACTGCCATAAACCAACTTCGCTGTCTGTCTTATGGCAATGAAGGGAAATAAACATGTGCCAGTTTTGTACACTAACTACGCTCTCTGTCTATTTTAACATATCTGATCATTAACAACTTCACCAGCTATACAGGTCCTTCATAAATAGCCGTGGACATCTTCAAATGAAGTTTGATGTGTGTGACTCATCCCTGTCCCGTCCTCTGTTTTGTCCTGGTTCAGATCTGAGTAAGCTGAACAGAGGCGGACGCTGAGCCCTCAAATCCCCTGCTCATACTCTCCTCTGATACACATTACCCAGCTGAAAATCTCCTGAAACCGTCATAGAGAGAGAGAGAGCTTACATAGACGTATATAAGGCCACAATCATCAAATAATACCAAGCTGATGGTGGGGAAAGAAGTTTGCACTGATGGGCTGTTTTTGGCGAGATTGAGACAAAGAAATATTGATATGTACAGACGGTTTTTGACCTGTTTTAATATAAGTTTAGACCTAGTTTGGACCTGGTTTAGACCTGGCTTATTGGTTTAGTCCTTGTGTGGTCCTAGTTTTTGCAGTTTAGACTTTGTTTATTGGCTAAGAAAAGCAAGTCCGGACTTCTCAGCGTAAACACAGGAGTCCAGGCTCAGTCCGTTTCACTCCACTCGCTCAGGCTTTTCCCAGCCGCGCTCAGCCCAGTCCAACTGAATGAGCCGCACAATTGCTGTACGTGGACTGCCCATGGGAAAGCGAGACTACAGAGCATACGCCCACCTCTGCCAAAATCCCTTTAAGACCCGAGAGGCACATCCACAAATGAACGGCCACAATTTTGCAGAAAATTGTAACAAGCGAATAGGCGAACTTTATAATTCTACCACTTGAAGTTGTGCATGGGTGTTCAATTTTAAGATAATCTAAATACATATTTCTCTCTGAAGGAAGTTGCAATGATCTAATGATAAAACATCTGGGGCAGTGATAAATTTCACCACCTGGACGGAGCCTTTCTGTGTGGAGTTTGCATGTTCTCCCTGTGTCTGTGTAGGTTTCCTCCGGGTACTCCGGTTTCCCCTACCACTAAAAACATGTACAATAGGCCAGGATGAATGGGAGTGTGTTTGAGAGTGTGCATGGGGGACAACGGATGCAAATTAGCCCAAGGCTACAATCCGGTGTAGGTTGTTTACATGCATGAGACCCATGTATGTTCATTAACATGCACTGTCCCGACCAAATAAACCAAGAAAATAAAATTTTCAAAATTTAAAAAAACTATATATCACAGCATTAAAAGTGCTGTGTTTAAAAAGGGTTCAGACTAAGAACCAGGCTAAGGCAGAGAACTCAACCTGGTTCGGACCAGGCTGTTTTTCATAGTAACTGAACATTGAGTGAGCCTGGTTTAAGAAACCGAAATGACATAAAAATAGGCTAGACTTGGCCAACTGAGCCTACCTTATGGAGTAAGAGTCCATCCATCTATTTTCTTCCACTTGTCTGTTTCCGGGTCGTGGGGGCAGCTGGAGCTGCCCAAATCATATTGCACCAGCCCCCTTAGGCTCCACCTGCAGGTGGTGGGTCCACAGAAGGACGGCCTCATGGTTCTAACCGGGCCTGTTGGTCTCTCATAAGGGCTTCTGGAGTATCAGTAAGTTTTATAAAATAGCTCCACCCGCCTTGGTCTGGTTTCGTGAGACCTAGTTCTGACCTGATCCTGGTTCAGATGCAGTCAGGACCTGATGAAGCCCCATACTGGTCCTGGTTTAGACGTGGAACCTTTGAGCTGCAGATAGTAACTAATGTTAAAAGCCTTAACAGACGGGTCCATTTACATCTCTGCATTAAAAATACAGTTGTACAACTTGCCATGTTAAATATTAAAGGGACATCCAAGATTACTGTTAAACATTTATGAAGCAGTGGTCTCTGTGACCGTCGGGATGTGGTACATTGCATTTCTCTTGTAAGAAATAAATTGTTACCTGCATTTGATGAAACACTGTAGGAAACTTGAATTCTTGGCAAAGTTGTTCACTTTTGGGTTGTTTGGTGCCACCGGTGCCTGACGGGAGACTGTGCCAGAACGTGGTAAACAGAGAGTCTCACTAGACCAGCTGCTGTAAGTGATGATTGTTATGCTGCGGGCTCCAAAACCTGCCAGGGAGGACGCAAAAGACACACAAAGAATCTGTGCTGTGCCGTTTGTTGTAAAAAAAAAAACAAATTGAATAAAAGAGGCTACAATTTGTTGCATCTTAGAATAGCTTACTGCTTTTAATAGTTAGTAATACTAGTTAGGCAGCTCAATACAGGCTTATCTTATAATACTGGATTCTGAAATATCACTTGATAAAAAGACACACAAGAAAACGTTTTGTTTTTACGTGTTTAAATTTTTTTCTCATATTGTGCAGCCCTAATTCACTATAAAGCAACTGAACTAAAGTGCAATATGTTTTATAGCTCAATGAAACGGCCAAACAGCTGATGGAGATCGACAAACCCACCACGACGAGCGCTCCTGGTCCAAGCTCGGAGCCCTCCACGCTGGGCTCCTGTTCATCTGGTTCCTCCCCCTGTGCCTCGCCGTCCAATGGGAACGGCTCTGGCCCACGACGGGGCGAGGGCAAGAAAAACGCCAAGAAGAGGCATTCGTTCACCGCGCTGTCCGTCACTCAGAGAGCGGCGCAGCTAAACAACAGGCACAGTATGGAGATCTCCAATCCGGTCCTCATCAGCTCCTCAGACCCAAGAGCGGCCGCACGCATCCAGGTGAACACACAAGGGCCGGACATATCGAGTAACGGAGCAAAGCAGGCTTGATGACACTCTTTCTTTCATGTCAGATGTCAACATTCTTTTGAGTAGCAGATTTGATTGACAACAAGTTTGAGCTGACTGATGTTTCCCGTCTAAGGCCTGTAGTTGCTGAGATCAGAAAGTCACTGTTCGATTTACCATATAACCACAAAGTATTTTGATTGGGCTCATTGTTGTCAACACTTATAGATAAGGCTGTGCACGCTTTAATGAGTAAGAAAAGCATGAGATAGAAATAGATGCACAAATTATGTTCACATCTTAAAAAGGGATTTCACACATTATATTTTCCAAAATGTAAAGCAGCCCAGAGGCAGGTGCACCTGTTCAAATGAGCGCAGATTACAAACCTCAGTCTGACTGACTCATTGATTTGCTGAGAGCAAATGCAGTAAACACAGGAGCCTGAATATTCAGTGGTCATTGGATTTATTCTCTTCCCTTTACTCTCCACTTTCCATCAAGCGGCTCTGTCAGTTTATTTGAGCAAAGCCATTTCTCTTCTGCACTGTGGATTGCATTGCAATTACATTTAGATGTAATGTTTCCTGCTCTTTAATGCAGGTAGTAAAGCACCAGTTGCGTTAAAAATGAAAATAAATTGTTTACCCGCTGCATTAGCACCAGTAGATCAGTAATGGTTGATTTAAGAAGGATAGAGCTTTTCTTTATTTGTTTGTTTGGGAGGGTGCACATTAATGAACACAAATAAGGTTTGTGCATGTAAGTACGCCACGCCGGATTTAAACTGTTGTCTCGCAAACACGCTCTCCTTTATGGTTATAGTAAAAAAAAATTGTGGAGATCACTCAAACTTCATGCAGAAAGGTCCCACATGGCCCGTGGATCTAACCCAGGACCTTTTAGCTGCCCTGCAGATAGACATTGTTTATAATTTGTCTTTAGAAAGTCTAAACCTGCAGCTTTAGTCCTGCCTTTTTCCCCCCACAAGTTTTAGATATGTATAAGTATAAGCAACACTTGATATTCTATGCACCCTAACTCTCTGTTACATCTGTGTGAATAAATCATCCTCCCCCTAACGCCTCATTTGTCTGCATCTTGTTTGTCCAGGATGCGTCCCCCCCTGGCCCCTCCCCCTCCTCGGCAGGGGTAATGGTTCCTCCCAAAGTGGCGTCCATCACCTCTGAGCTGCTGGCCCACGCCAAGGTGCAGCTGCCTCTCAACATGTGAGTAAACCGTTCACCTGTGACCGGCCATCTGCGCACACACTGCGCACACACACAGGCCTCAGCACCATGCGCTTTCCTCTTTGTCTCAGTTTTGGCACAGAATGAAGCAAAATTTAGATCCCAATTATAGAGATCAGGATGGAATGTCATAAAACAGACATTACAGATAAAATCTGCCATGTTTGTTTGCAAGCAGGTCGCAGCGTCCAATGCAAGTATGGAAAAGAGCTGCAGAACAAATCTACAAACTGTCTCTACTGGGAAATGCATCAAAATACACAAACACACTACAGCATTAGAATACATGGACAGATGTATTATTTTGCCTCTTTGCATAATGGCTTCTTTGGTTGTAATGAGCATTCAGATTGACTGAGGACACAGCCAATGATAACATTCAACACTGTTTGTAGAGTAGACTGGAGGAAAAATCTTCATTTGGTTATAAAGGATTTGGGAAAATGAAGCGAACAATTGTATTAATTGACAAACGTTTTTCAGACGTCACTTTATCTCATCTTAGCTTAGAGTTTAGCAAATACTGTACCCATGAGCCACTGCCACCAAGTCCTGAGAATTAAGTTAAGGACTAAACATCTGTTGTAGTGTTTAAATAAATTAAAATGTTGGCATAAAGTTTCATATTGTATTGAGTTAAAAAGCTGGCCACTTCCTTAAATAGCTCAATCCCATCTGATATACATAATCAAAGTGAATTACATCTTGTCGTAAACAAAACCTTACAGGTACTTCCAGCTGGTCAGAGCGGTGCCAGCGCTGAGCAAGACTGTTCTATAATTTACCACCTAATTAATCCAGTGAAATGCCAAAAAGACACAGGTAACTTCAAGGTGATTGTGTGTGCTTTAGTGCCACGCAAAGACAAGGGCAGCTTTTTACAAACAGGGACATGTTTATAAATAGAAGAAATGGTTGGTCACACATCATTGTCACAGAGTGGTTTTGGACCAAATAATAGAACAAATCTTTAGAAAGTGGTTGGTTTGTGTTCTTGATTCACAACAAGGTGGTTTTGTTCTCTGAAAACGTGTGGAATCTTTATGCTTGGAGTTTGTCAGTGCTCCATTTCTCAAGGTGGGATTCCAACAGATGCTATAGTTCAACACAAAACTTGGCTGTGATCCCGGACATTCATTCCTCATGACGGACAGTAGGTTTAGCTGGGTGACCTGGCGAGCGTTTTCTCCTATTTAAATTTGTCCCATCGGTGCTGCTGGGGCAACCCGTAAGCAGTGGGCGATGGCAGTGCAGCACCCGGGACCCGTCTCCAGATGTGGAGCCAGGCTGATGGTCAGTATGAAGGTAAAACCAGAGTACCCGGAGGAAGCCTATGCAGACACTGGGAGAACTTGAGACCTTATTGCTGCGAGGCACGAGCACTACCTGCAGCAGTTTATTTATCACCTTGCACTCACTATTTAGCACTTGTCTTGATGAATGATAACAGATTCAACGCTGTTTGTAGACTGTTGAATCACAGCGTGAAGCATGTTAGAAAAATGAAAAGAAAACAAAAAGTGCAATTATTCATAGCTGGTTCATTAACTGCTTTAACTGCATTTTGTGCCTTTTTCTCTTAAAAAAAAAAAAAAAAAAAATGTTGTTTTGACATTTTATCTTTGAATTGAATTATTGTGAGAATACATTTTATGTTGAATTGTTGCTTTTTTGTTGACAAATCCCATCCTTATTTGATTTCTCCTTTTGAGCAGAATGTTTACTGCTCAAATAAACTAAAGTAAGTAAGTTCAATCAATCAATCAAACTTTATTTATAAAGCGCTTTTCATACCGAAGGCATCACAAAGTGCTTTACAGATTACAACATTTAAATCAAGTATCCAGGCAAACATAATGTCCAAATGAGCGTCAGCAGTGGCGACGAGCGGCGCGGGTGTCCCCTGTCCTTGTGAGTTGCATCTTCCATGCTGCTTTATTGACTTGGAGGAGTCTATATACTGTAACACTGTGCCAGCTGTAAACCTCGCTGCACATGATTGGATTAAAGGATGGGTCACATGCACTTGAAAAAATTCTTCCTTTCAAATCTACTTTTTCACCTTAGATGTTGCGGGGGGCGGGGAGGGGGCGGGGTTTACTCTTTATTCTTAATCGGTGTCTTTTCTCCAGGATATGAGACAAAAACAACCGCACTGTCAGTTTTAATAACGTCAAGCCGAGAGCCTCCATGAACGCAAACACACGTGTCCTGAGCGGGTTCCTACTGATGGGGTCGGGTGATCCATCTTGACCTGGCAACTGTTTCTGTTGCCATGGGGAGATGGAGGATGGTCCCCCCGCATCTGTTACCACGGCAACTGGGTGAGAGGGAGGGATGGGGGAGATAGATAGATAGATAGAGAGAGAGAGAGAGAGAGAGAGAGAGAGAGAGAGAGAGGCATATATGGGGCTTGTTTACACTGTGGTCTTATCGGAGTGGGGTACAACACCAGTGCTGCAGATGTCTCCTAATGACACGCAGAGAAGAAACTCATTTATATGTTAACGCACTGGAAACTCTAAACATATCCCCCTTGCCTTGTAGGCTGGGATGCTAAACGCTTCATCTGTCAGGACGGGACTGGGAAATGGGGACATATTGATTAGGCAGGACTTCATAGCAAAGCATAGCATTTGAGAGAGAAAGGGGGAAAAAACATCTTCTTGTGGCAGCGTACGTCCCTTGAAGAAAAATAACTTGATATTTCGGCTATGATTGCGATAGAAATGTAAAATCCCAAGCCACATTTCAAATAAAATAGTGTGATTTTCTCCGAATGCAATCATCATTTTTCACTCCGGATAACGGCTCATTTTTTTTGGCAGCCGCTTCTGATTTTGTATAACGGTGGTTTCGGGGCTAATGTCTTAAGTCTTTCAAGATGCATCAAATGGCACCACTGCAAACACTGTACACTGATAAGGCTTCATGGCTAGTTGATAAACCAGGAGGAATGTGTGTATTTGTGTGAAAATGTTATGTTTACTGGACGCTAGATGAGGTTGCTTACATTTACCGGGGTCGGAGCATCTCCAAAACTGCAGCTCTTATGGATGTTTTGAGTCTGCAGTGGGAAGTCTGGACGTTCTTCTTCGAATTGTAGGTTCAAGTCCTGATTGTCTCTTCCCAGTCTTCACCCCCTTTCACCATCTCCTCCTCTCCAATAAAACCTGCAGCAATGTAGCTTTTGCTTTTTCTACCTCCAGTGGGCCCTTAGAGCACTTTACATTAAAGAAGCATTTACCCATTTACAGGTGAAGTGTCTTGCACAAGGACACAACAACAGTATGCACTGGCCAGAATAAGCAATTGAACCACTTGGTTGGCGATGCAACAATCACTGCTGCCTTTCTTCCTCCACTCAAAGCACTATACAGCCCATTCTTAAGCTAACCTCTTACCCACCACTTTAACCGGGCGCATTTTCTCCTGTTCGGCTTTACTCAAACCTAAAAACTTCTCGACTGGAGAGCTTGGCCAGTGCAACGTCTCATTTGAAAGCTAAGGCTCACAAAACTGATTGTAACTTTTTTGTCGCGTTGTTATGGCTTTTTCATCACATTGTTCAAGTGTTTTTGTTGTTGTGTTTTCGTCTCTTTTTATGCTTTTTTGTCGTGTTTTCGTCCGTTTTTCATCGCATTTCTGTTACTTTTTGGGGCTTTTTTGTTTCATTTTTGTCACGTTTTGGTCACGTTTTCAGGTGGGGGTTAAGAGGTTAAGTGTCTTGCCCTAGAACAAAATGACAGTATGGTGTGAGCTGGGATCGAACCACCAACCTTTGGATAATTGGGCAAATGCTCTCAGCTACTGCCAAGTCAAATCACTGCGGTACTGCTCAGTGCTCCCATATAGAAAAATGCTGACTATTATTTAGAAGTGCCTGCGAAAATACACTCACAGTGAGTTGTGTTTGTGGTGCATTATAGACATTTATTTCGCGCATACCGGGACCACGAGATGTTTACTCAGGTGGTCACATTTTTGCTTGATTTGTTTTCTGTAACAGCAACTCTTTTTTTTAGTTCCTAACATATGAGCTGAGAAATATACTGTCTTGCTGTAACTGCGCGGCAGCTGATATGATGTTGAAAGTGTTCCCTATAGAATTCACTTCCAATGACTGTACTTTTATGTCCACTTTAGATATTCACTTTTCCTATGAGCTATGCAAAAGATTTTAGATTGATTTTTGGAATAGCGGCGTCCTATTCCGCAGTGCTTTGTATTTTTGTATAAATTGATATAAAGATAAATCACTTTGGAAGAGTGGAAGGATGTGTACAGTAGCACGGACAGACAGACGCCGCTTTTCAAACATGTTATACATCAAAACATTGGAGGGTCTGCTAAAAGAGCTGCCGAGGCATCAACACTATGGGGGCTTTTATCCTTTGATCGTCAGCGCTGTACTCCCTCCAAACAAGAGCCCTTTTGCGTTTCTTTTTCCTGCAAAAAGAAATGAGTGAATAACGCGGCTTTATAAATATTTATCTCCCACGTATTTTGAGTGGTCTTTTTTTCCCTTCAGATACCTGGCCCTCTACGCCTACAAGCCCCAGAAGGCGGACGAGCTGGAGTTGAGAAAAGGTGAAATGTATCGCGTCACGGAGAAGTGTCAAGACGGATGGTTCAAGGGCACGTCACTCCGAACCGCGGCGTCTGGAGTGTTCCCCGGCAACTACGTGACGCCGGTGTCCAGGTGAGTTGGTTTTTTGTCACACATTGTTGTCACTTTTTCATCACGTTTTTGTCTCTTTTCTGTCACTTTGCTGTCACTCTTTTTTGTTGCATTTTTGTCACATTTTGTCACTCTTTTGACTTTTTTTTCACGAAGGTTTTAGTTTGGGTAACGCCATACTGGAGAAAATGTGCTCAGTTCAGGTGGGGGTTAAGAGGTTAAAGAGGGGGTATTATGTAAAATCGCTTTTTCAAGCTTTATATCATGTTATTATGTCATTCCCTCATTAAACACATGCCTGGAGTGTTGCCTTGGCTCATTCACATATTTTTGAGTAATCAGTAAAAACTTAGACGGCAGCCATTTTAGGTGTAGCTATGCCTCAGTCCTCCTAGGAACGCCCCCACCTCCTGGAGATGCCTCTGGACCTTTCGTCACCAGCCAAGCCACCAACCACTGCTCCTCAGCTCAGCAGAGCCCCCTCCCCGCACAGTAGTGTTGTTTAGATCAGTGGTTCCCAAAGTGGGGGTCGGAACCCCTCGGGGGGTCGCGAGGCTTTGGGTGGGGTCCCCAGATGATTTCAAGATGAAACAAAAAGAAAAATGCTACAGTTCTTAGTACACGTTTTACTGTAAATTCATTCAGTTGATCAAAATAAACAGTTTAGTTACATATTAACTTGATTATAAAATGTTTTTCTTTCCTAAAGTAGTGTAAGAGGCAATAACTTTATACAATGGGGGTCCCGAGATGTTTACGTGTCAATTTGGGGTCCCGGCCAAAAAAGTTTGGGAACCCTGGTTTAGATGCCACAGCAGTGTGCTGAAGGGGGCGTGTCGGAAAGCTTCTTAAAGAGACAGAGGCCTATTTCAAGACGTTCAGTACAGCCATTTTGAGAGAGCAATTTTATTCAAGGCAGTTATTTTAATTTACTGCATATACAGACCAACAGAAGGTTACGTCATCATTGTAGTATGCTATAGACTGGTGCTATGTGATTGAAAAAAAGCATAATACCCCCTCTTTAATAAAAAAAATAAAAAATAACTTTTACTGTTGAGCTTCTTGGACATAGACAAACAGACTTTTTAAGTAAACCTTAGCTTAAAGAAAAATACAATTCTTTCCGCTCCAGTGTCATTAACAACTTCAAACCAGATGCTGTTACTGCCATGTAATATAAAATAATAGATTGTGTGAAAAAAAAAAATCTGTACTCTATTGCACACTGCACTTATCAAGTCAGACAAACAGGTTTTCTGTTGACATATAGACAGATATGAGACTGAATTGCTCTGGTCCTAACAATTGAGGGAACCCAAGGCTATTTTCCCTCCATCAGTTGCCATCAATATCACAGTGAGGCAGCCAGGGCACGCGCGCTCTCTCCTGCACAGGACAAATCAGGACTCTGCAAATGCAATTGTCACTCAATCATTTTTACTCTATTTATTCCCTCACTTGGAGCGCCTGTTTATTTTGGTATGTTATTTCACATATGTATGACACCGAATGCCATCGTTTTATGCCAGGACTGCACACTGGACAGTTTCCAGCATAGTCACTAATATTAGAAATCTATAGCAGATTTTAATGCATAATGATACTAGCATCATCTAAATGTCTCCTGGTCCTGAGATTCTATTTTATTTTCTCTCTATTGTGAGGTTGGCACATAACGTCAGCCGCTGTACCATTGTGGCTATTGTTTCTGACGTTCCTACTTATTTACTTGCAAAGTTGGGGACACGATTGCCAGAACTGTGGGATACTTGCAAACGTGTGGTTCCAATTTTGCGTCGCAGGGTTGCTTGCTGCGTTGTGCAAAAGACCAAGCCACTGTTCTGACAGCGTTATGTCCATCGCGCTTGTTTTTTTTTTTATTCCACTAGCTCTTCAGAGTGATCTCCGCACCACTGTCCCGCTGATTTCACCTCCAGCCATGACAAGGAACAAACTGAAGTGTTTTGATCAGCAGCTGTTTACCGCAGGAAACTAATGCTTTCCTCCCCAGCTCCCTGGCAGAAAGTAAATCTTTTGGGGGTACATCTCCATTGCTGTTCTAAATTCAGTGTTATGTTTGATGCTTTTGTTGTTTGTTGCGACTGTAGAGAGTCGTTAGGAGGCTCAAAGAGGGGGCTGGAATGATCATTGATTACCGTATCGCTCCAGCCACAAAATGTATAATGAAGAAGAAAAAACATATATAAGTCAGTCCGGTATATAAGTCGCATCGGCCACAAAATGTATAATGAAGCCACCCTGGTGCAAGCCTTTCCCGGCAGCACGTTGTTTAAGCACCCACTCGTTCCTCTAGCTGTGGCCATCTAGCTTTTAGCCCGCAATTAGCGTTTTTTGTTTCCTTCATTGCAGTAAGAGTAACTGTAACTCTGCTTTCGCCAGTCCCTCCCAGTGGTAGGAGCAGATACTGGTACACGAGCTTAGAGCACCCTCTAGCGGCTGTGAGTGTGAAAATAACAAACATTTTGATATATACTGTAAGTCGCGACTGAGTATAAGTCGCACCCCCAGCCAAACTATGAAAATACGCTACTATGACCATTGAGATTTGTTTCAAGTAAAGAACAGCAGTTAAATTGCTGAAGCAGTTAAAGCAATACTAAGTTACTCTTGCCCCTAGAGGCCATAAGCGCAACAGCAGGTGTCTTAGCAAGTTACGATTTTTTTACTTATTAAATGTCTTGGAGAGTAAATACTACACTGACAGAAAAAGTGAAGGGAGAGAGTGGTGTTGCACATCCAGTTATACAATGGGAATATTTTTTTCACTCAAACTTGGCTGTAAATACTGTTTAAAGTGGCGCTAGCCCGCAGTTAGCTTTGCCCGTTAGCCTGTTAGCTTCTTCTCCGTGATTCCATTAGTGTGTATGCTTGCTCCGCCCCGGTGGCAGTCAAGTTGCAAGCATGGTTTTCTGATCAGAGACACCAGTGGGAGATGAAAGACCCCCCAATCATCCCATTAACACTTGTATTACCCCCACAGGGACTACGGAAAGGATTTATTAAGGTAAACACGTTACTTAGTACTGCTTAATTGTCATGTACTACGTGCATAAAAACTAATTCCTGTGAAGAATTGAGATGTGGGGAAAGTTAGGGAATACTAGCTCCCTCAGTCACGGTTTCAAAAAAATCGTGTTTAGCAGCTTTTTATTTTGGCTCAGAGAACAAGAAAGACGGATTTGTTGTATATCTATTAGGGACTGGTGTTTATCGGACAGGTGGTCATCATTTTATGGACGCTTTATCTAACTCTACAAAATGTATCCTTTTGATTCCCTGCTTTATTGCAACCCAGAACATAATATCATAATCATTTTCATCATTACTTTCCGTATGCCCGCATTGAAACTGCCATTAAAACTCAAAATGGTGTACGGGAGAGATATTTGGCTATTTAATTACCTTCATAATTGCCATATGCGTAAAAACATTTGCACTGCTCACCTCATTTGTATTCTGCTCCGCGTTGCAGTGAAAGAAGGAAGTACGAGACAAAAAGAAATGGATTAGGAGGCAAAAGCTTAGAAAATATTCAAAATAAAAAGATGAAGGATAGCGCGAACAGAAACGGCAGGGGTTAATGAAGCTGAATGTGCGGAATTCGAAGCAGGTTGAAGTTACAGCGTGGTTCAAAGACAAAGTGAAGAAGGAGAGAGAAGAGAGACAGGAGGAGACGGAGAGAGTGAGAAAATGAATGAGATGTAATGCTTTGTGTCGGTAAGAAGCACACGTAAGACTGAGAACGGTGTGAGTGGACAAGATCTGTGATTCCCAACTTGGGGCAGAGATTATTCAAGCAAATTAAGTGGTAAAAACTCAACACTTTTGAAAGTTTATTTTTAGGTTTAGAACCACAGTTTTCGACTCCCTACAAGGCTTCAAGGAAAAAAGGTTCAGAACAACTGGAGTAGATACGGAATATGTGTATATTAGGGCCGGGACTTTTTTCGATTAATTGCGATTAATTAATTACATGAGGTTTAGTGCGATTAAAAATATTAATCGAAATTAATCACACTTTGCTTTCCACACTTCAGTTTCCTTTTTGCCTGCAGACGCACAATTAATGGCAATATTGCACTGGTCTGTTGGACTTGATTGAACAAAAATAAACAATATTTTGTTGCTTAAGCTTATGTATTCAGTCATTATTCAATGGTATACTAAAAATCGTTATGAAAAAACTTACTTCTCACTGTTCTCAGGTCAAATATTTATATGTGATTAATTTCGATTAATTAATTACAAAGCCTCTAATTAATTAGATTAATTTTTTTAATCGAGTCCCGGCCCTAGTGTATATACATTGGTATGAATCAAAATGATTATTTTAATGAGTTGTATGATAGAAAGAAATATCCAAGATTATAGAGAAAGTGTGGTGGTATAGAAATGGGGAAGGTTGGATCAGGCTCGAGCATGTTAATGTGTGTGTACAGGTGTGTGCGTGTATAATGTGTTTATACATCCACACATATGTGTGCATGAGTGTGTTGTATACATACAATATGTATATGTATAAATATTTATGTGTATACAATTGTGTATGTGTATTGTCTGAACAATGTGCCCACATAGTGCATAAAATCTGTATGAATACAATAAGATATCTAAACAAAATTACAAACAATAAAACGAGAGCGAGAGGGTGAGAGCGAACAAAAGAGTAGACATAGAGGGAGGGATGACAGAGTGGAGTGAGAGAGCGAGAAATGGTGGGGAAGGAGGAAATGAATCGAGGAGATGAAACCTTGTGAAAACAGCAGGTGTCCCCCTCCAGAGGATTTCAGTGGCTGCTTCACATTCTGCTGTTATGCAACCTGCCACAGAGACAGACTGACAGACACGCATGGGCAACTAATCAAATGAAAGGCAATTTGTTATTTTTACGCAAGCACACTCTCCCTCAGCCCACCCTCCTGTGTCCCCTATCCCTCCCTCTCTACTGCTTTCCGTCTCCCACACTTAGCGCTCTCCGTCTTTGTCTGCGGCGAGCCTCGGGAGTCGGGAAATCGCCCAACATTTGCAGGCATTGCCAAAAGACGCACACCAAATCAGAACATGGACACAAGCCGTTCAGAAAGCAGAAAATGGTTGTGTTAAGTCAGTTTATAGAAATAATGCTGGGTTTTTCTTTGTAAAATGCCACGGAAATTTCAGGATAGGTTTGTAACTTTTAACTAATATGATATATATATTTTTTTAATGTTTTTGTTCCTGTCTTGAACGTGCTGTATTTTTACACAAGAATATCTAACCAGGAAGACCGTATTTTACCTGCATAGAACTTACTAAACTTTTACTTTTAAAACATCTTTTAACTTCCTCTCTCGCAGTACTGAGTTTGACCTTGGTAAACTCATGTAAAATTCAAAGTGCTGCCGATGCTGTAACTGCATCTGCAGCACTCTTATCTAAGTTTACACACTTTTTAAGGTCAATTTTGGAAGAAAAATCCAATTGCGGTTTATTTTCCAGGACAATACTGCACATACAAGAATAAGATGCATCTCAGAACATGTTTTTAGAAGCCAATAGAGCAGTGCTTGCATGCAAAATAAGCCCGCTGAAGACATTATTTGAAGAAGTAGTATCATACATACTAAATTGCAACCATTCATTTTGCGGTTTCAGTTTGATTGTTGCGTTGGCCACTATCTTAGCATTTGGTCTTGCTAGATTTCCCCCAACAAACACAACACCTGCTTACAGCCTTATAAATGTGTTTATATCTGAAGCAAGACAAAAACCAAGCGACTCATCTCTGCATTTGTCTGCTTCTTAGTTCGTACCTATTAAAATTGATTCAACTCAAGTTTCCTATTAGTTTTTCCATTACTCTCGGGTCCAGCACAAAGCGAATGAGCCTTGTCTGTGCTGCCTCTTGTTTGTCGGTCTCTCCCCATTCACACGGAAAGCCATAACTCCCCGTGCGCGCGATGGGAAGTCAATAGGAAGCTGTAAGAGTGTGAATACCAGCCAGTCAATAATGTTCTTCCGTTCTGTTCATTCAGCAGTGTCTGGGTTGAAGCACGAGCGCCTGCTTCATATATGTTACAGCGGGACACAGTGCAGAGGCAAACCACGCTTCAGATAACATCATGGGTCGAGCGGGGCATGCAGCTGTAAGAGGGACTGAAGTGTGAGGGTCGTAAACATGGATGTGTTGGGGATTTATATTAGAGTTGCACTCTATAAAGCTGCGTTTCTTTTACATTCTTTAGATGGGCGGCACGGTGGTGCAGCGCTTAGCTAGAAGGTCCCGGGTTTGATTCCCACCAGCACGGGGCCTTTCTGTGTGGAGTTTGCATGTTCTCCCCATGTCTGCCTAGGTTTCCTTAGGGTACTACGGTTTCCCCTACCACTAAAAACATGTACAATAGTGTGTTTGAGAGTGCGAGTGTGGGATGTATATGGATGATATGATAACAGAAGGATAGCCCATGGCTATCCTTCACAACATGCATGTTAACTCGTGTTAACATGCATGTATGTTCATTAACATGCACTGTCCCAACCAAATAAACAAATAAAATTAAAACAAAATCATACCATATTACCTCTGGCACCAAGATGATTTTACAGAATATTATTGCACAAAAAGAGATCTAAACACTCCTAAATGTAAAATGTTGTTAATTCCATAATATTCTATATAATATAGTAGTATGATATTTGTTTTGATTTTGTGTCAAAGTTTGATCAAATATGGCCCTCAGACCAATTTTTGGTGGCCCTCAGGCTTCTTGTTGAATTGGCACTCATGGCCAGAGATGGTACTCTTTACTGCAAGTTTCAAAATGGTTTTGAGGTTCCAAGCCTAAATAAAGGTTTGGGACACGGGTTAAAACTCTGCTAAACAGGTGAAATTTTCACTGAAATGATCACCAATCTGTGGCTCTCAATGAAAAAGTTTTGACACTCCTGGTCTAGATGAACGTTTTTGAGTACTCTTAGTTGACACTCATGCATTCTTCTTTTTGTCAATGAAAACAGTGGTTTTGTTCACCTTTATAAGCCAATTCAACGATCCTGTTCAGTGATCTGGATTGAAGTTCCAGGCGCACCGCATTTGGCTCCCGGGCCTTAGTTTGAAACAAATCTGAACCAATCTGAAAACCCAGTAATAACACTTGCTCTCTCTTCTTTAGGGCCCCGTTCGGAGTGGGTTCCCCCCGCAGCTCGTGTCTGTCCAGTCCGGTGGGAGGGAGCAGCAGCAGTAAAATCTCTGACCCCTCGTCCCCGGGTCCCTCGTCGTCGCGACCATCCACTCCTCTCATAAACTCCGTCAACAGCAGTCCCGCCTCGTCGCCACAAAGCGCAGCCGCACAACTCAAAAACTGCCTCCGGTCCGGCCAGCACACGGTTAACCACCGCACCTCCCTGCAGCTGGGTAAGCAGAACTCTATACCCACACTGTAGTACAGGAGCGATACAAAGGATTTGATATCCCAGCATTTTCACAGTTATTTCAGGAAGCACAAAAATGGTATGTTGTTGTTTGTGTATAGTTGTTTAGTTGATTATAGTTTTTAAGGAAATACGGTACTATGACTAATGTCTCCAGAACAAGACGCATTATTATGAATTGTGAACTTGCGGTGACACCTTCATGAGCAACACACAGCTGTCAGGAGATCCTGCACCGCAAACAGAGCCAACCTAAGGGACAGATGATTGTTTATGTCTCTCTGGAGAATGTTAAAAAGTGCCAAAGAAAGATGTTGACTCCGGGTGATGTGGCTGTCTGACTCACTTCTTCAACACAGGCGGAATTCAAATATAACCAGACACAAAGCAAAGGCAGGAGGACATTTGGGCTGAAAAGCAAATTATGCACAGAGACCAACAGTCAAATGATTTCAATTATGTAGATTAGTAACATTGATGAGCGACACTCGCTGCTATTATTGTCATTAGTAGCGGTAATGCTAGATATTTGATGTGATTTAGGGCAAATATCTCCCTCCCCACAAAAAAAAAAAATCTACATGTGCATTTTTATCAATCACAAAGACAAACCAAAGAACACAGCAAAGAACATGTGTGACAAAGAACATAGAAAGAAGCTTATATGTACTTCTGTTGAGATGACTCAGTGGAGACTATACTCCCAACAGGCAATTCTTTTAAATGCAAATTGTTAACACACCTGTCTTTATGCTCTACGGTGTTGAGTAGTATGACCTTTAACAGAGCTGAGTAATATTCAGGCACATTACCACAGTGTTTATGTGGTAGTACAGCTTGTGCCTGCCACACTCTCCCTCTCTCTCCCTCTCTCAAAGACCTAGATCATATCAACCTTGTTCTCCACTCTGGGCCTATTCATCTCCACAGCACCCGTTTCTTTGCTTTTTTTCCCCCCTTTCTTCCTTCCACCGTTCTGTTGGAGAATAACGCTGAAGGATTTTTTAAGACAGGCTGCATACTGCCAGGAAAAGCACTCACTCTAGCACAAGCGCCATTTACATGGTCTGGTTTTAGTCCTGGATTCATACCTGGTAGACCTAATGTGTTCCTCGTGAGGTAAAGTTTTGTTAATTAGAAGATCAGTATCTGTATAAAATCTTTCAAGTAACATCGTTGCCTGTAGTTCATATAAATGAATGGTGTCTGTACCACCTATTGGAGTGACACACATTTTAACTTTAGTCCTGGTTCATACCTTATCTGCTCTCTGAGATTAGGTTCATATTACGCTTTGTAATGGTAACTATTCTGATTTTATCACAACTCTTGCTAGAGCCCGACCGGTATACCAGCTGGCCAATATATCGGGCCAATGAAAAGCCAATCTCTCTGGAACCAAAACTTCTAAGACTTCCCATTTTTTTTGCTTTGGAAAGAGCTCAGTCAGAGCAACTCTCTAGGCCTCAGGGGAACTTCGAAACATTACAGTGAAAATCGTTAATAAGTTTGTACACCTAGTTTATATATTTTATGTTGTAGACTTTTGCTTTTCATTTTGGGACCATAAGAGATACAGTACTTACCCTTTTTTGTTTTGGAATCTGCTGATTTTTGTCTTTCGAGAAAGCTACCTCTGAAGAACCTACTTGAGAGATTAAATAAAATTACATCACATAAAATTACATACTATATATCGGTTTCGGACCCCAAAAATCTTCTAATTCTTGCACACTTAAAGCAGTACTAAGTAACTCGTGCCCTAGCGGCCATAAGCGCCACTGCAGGTGTCGTAGCATGTTGCGTTTTTTTTTCTTCTTAGTAATTGTCCGTGAGAGTAAATACTACGCTGACAGAAAAGACAAAGGGAGAGAGGGATATTGTACATCCAATTACACAATAGAGATACTTTTTTCCCCTCAAACTTGGCTGTAAATACTGTAGCTTTGCCCGTTAGCCTGTTAGCTTCTTCTTTGTGATTCCATTAGTGTGTATTGGTGACTCCTACTCGGTAGCAGCCAAGTTACAAGTGTGGTTTTATGACCAGAGACACCAGGGAGAGATGAAAGACCCCCCAATCATCCCATTAACACTTGTATTACCCCCAGAGGGACTACAGAAAGGATTTATTAAGGTAAACAAGTTACTTAGTACTGCTTTAACCTTTTATTAACTAAACTACCTGCTTCTTCTGAGAGTTCAAACTTCACCAATAATGGTTAAATCCGTCGGTCACTCATCGAAAGCATGGAAAAGGCCTCTAATAGAAATAGTATGCAGGAGAAAATTGTTGACATGTGTTTGTGTTTGAGAAAGAGCTGCAAAACAATATCACACAAAATGGTAGATCATCACAGGGTCAGACCACGATTAGAGTTTATATCATCATGTTGCCCACCCTTATATAAATATACTTCTCCTGCTTTGAATTAGTCATGCTCATTTGAATCCATTTCATGTTGCACTTTTGAATGCCAAATGCTGTGTTTTCCGTGGCATTACTTGGTGTGAAAAGCCTGCGAATCTCCGCTCTTGTACAAATGTGCATTACCGCACGCACACACACACACCAACACCAGCAGCTGAATGACATCACTGCCATTTTGTTTTATGGAGGCGTAATGACAGAGCACCGTGGACCCTTTTCCCTTTCTCGTCTCTTTTTCTCTCGCACACAAATACACACACTCACACATCTGGATCCCATTACAAAATAAAGTATGCGCATAGTTCTTGGCGTTCGGCGGTTGATGTCACGTGACCACAAGGCTCTCTCTGAGGACCGGAGGGAAGCAGGTGGCTGGTAATGTTGTGTATACAGAGACACAGGGCAGGAGCGCATAATGTGGGAGAGTGTTTTTTTTTTTTTATCCTCACATGTACCGCGCGCAAACTCAGAGGGATTAAAGGCCTCACTTCGAGAAAGCCAAATGGAGGACAGCCCAGGTTGGGTTTCTCCGAGGGTGAGCTTTGACTTGTGCGGTCACTGTTTGTTGGCGTTTCTAATAAAAAGGATTACGTGCCAATGGGAACCAGGAAACGTTATACATCAAGCTGTTTCACACTGTGTTAGTCAATAGACGCCATGCTATGTGGCCGGCATACCGTGAGTTGAACTATGATTAAAAGGCAGGACGGTGAAGTACCCAAAATATTTATGAAAGTAACGATAGTTTAACCCCTTAACCCCCACATGAACCGAGGAAATTTTTTTCCAGTTTTTTCTAGTTGCAACAAAAGAGTGAGACAAAAGAGCAACATAAAAGTGACAAAAACACAACATAAATGTGACAAAAAAGCCCCAAAAGAGTAACATAAAAGTGACAAAAAAAGCTATGAAAAAGAGACCAAAAAAAGCCACTAAAAAGTAACAGAAAAGTGATAAATGAAGTGTTACACTGGCCTTTAGGCTGTAACCTTTGAGATTGGGGTAAAGATGACCCAGAGAAAATGCACTTGGTTAAGACGGGGGTTAAGAGGTTAAGATGTCAAAACGTAATTATCCAAATAGTTACTCAAAATCTTTGCTGTAAAAGTTTAAAAAAAAGTAGTGCTTAGGGAAAAGACTATTCAAGTGACTGACGTCGATGTAACAGGACAGACAAAAATCATAAAATAACCTGACAAATCAATAACATTGCAGACATAGCTACTCAATTTTCTATTGCTATGCTATGAAATGATCTATCTATTGCGCAGCCTTAGTGTCATACAGTTATGATCATGACTTGTGTTTCATGACGTGCATAATTTTGTCTTTGTATTTCAGTGCACAGTCCTCCCGCCGGCAGCCCCGAGCGCCCCACGGTAGCGGTGTCCCCCCTGCGCCCCAGAGCTGCTCCCCGTCCCGTCAGTCCGGTCGGCCCCTCTCCATGGTGTCCCCTGGCTCGAGTCTGGGACCCTCGCCGCTCTCCTCCCCGGCCTCCAGACCTCTCCTGCCCCTGTCGTCACCGCTGTCCTGCCTCACGCCTCCAAACGTCTCAGCCGCGCTCCTGCACAGTGAACCAGCCAGCCCGGTGCAGTCGCCTTCACCGGGACCGTCCCACGTAACCACACAAGGGGTACTCGCACCCAAAGTAGAAAAGGTATGTTTTTTTAATGTATATTTGCAGTGCCACAGTACAAAAATAGAACCACAAGCTTTACATATCTTCTCATCAGAAAGGACAGACTCACAAATACAGTCCCTCTGGAATAATATAAAATTCACATGATAGTGTTAGCTGCCTTTAGTTAGCTTCTGTCATGTAGTCACACTCACATTAGTGTAAAAAGACAAAGGATCAAAGGATGCAGAGTTTTGTATATAGATCACTCACTGTTCCCACAAAGGTGTTTGATTGTAGACAGTTTCTGGAGTTTACAAGTATCTAAAACGTATCTGCAAACAAGTCGTCATGGTTACTGACCTTCCAGTGATGGTGATGAAAACTGTAACAATAAGACACAAGATCATATAATTAATTGACTTGCTCAGCCCTCAAAGTTTAGTAGTTTACTTCTTTTTGTTCAAAGATTGGAAAAAAGAGGGAGGTTACAAATAGAAAAGGAAATAGAAATGCCTCTATAGACACCGCTGATCACATTTTTCATTTAATAGACAAACATATTTAAATGTAATTCTTCCTGTAGCATCGCCATGGCCTTTTGTGATGAGCGTGCTCCACCTTCCACCGTGACACGGGTTCTATAAGGCAAGGCAAGGCAACTTACAAGGCAACTCAATGCTATAACTGGCAACGCTGTCCATTTATTCACAAAGACTGAAGGAAGGAGAGGGGATGGAGTGCCACTAATTGGACCAAGACCAAGTAATTAATCCCAGCGCCGGTCGTGTAGTGCACTGCCTTTAATTAAGATGCAAAAAAAAAAAATCTTTTCTTACCAACAAATAGCTGACCTTTCCTCCTGCATATCCCTGAGTACAATACATAGAATGCCAGACTACAATCTAAATCCGTCTGTGTCGAAATGCTAATTTTGGCTTGCTAATTGCCTCCCTGACCATAGCAGGTGAAGAGCTAGATGTTGTCACCTTGCTGTCACAGATTACTCTACAAGTACTTTTAAATTGACTCAGCTCTTTTTTTTTTTTTTTCTTCTTTTTTTTGGGAGCTGCAGATGAATTACACCATGTTAATATATTTTGGCATAGTTTTCTGGATAGTAATGTTCCTGCTGACTATTCATTCATAATCACAAGATGACATTGGACTACATTATTTGTCTAGACATTATTTTTCCAGGATGTTTTTGACTTGCTTTCGTACATTACATCTTATTTCAAGGTAACAAATTGGGTAAGAAAATTGCACTTGTGCTATTGACAGTTTTGTTTTCTTATTTTAGGTGAGATCGGTCTAAACTAGTAAAATCAACTCAAAAAACAAGACTAATCAAGCCATTTTTATGAATTCCAATCATTTAAACTCACTCTTGATATGTAGTTTGTATAGTGTTGCCAGATCTTATGGCTAAAAGCAACAGGCAATAAATCTAAACACATAATATGTTAAAGGAACAGGCCACCGTTTTTCCATACTGAGATATGTTCTTACCTGAGCTTAGACAAGTTGATACGTACCTGACTGGTCTTTGTGCGTGCCCGTGGAAGAGTGTGGTAGCTTCCAACTTCACCCCCATTTGGAGCTATAGGAATATGCTGGGAGAGGCCAAATGCTAACAACATCTTTGGTCGTTTGGCCTGACTGAGGGCATGCACAAAGTCCAGACAAGTACGCATCAACTCGCCTAAGCTCAGGTAAGAACATATCTCAGTATGGAAAAACGGTGGCCTGTTCCTTTAAGGCAACCTAGCTTGAGTGTGCATGCCACGATCTCAAAGAGCCCCAAACTATCTACAGTTCTGCTTGGTTTTGAATTAGGATCATCTTTAATAGTGCATGCCTTTAGGAAAAATGTTGACAGAACTAAAACTAAATACATTTTAAATTTGCTAAATCTTCTCATATAAGCTTAGTATGATGATAACAAGTGATATCAACGCTAGATAACTCTCTTCTGCAGGGCTTTTGAGGGGGTATTTTCGCGTGGCGTGTTTCTCTATGAGCTAAAGCTGTAGATGGTAAATCAGGCCGTGCTGACACTAAAGCATTGCATCTGTCGGGGCTCCATTTGTCTCAGTGCTGGCTGCAGTGTGTGGGACAGCTAATCTGACTACAGCCAACTGACAAACAGCTCATTGACTATGGAACAGCAGGCAGGAGCCGTGTTTACTGCGCCCACTCAGACATGATCCCAACTCTTGCTTTTACACAACCGTTGCTTCGGCATTATGTTTTATGTCATATGTTTGTATAGGCTGTACATGGATTTATTTAAGTGAAAATTAAAATCGATTTCACATGTTTGAGTTAAGTGAAGATGGAGTATTGTGCTTATAAACCGATCCTTGCGAAGAATTGGGTTGTTAGAAATGCATCAGCAAAGCAATTTACTTGGACCACAACTAATGCATCCTCTTTTATTGTTTATAAACAAAACAAAAAAATCAGATACAGGTCTTTATGTGTCTTTCTTCTCTTTAACTCCAACTGTCTATGGATCAGTCTATGAAGTAAAAGGCTTTGGAAAAGGGAAACGGGTTGATCACATTTTTTATGGTTGCATGTAGTAGTAGCATGTAGTAAATAGCCAAATATGAAATTAATTGGGTAATATTGTGTCTTCTGCAAACTACAATAAACACTGTCTTAAAAGAATATAACATTTTCACAGTAACAATTCCTTATGGCTGGAGTGTCCTGTCTGAGGTGCCGTTCCCAAATCTGCAAATCTACAAAGCAAGACTATATTCCTTGCTAACTAACTTGTAAGATCTAAGCTAAATCGGACCATTTCTCTATTTCCTCTTACAAACAAGCTGGTAAATCAACAGGCTCCCCCGAAATCAAAACACAGTCTGTCTTCTAAGATGCAGTACCCGTGTTTTTGTCTTGAAATTCAAACAAGGCAGATCTCTCTTAACTTGCCACAGCTCTGAAGCCTTGCAGTTTACATCTGTATATTAGGAAGCATGAGGATGATAAAACTGCTCCGATAACAGCCAGGCTTACATAGTTGGGATAATCTCCCCTGAATTCTCGGTCACACTGTCTGTACAGCCAGCATTACAGGCACATACCACGTTGGACATGTTTGTAGACGGCTTCCAAGAACTGCACACACAACAAGCTGCAACTGCCAAACCAAATCACTGTCAAATGTGGCCTCCGCACAGAGAAGTGAATTCTGAAATATGCTGAAAGATTAGCACTCAAGGCGATGTACTGTGGGTGTCGGAAAGACATTTTTTGACGGAATTTGCTAATGGCGTTGAAGAAAATGTACAGTTGTGCATTTGCTGTTGAAAATGTCATCATATCTACATGTTGTTGTTGTTGTTGTTGTACTTAACTACATGACGTAACTATGTGGATTATTGTCTACCTTGATGGGAAAACCGGAGACAGACACACAACTCTTTTAAATCTAAAATACTGAAAATAATACCCCTACAAACAGAACACCAAATAGCTTCTTCAAAGCAAGATTGTAAAACAGTCGCACAAACTGTAATCTTGAAATTTGTAATCCTGCTTTTCTTTCTCAAGCAAGTCTTACGGACTCTTCAGAATCTGCAATGCCCCCTGTACAAACCCTCAACTCAAAGCTCTCACACACACACCTACGTCCTACGCACACACAACAAGCACACACACTCACTGGAGCTAGCCTTATAGACTGTTTTAAGTCATCTACTCAACTCACTCCTCCACTCACCCTCTCACACCTACACCCACTACCCACACACACCTGGACCTGCCTTGTAGACACTTCAAAGTCTATAATGCTCCCATAAAAACTCTACACTACTCAAAATCTCTTAACACACTCTCTCACACGCTCATGCTCCACACATGCATCGCCTTCTCCTGCCACTGAAGTGCCTCCACTTTGGCTTGTGCGTCCCTCAGCTCTTCGGCCAATTTCTTAATTTCTTCTTCCTCATTTCACATTTTCCATAATTTGAAGGGCCTCCTGTTCCGTTCGTGCCTTCCTCAGCTCTGAACAGCACTTCAGCTGCTCTACCCCAGCGCCAGGACACCACGACGTACAACAAATATCAAACATGTCCGAAAACCCTGTGACCAAAATCGTCTCTAAAATCGCACAGTATAAACTTAGGGATTTTGTAAAAAAACAGTTTGTTGCCGTACAATTCAATGAATTTGAATTTGGCTTGTTTCTTTTACACAACAACGCACATCGTATCGCCTGACACTCGTCCTCACAGAAAACTTTGGAGGAGGTAGTTCCATGTCTCAGCGGGAGTTTGTTTTCAGCCGCTCTGCCTCATGTGAACTGCAGAATACGAGGACAAACACAGAACGGTCACATCACAGTCCTATCTGAACACTGATTGGCTAAACACAGAATCTCATTATATTGTGTTGTGAATCTTCCCACATATACACACATTTATATTTAGTCAAATAACGGCCTGTAAATAATTTGTGATGACTTACTTTTACTTCAGAAATCTCCAGAGTCGCATTAAAAAGCCACAGCGTTCAGGGAAGTAGAAAAAGATGAGTTGTCTTCATCTGTGCACTCACGGAGCATAAAAACATGTACTGGACAAAGGGGTGCACTGCAATTTCATAGGTTTTTTTGACACCTCATCGTTTTCATATAAAAGCAAATCGAGAGAGGGGACGCGACTGATAAGTTTAACTGCGTTTCTTTGAGACCATTGGCGTGTAAACTGCGCCTAACAGCAGCTGCAACATGTGTTGGTTTTTGGAGGGCTTGTCCTGGTTCTAGGGCTCAAATGAACAGGTAGCAGAAGAGGAAGCGGATACCAGTGGCACAGTGGATACGTCAGAGCTTTACTCACAGCAAAGATAAGGCAGAAAACAAATTTGATGAGTCAGCCAGCAATCTACAAATGGCAGGAAAGCAAGCAAAACATAGCACAACATTTTAAAGCCTCTGCTCATTGTAACATCAATCTTCTCAAAGTTATGGTTATGGCGTCATCCTTGAATCATAAAAGGTGGACACAGATCAAAACCCTTCTCAACATTCTGAAACTTTACAAGCTTCCCAGGTCTCAACGGAAACATTGATTTTCCTGTGTTCCTCTGAGCTCGATCCTGTTGGACTCATACTCTTTAATGCTGCTGGGTATCTCTGCCTACATGTTGATGAAGTGTTTTATTATTGATTTGGAGTGTTAATACACAGCTTGTTTTATAGAATCCCTTTTGTCCATGTTGTGGACAGTTTAGCGCACTGCATATAATTCTCATTTGAAGGACGTATTCACATTTAGCCAACTTGTACTATTTGCTATGTATGTCTCTTGCCTATTCTCTTTCATATATTCTCTGCTCCTCCTAGATAAATATTGTTTCTGTTTATGTCTTTGAAAAAAGGCGATAGTCACATGGTGTCTTATGATTAGGTTTGGTGCTAGTTTTATATTTCATGCCTTGAGGAAGATCAGCCTGCAGTCCGGGATGTCCCAGTGTTAAAATAAAATACTTTTAATTGATAATTAATGTTGATGATTGTTTTTCATAGTCAGCCGTAAGAGATAATAGCTTGTGTTTTTAAACTTATTTCACAATTATAGGTAATAACACCAGTTTAAACTGCAAATAAGGTGAGATGGCAGATGTCGCTCATTCTGGTCCCAAGGGAGTTGAAAAAGACATCGGTGTGTAAATAGTTACATTCAATGAATATTCACACGAGCAGTGCCAGAACCATATATGGTCCAAAAGTTTTCAACATGTAAAAAGGTTTTTTGTAACTTCTTTGTCTGCAAAAGGTAAATAAACTTTGCTTGCTTTGCTTATTAATCTTTGATAGTTTTGTAGTCTGTCTGAGTCCACTTCTATCCACTGTCTCTTAGGAATAATCACATGCTTGCTTAGCTTTGTCTTGGTATTCTTTGACATGCACTGCCCTCTGGTGGTCATTATTTGGTTACCATTGCCAGCAGCACACTGTCACTAAAGAAAGATTAAGCCCACTACTGTAAGCCTGCAGATGAAAAGAAAGGGGGCTTTTCTCTGGCACTTTCCATCCCACTTTACTTTGCTTGTGACAGCTCCCCTCCCAACGTTTTACCCATTTAGGCAGGCATCATTTTGTTTCGCTTTGATTCTTGTGCATTATTATAAACTTACTCTTTTATCTCAACAAAGGTCTACTAGCCTCACCTCAAAAGATTTTATAGTCATGAAAATCCATAGCCTTCTTAAGTTGCAGGAGCGAGCCTTTTTCTGCTCACTGTGTGTGTCTATGCGCAGTGGGTTTTTTACTGTCTCTTCTGCTTTGCACAGCACTTTTCTCATCCCACCTCCCCTCTATAAGACTGGTCAATAAACTATGAATCCGTAATGTTTCTCTTTTCACTTGACCTTCCTCGAATCTCTGAGCAGCACTATAGCATTTCAGTAAAAGAACATAGGAGACTGAAGTACAGTTAGTCCAAGATATAAAATCAAAGATTCTTAGAAGTGAAATGTAGTCTGAAATTGAAGAAGCAATGGGTATATTCGCAGAGGCTGTGATTCCACTGCCTGACCAAAAAGAAAGTCGCCAACTTGATTCAACTAACTGTTATGATCTGGGTTTGCTGCAAGTTGGTCAAGTCTAGGTTCATCAGCTGAACATCCTGAATGACCAGGTTATTCCATCAATGGATTTCTTCTTCCCTGATGGCGCGGGCATATTCCATGATAACAATGCCAGGATTCATTGGGCTCACATTGTGAAATGGTGGTACATTGGAGTGGTACAGAGAGCATGAGACATTTTCACACATGAATGGCCTCAGTAGAGTCCAGATCTTAACCTCATTGAGAATCTTTGGGATGTGCTGGAGAAAACTTTGCGCAGCGGTGACACTCTCCCATCACGATATTGGTGAAAAAGGAATGAAAACTCTGGATCGTTTGACATTGCAGCGAATGCGAGCTGTGATCAATGTCCAACAAATTATTAAAGCATGTGCCTTTTTTGGGGGGGGTCAAGCAGTGTGGTCGCAAAGGCTGCAATCATTTATGAAAACACATAATGTCATCCGTAAATCCCAAACTGTCCAGTCTCCATGGGGTAAAACCTGTTAACCCGGTATTTTAGATCTCTACATGCATGTTCTTCTGTATGTGTGGCCATACCGCCTTTGCCATGCCCGATCCCGTCAGACCTCGGAAGCTAAGCATGGAAGGGCCTGGCAGGACTTGGATGGGAGACCGTTTGAGAACATCAGGTAGCTTGGCAAATGTAGTGTGTGTGTGAGTGGTTGGTGGTGGTGGCTGATGTGCGCAGACTAGTTGCCTCGCTTATCATCACCGAGTATGGAGTGAATGAATAATCCATCAAATTATAAAAGCGTAGTAGTAGTTAGACTATACCTATAGGATATGTACGGTAGGTTTTCACTTCATATCTAAGAAAACTAATTATCTTAAGGGGAAATTTGCTGCATATATATCACATTTGACACCCTTTGCTCGTTACATAATGTTACATGTAAACACCGAGCTGAACTGTGGGTGTTTATTATGACTGCCTGATAAAGTTGTAACATTGATTTGCTTGAGGGCTGCTGTTTAGAGTTGCCCTCCTCCTGTAAAGAAGTGCAGAGTTTATATTGATGTCAAAGTCAGTGTTAGTGGAGTCATGCAGCAGTCGGGTTCAAAAGCTGCGGGCAGAGTCAGTGGCAGCAGCTGCGCCAGAACAGTGGGTCAAGGACGAGACGAGAATCGATGAAGATTGTAGACCTTGTTTTATGACTACTGACTACACATCTTTTATGCAGCCTCATGCTCATTAGTATTTTATAACCTACATTCACTTCTATTAAACAGTGTATTCATAGTTTTCATGTGAAATCCCTAGAGGCCAGTTCTTTGGAGGCACTGCCTGAATCACTGTGAACTGACTTGACTACAACTATTGTAGCGAGCGCTCACGGATCCTGACAGGTTGCCCTGAGACTCACGCTGAAGGATCGGTTGATTGCTTTGGAAAATTACCCTCCAAAAACTTTCATCTTTAATTGTCTTCCTTTTTTTTTTTAAGTCCCCCGCAGTCATCATGACAACGTTATCTATGAAGCAGTGGATCCGAACCTTCAGGCGTCAATAAAAAGTGAGATGAGTATTGATCGGAGGCGGTATTCGGGCCGAGAGCGTGACAAGAAACAAAGCACATTTGTTATGTTTCAACAGATTTAAGCACCGCCACGGGACGAGTCAATTATTAAACACAAATGCAAAACCTCGTCTTTTCTAAAATACACTGGGCAACTCTGCAGAGCTAACCAAGCGTGAATTCATTATCTTTTGATAATTTCAAGGATGTAATACATTTTCTCTGTGTTACCCTATTTAGGAAATAGATAGGGCTTTTAGTCAAGAAGTGGAACGCATTTTAGAAAGGAGAAAAGGTAGTAAAAAAAAAAAAAAAAAAATGTAATTGCTCAATGTTCCTAAAACTGGGACATTAAGCCTTCTCTCAATGATTACAGAAACTATAAACTTTATTTTTCGTTTGTTTGTTTGTTAGGGATTAGATCCACAAAATTGCTTCTGTTTGCAAACTTTGGATGGACCTCCTTCTCCAACCCACTTGAACAAACCTGCCTGTGAACCTAGTAACTATCTGATCCCAGGTCATTTCACGAACATTTATGCTTCTCTGGGGAGAACGAAATCATATAATATCCACTAACCACTGTTTTAAAGCATTTGGATGTTGTTTGTGCAAATAAAAAATAATGGCACCAATTATTTTAGGTTCGACATTCTCTAAAGCTTTATAAACTAAATGTGCATCTCCTTTTAAACCCACAGAAGGAGAGAAAGGCTGCAGCTTTGTTGAAGCTCTTGTCCGGAGCAGCAGCCAAGAAGAAACCTCGCTCCCCTCCCTCGTCACCTCCGACCCATGACACCTCGCTGGGCGCCGTGGCGACAGACCCCTCCCACCCTCATCCGCACCACTACCACCCGCGCTCAGGCTCCTGTCCCATGGCCTCGCAGGTACAGATGTCAAAATGAGTCAATATCTCGGCTATTTTTTTCAATATCGTGCAGCCAGAGTCTAATTCCTTCTGACGACAATGCTAACAGTGTGATGTTGTGGCAGGGCAGGGCGGGCTCCTGTCCCATCGAGAGCGACATGGGAGCCATCGGTTTGGAGCCGCTGCACAGGAAGTCCGGATCCTTGGATACCAACTTCCCCAGGTCGCTGCCGGCAACGCGCACTGGCAGCGCTCTGATGGCGCTCCGGCCCGAGCCCAAACCCCTGTCCAGAGAGAGGTGGGAACACACAAAAATGACAATAAACTGTGTGTAAAATAGCCAACTGACTCGACGCTGTACCACAGGGCACCATTCTGGGCACCATTCTGAAATTTGTATTTGCCAAGAGACCATTTTTTGTTTAAGCAGCTCTGTTCTTTGGCAGATATCGAGTGGTGGTGCCCTACCCTCCCCAGAGCGAGGCGGAGATCGAGCTACGAGAGGGAGACGTGGTTTTTGTGCATAAGAAGAGAGACGACGGGTGGTACAAAGGCACTCTGCAGAGGAACGGGCAAACGGGGCTGTTCCCTGGCAGCTTTGTCGAGAGCTTCTGAAGTGAACAAGCGCGGACAATGAGTCACAAAAGAACGCACAGAGGCCAATTGTTAGCGGGATGTAAGTGGGATCAGGACCGGTTTCTGTGGATGCCAGCGTTTGGAGTGGCAACAGTAAAGCGCAGCGTGGTTTCCTTAACAAAGACCATTTACCTGAGCCGTATTCATCCTTCCATGGAGACCGCTTCTGCAGTTGAGCAAAATGAGGCAAGTTCCCAGTATTCTCCCATAAACAGGACAGTTTAAGTTGTTTACATGACTTTTATACAGCCACAATTCAAAATATATAACTACATTTTGAGAACTCATCAACTTTAGGTACAAAATCTATAAGCAATAATTAAACGATTTGTACCTCATCGACCTTGTGACCTAAATTCTTATCAGGCATAAACTCTTTTCAAGAAATCTTGGTTTTAAAACTAAGAGCATCAACAATTACTAGCAATATGATGTAGCTGACAAATGAACCAATGTCACAATACGATGCCATGATGTGTGTATTGGGTTATTGGTTTACAGAGCAGGATACAGTAAAATATTTACTTAAGGGTAATGCGACTTTAAAGCTGGGGTACCTGATTTTTCCTGTTCAAAATGTGAATTTTTTTAGTTGTGGCCCAAACTTGTTTCTAGCTCTCACCATCTATCATGTACATCCGAATTGTTCAAGCAAATTAATGATATGCTTGTTTCACACCCATGAACAGCTTTGAGCAGTGGCAAAATGAAGAAGGGGGACACCCCCAAAATAAATTGCGCTAATTTAGACTTCTATCTTTCATCACTCAACAAACATTTAGGTGAGGAGGACAATGCAACAGTGTCTGTTTTTTTGCTGTGTTACAACATACTCTGAGGTGGCAAAAATAAATGTACTCGACAACATCAGAAAGTTAGGTACCCCAGCTTTAATTACTCAAGGATAGCTAAATTGAAAATACTACGTATGTACTGACAAAAGTATGAAAAAATGGAAATGGAAATTCTGATTATTCTTATTAATCCCCTGTAAACTACATAAAATAAATGATTCTCCTTAATATTATACAATAAATACAAACGTAATTCATTTCCACAAGAAACTTTTGTTACTCATAGATTTACAATGAAAAGAGTAATTTACTCAAGTAAGAGTACCATATACTTCAATATATTATTGCTCAAGTATAAGAAAAAGTACATGTGATAAAGCTACTTTAGTACAATTACTTAAAAACCTACTCAAGCCCTTCAGTAATTCATTCAGGATAAGGGAAGTGAAACAGTTTATAATTGACACAGATGTTCCTCATGTTGTCAAAAAGCAAACCAGTTCTGATCCCACTGAGAGGGAGAGAAGCTTGGCCTCCGTCCCGATCCGGCTAACCCACACTCTGAGTACGGTAGCTTTTGGGGTCGTTGACCGCAGACGGACAGGTTCAGAGGGCATTTATTACTGTGTGAGAAACTACTGAGAAGCACAGAGTGAGACACAGCCTGCCTATTAACTCTCCTCGAAAAACATCCATCCACCAGCAAACCCTAGCACAAAAAACAGACCGAGACCTCACAACTTGAATCCGGGTGCTTTATTATTGATATGAAAAAATGAAAGGAATTTTACGAGTCATTGTAAGCACATCGCCATGTTAAGTTTACAATTTTGAAAATAAGTAATAATAGTGCATGTAGCATTATGTTTTATATGTTGATCATTTGGCTCGGTGTTTTGCATTAATTTAACTTTTTTCTTAGAAATGTTCTTTATTTCACAAACAAGCCTACCTAATGTTCCAAGACAGTGAAAGTTGCGCCAAATGTGTTGTACAAAAGGCACTTTGAAAAAAAGAATCTGCTAATTTTTTTGCTGTATAGTATTTGCGTTATTTGTCTCAGATTTGGTACTCTATTTGTAAGATTTCATGGCTTTTTGAAGATATTGGCAGAGCATTTCTCCCTCATCTCCAGCAATTTCTGTACACGTGGCTTGTCTCATTAAATCCACATTCATCTGTGGTTTTTACTGTTTTGGACAGTGAGAAAAATCTCAACTTTCAACCCTCACGTATAGAGACATGACCATAGAAAATTACAACAGCCTTAATGATGCATAGAATTAAAGTTGACTGGGAGATGGACCTCTTTATTTAAGATGCCCAGGGGCTCGTCCAGAGCGGAGGCCAAGGGGAAACTGATCGGCCTCTGATGGGGGGGCTGTGGCAGTATTTGGAATGAATAGCAATTTCAATTCAGTTATTTACATATATTTCCATACTTGAAATGATAGTGAAAGAATAAAATAATTAACTAAAGCAAACGGGAAAATACTTGTGAAGTGAAGAGAGTCTAGTCATACCCCTGAAGTTGCCAAAAGTTGCCAATACTCGTAATAAAAGCACAGGACTTTAGCACAAACATATGAATTATGTATGTATTATACATCAGTCAAAACATTATGACTACCTGATTATTAAATAATTAGATATTGGTTGCTGCTTAAAGGGAACATACCCATAACAACTGAAGGTTTGGGGTTCCCTATCCATTTGTATTTTTGCTCTTGTCAAACCCACTCAAATCTGTATGCAGTAATGGTTTTGGATGTTATTTACTACTTTTAATGGTCATAATGTTTTGGCTGAAGGCTGTAAAGACCAAGAGGGAACAGGTGTGAGTCAACCAAGCAATGTTTTTCACCATCTTTATAAATTCCCTTGAGCTGAAGGCAAAGGACAGCGGTATTAGCTTCAAGGCGATAAAAGCACAGGAGATGCGTGTGCTCTGTTCAGAATCTGTTAAAGCTGTGAAGGAAGGGAAGCAGAAAGAGACTGGGCACAGATTATTACAGGGCACAGCGGGATTAACCAAACTCATCTCACTGCAGTGCATCATGGGTAATCCTGTGTAACTGAACATATTAAATGAGTTGTTTGTTAGTGAGGCCAAATGACCAACTAAGTTGCAATGTTTTGCAATTTAGTTGTGTATTAATTCATTTTTAAATGGCCGTTCTCAAGATTGTTATCCACGCAGCAAAAAATAAGAATTATGTGGGAAAAGTCAGTTTAGCACATTAGATTCAGAACCCGAAGTGATTTATTATTTTTGATTACTGAAATTTAAAATTGCACGTCACATATTAGAATACGCTTACATATAATGTTTCAGATGGCAACTTTCTCAGCACAAAAAGATGAAAAGCAATTACATTTTTTTTACAGTTGCCCCAAGGCAGAATCAAAGAGAAGTGCTTTTCAGACCACCGGCAAACACATAAATTAGCCCGTTCATACAACCTCCTAACTATGGAGCTACAGTAGGCAACAGCACATTATCACAACTTCAGGGTCAGCGATTGTGAATAAGAGTTCATAATATGATGCAAACGGAGCAAATAGGCTACTGCAAGGGACTCTACTATGAGGAAAGAAATCTGGTAGATGAATGAATTCTTGTAATATTTCACATTGTGTACTGAATCTATGTTTGCGTTAAGAATTTTAAATTGAAATATGAATTATGTGGCTTTCCACAAGTTGTAAATGGATGTATTAACTCGCCTTTGGAAGCTGTCGGTCAACCCCAGTGCCTATCAAAGCCAGCACAGACAACTTACTATAGAAATTCTTCTGTTCTGGTAAAACAACTTGGCTATAATTTGTGTCTTTCTATTTGATTATTTTTGACCTACAGGCACAAACCAGCAGCTCAGTATTCCATTCGAAAGCAGGATTTCTTATATTGTTTTGAATTTTAAAATGTCTTTTCGTGTTGGTCTCATGTCGAGGTCTATGCTGTGATGGAGTTTACAACATCAGGAACCTAACGCAGTGGCACAGTGGTCACTTTATGTAAAATAATTTTAAAAAAGAACTTGAAGCGCTGATCGAACAAATGTTTTCATGCTGTTTTTGTGTTTTCTTTGGTGATGTTATGAAGCTCGTCGCTGGTCTCGGCTTCCTGGTTGTAAATACCATTTCCCTACAAGGTTTCAGTCACAGATTTCGACATGGATTTGTATTGTGGCTATTTTGAAAACATGTTATAAATCTCAACATGGCATTGTATTTGTGAGGTGTCAGATTTAAAGAGACTCCATTATGCCTGATAAAGAAAGGTATCATATTGAGTAGTACTAATTGAGAACTTACACAGAATACTAAAAAATATTTGGATTACTAAAGCTCAAAAACCAAAGCGGACTAAAAACGGCGTAATATTGTCTCTTTAAATCTGGGGTCCCTCCAGGAAGCCCGAGCCTTTACCATCTTGAATTAGATGTTTATATTTGGTCCTATGGATACTGATGAGTGTGTGTGAGTGTGTGCGAGTGCGAGTGGGGCCGCTGTATGTAGCTTTTTACATAAATAAGTTTTATGAAAACGTGCTGTGGACTTTCATACCACGCTGGAACTGGACTGGATCTGGCTGAGAAAGGAAAAAGTCAAAAGTATATATGATAATTCTATATTGTGCAGAATATTTATAGGCCTTTTGTGCCACTGAAGTCATGCTCTTTCTACCATGTGATCATGATGCATCGTCTTGTACTGATGAGCCGTGGTTAATTTGATTGTTTTTCATGTCAAGTGCATTTTTCGCAATAAATGCCTTTGTTTTAACCAGGATGGCAATGTCTATTTTCTTAAATGCTGTCCAAACAAATTAATGTCAAACGGAACAAAGCAAAACTCGAATGCAGCGATATGCATTTTTTCTTTTGGCAATGTTTATTTTTTTACAATCAGAAAGCAGAATAAGCTTCACACTTTGGGTTGCCGGATCCTACGACTAAAACCAGTTTGGAAATAAAAACATAAAAGGAGTCCTACTCCCAAAATCCTAGCACAAGTCTCCAAACAAGTCCAGGTTAGTGCTGGTGCAGGTCTCCTGTAATTAAATACCCGTGACTGAAGGTTCTTAGCTTTCAAAGTGTTAGGTTAGACATCTACGTGAGTCCGCATCTGCAGCTTAAGGCAACCAAAGATGAGTTTTAGTTGTACCTTTTTCAACTTACACAAGCGTGCATCCTATAGACATTGCCTATAACTTAAAATATTTAAAGTCTCTCCGTTATCATCTACGTTACATGTTTTTCTCCCTGTTTAGTTCCAGTAGGCCCTGTTTGTCTGTTTCCTACACTAACACGGTTTGTATGAGGTGTGTAATTGCTAATACAGCAGGACTCTCTGAAATGACCAACACGGTCTGGAAATGACAGCCTCATCTCCAGCAGCTGCCTGTGTCTTTCTCCTCTCTTCTCCATTTGCATTTAGAGTGACTACACACAAGGGGCAAGGGCAGAGGTAGGACACTAACGAGAATGTCAGATAAGATCAGGAATATAGAAAATAGTCAACTTGAAGTCTGGACTCATGTAAAGCGACCAATACTTGGAAAATATAGCGCTTGTATACAAAAAAACAAAAAAAAATACTAACTCTCCAATGATATCTGCTGTTACCTGTTTTATGAGTAGGCTATACCACCTCGTAGAGTGCCTGATCCTCTTACGGATGCCCGGATACAATATATTGTACTTTTGCAATACCTTGAATTCTAACTCAGCTGCTGTGGTAAGAGCACTTTCTGCAAAGTGCACCAAAGAGGATCCATGGAACGATCTCTCAGGGGGACAAGAGCGAGCAGTGAAGGTAATATATTCACAAATATATTCTAAAGGGCAATCCACTATGTTGAACCCAATCATTTATATTCATTACATCTTAACATTTTAAGAATAGTATTTTTTGTCCCCTTGTCCTCAAAGTGCTTATAACAGATGGATGCTGATGATGTGATAATGCGTGTGGTATAAATAAAGCATAAATCTTAGTTTTGCTCAAGTGAAGAGACAATTTTATAGTGTAAAGTTTATAGTCTAAAACATTGGTGAAAAATATGGAGGAAAGGCTCCTCAGAACTTGCTCATCGCACATTGGTACAGTATAGATGTATGTCCACAGTTAAGGAAATCCTATCCCTGTTCCCAAGGATCAATAATAAACATCACATACAATGGAAAACAAAGGAAAACTAGGTAAACGTGACATTTTAATCATAATAACCAAGTTCTGGTGAAATGACTGAAATCTTGTATTCACTTTAAAGTCGAGAGGCGAGTAAAACATTGTGGTGTCGTCAAAAACCAATATCGAAGAATTATAAGGCAGAATTTTTCTCTTGCGACGATAACATTCCCCTCTGCAAGAAATACAGGGGAGGAAATGCTTTGACCCGAGTGTGTACCTCCCACAGAGAAGCGCAACATGTCAGTCTTACACACTCATGCTCTCTGGATCACCTCGGGACGTCCTGTAGCCAAGCAGAGCAGCCAGGTGCATCAAGGCGCCTCAGGGAAACCATCAGCTCCGGAAGACTTTTTTTTTTCTTCCTCTTTCCTCTCTGTACCTGTCTACCTGTCTATCTTCTGTGTGTGAGTATGTTCTCGCTTCCAGACAGCTAAAAAGCAGCCCAAGCTGATGGGGGGCAACATTGCACCCCATATGACCTGCAAACAGCCTCAATATGGGTCATCCCTTTGTGTGTGGTGTAAATATAGTATGATAGCTGCAGAAAACAGTAAAGATTTTATTGGCCTGTTAAGAAATTAGGGATGTATAACAGTGAGTGTGGAAAATTTCCTTTAAATATTAAGGCACCAGTGTCTAAAATACTGATGTATCAGAATTGAAAAATGCATCTTTGCAGCTGCAGGTAGCAGAGCCAGTTTATTTTGACAACCCACCACAAAGACAGCAGCAGGTCGGTATTGAGCTAATATTTCGAGATAGGACCCGGGCAAAAAACTTTTTGTCATCTGGTTGAATTTAAATTGAGCGTGATAGTGCTTCCTTCAGATTTTAGGATTCAGGATTGAGCAGATTTTAATAAAAAATGTTTCATGAATTAAATTTGCAAAAATTCATCATGGCCATTCCGATCAAAAGTCACCACACCTATGCCATATTTTTTACAGCGTTTCCATAGCGATAACCAGAACTCCCCATTTGATCCTAATGAAATAATGTTGGCATCGCATAATTCAGCGCATTGAGCTTTTTCTATCTCCTCACTGGGTTCTTATATGAATGAGCTAAAAATGACTGGTGACAATGATCTCGAGAAGTGTGGAATCAAAAGTTATCAAAATTATTGTACTGAGATAAGCCTACTTGGTGTTCTGTGTTCTTTTTCACCATCTTATTTTGGCAGACAGGTTTTATTTCACGTTGTGCTTAACTAGGTTCAACTTCAGCTACTTCCTGACCTAGATCTGCTTTCTGCCAAAGACTACAGAGCCAGCCAAAGCTACTTAAGTGGGTAAACCTACCAGTTCTATCACTTAACTCATAGGCTATAAAGTGTGTATATTATGTATATTGTACTGCTCTTTGGTCGACTTTGTTGTTTCAAAGAGCTTAAGTCTAGATACAAAATATTATTGGATAATGCATAATATCATTGAGTCCACTGTCCACCTGAAAACAATAAAACTGCTCCTAAACTGCAGTGTCCAGCTGCAGAAGTCGCCTGAAGGCAACAACAAACTAACACAACAGCTTGTCCTCACCTGAGGGTAATAATAACCTTCTTGGTGGAGGCCATTATTAGCAAAGAAAGACAGCTCACGTGTCAAAAATACATGATTTATTTAGAAAGGATAAAACACTCCCAAATAACACTGTGGATTCCAGGTTACAGGTGTAACATGAGGCACTGGTGCGATTCACTGCATGTGTCTACTGTTCCTACCGATCACAATATTAAGGCACTAACTTTGGATCTACAGTGCTCAGAAACTTTTAGTTTTAGTTGCATCGAAATAAAACTAGGCAGAAAGTAGTGCTTTTTGGCTGTGCGGTAAAATACTACTATGCAAAACAACTCAATAGTTAATATGTTTTTAAAAAGGTCAAATACAGTTGAAGCTTTCTCTTTTTCCTGGTTTGCCGACAGGATGTAATAAAGTAAACATAGCACAGTTAAATATACTCTGTAGCATGTACCAAACGCAGAGAAAGCTGTAGCGTCATCATTATTTTAACAAAGCTTTACAAAAAGTTCCCTTTGCAGAAAATGTCAACTACGGAACTGCAGACACTTGTAAGAGAAATGGATACGGTTGCATTTTTCCATGAAAATGTCAAATTTGGGCCAAAAGGTATAACGTTTGATCCTACACTCTTATAATACCCACAATGGAAAAAAGCAGAATTGCCAACAAAATTTAAACCCTGTAAAAATAATAGAATTTAAAAGTGTTTTGTGTATTATATACTTGAAAAAATACTGTAGTCGGCCCGAGTATGCATGAGCCTATAGTACAAAGTATAACATTTCAAGGTCCCTTCTTATCACACATTATGCTATTAAAAATAAAATACTGAGGCTTCAAAGATGTTCCTCTTTATATGTAAAAGTAAGGAGGTATATTGGAAATAAAAGATACGATGTATAATATATAAAGAAAGGATAAATACAAATATTAAACATATAAAACCCACATAGTAGAATAGAAGTGTCCAGGTCATTAACACAAACTTAACTTTGGCGCAAAATAAAGTCACTGCCGTTAGTGTTTCTGGCTGAAGCTGGAGACAGCCGGAAATTGCTTCAGATCCATCAACTTTACATGAAGCCAGAGCTGAAACAACACACAAACACAGAGGGGCGGAAATTATGCTTTTGTAGCCTTTTCTTTGGGATAAATGTCCTGGGAAAGGTTACACAAGAGAATGTTTTGGAAAATAACAGCAGACAAATAGTCAATATATAAATAACTATGAACGTGTAAGTAATAATTGTAACACCCAGTATGTGTTCAAAACAGTAAATCTGAGACATTCAATTATTTCAATATGTAAATCATAAAGATAAATAAATACATACAAAAACACCACCAGATGGCAGTGTTTATTATTAGATTCTCGTACAGTAATAGTCCAATCTTATGAATACTTCTTTCTTTTCTTTGGCTGCCTCAGTATATCATCTTCCATCCAGCATGTATCAATCCCAGATTAATTTGTCATGTCATCACTGATGCAACCAACGTCTTTGTCTTTACATAAATGTAAATTCGAGTTGCCCTTAAAGCTGCTGTACCCGACTTTTTCGGTTTTCAAACAATGACTAAGGGCGCTTGGCTAACTTTAAACTATTGGCTGCCGTCCAAACCCATTCTCAACTTCACTAATGCCTTCCTAGCATCTCAACTCTCACGTGGCTCAGTTTAAAAGCACAACTTCCAGGAAATAAAGGGAGATGTAAACAGCAGTGGTGTGGCTGGTGTGTCTTACTTCTTGCGGTCCTTGTCCTTCTTGCCGTTGGCTGTGAGGCTCTGTCCCTGCAGGAGCTGAGCCGCGGCGCGTCTTTTACTGAACGACACCTGGTCGTCCTCCAGAGCCTTCTTCTTGTCCTCCAGAGTGGCCTTCTCATCAGCGTGGAGCCGCTTCAGCTGCTCAAAACGACTCTGCAGCTAAAGCACAATGATAAGAAAACTTGTGAGTTACTGTAGCTCTTACAAAAAAAATCTATTTAGTCCTTCTACCTACATTATATCATCATAGTACATGTTTTTTTATTCACCATCATCATGTTAATGTAAAGTAAATGAAGCCCCACATCAACGCAAGTCCAGATTTGTGTCCTCTGGTTTACCTCTCTCTCAGCCTCTTTGAGCTCCGCCTCCTTCTCTTTGACCCTCTGCACAAACATCTGTCTCATCTCGTCCTCTCTCCTCTGCAGCTCCAACAGGAACTCCTGACGCTTGGCCTCGTACGTCTCCTGCAAACTACACGCACAGAAACAAGCACGTGTAAAATGTACTGTTAAAGTGAAGTGAAAATGCTTATACCATTAACTGAAATGGTTGCGTTGAGACAGTACATGAAAACGAACATGTGTGTGATATGAACATTGCGGCCTGACCAGAAGATGGCTACTATGAGGCACCTTAAGGTTTGGGCAAAGAGCAGGGAAAGGGTTAAGATTAGGGCTTTCTCTACCACTGACTCTACATATGAAATTTACAACCAGGCATAGACAAAGTTGATGTTCTGATTTGCCATTTTACAAATCACATAGGTCACAACTTATTGAAGTGAAACAACTAATGTCTGTGTAAGTTCTCAGTCGTACAGGAGTTGTTCATCTTCAATGAAGGTACTTGAGTCATCTTCTGTACTCTGTAGTTGAAGTCTCCAAACGTTTTGCCTCTCATCCAAAAGGCTTCGTCAGTGGACAAAATCTCGCTCAGCACGCAGCATAGATAAAGACCATAGGGAGGAGTTGGGGAAGGCCCGGTCCCTCCCCTCTAATCACAGCTACTCTCAACTGTGGGTAAACAACCTTTGAAGTAGGGCGTCTCCAACAACCTGCTAAGCCCCAGTATCGGTTAGTCCTGTCCTATTCAAAGATGATCACTGCCCATTATCTGTCCTATTCATGGCTGATCACTGCCAATGACCTGCCTATTGTTCTTTGTTGGCCGAGGTTTCCCCCGAAGGAGATTGGAGTATAGCGACGAGATTAAATCTGAGCCCACCATTTCGGTTCATGGAGGGATTTTCTTTCCTGACAAAAATAGCTTCTTTTACTCCTCTTTCAAACCAACGTTCTTCTTTAGCTAAAATTTTAGCTAACTAACGTTTGGAGACTTCAACTACCAAGTACAGAAGATGACTCAAGTACCTTCATTGAAGATGAAACAACTAATGTTGCAAATATAAATGTGATATTCAGCCATGCAAAAAATAAAACATAAATGGCCTCTATTATACATTTTAATAATTTTAGAAATAAAGACATTAATATCTAATTATTTTACACAATAAGGCTTCATAATGGCCTCAAAGAAAGAGCCACCAGGTGTGTTTCAGACCTGACAGGTTTGCACTCTGGGTCGGTGTCTTTGAAGCCCATCTCCTCCAGTTTGCAGCGTCTGTAGAGCTCGTAGTGACGTGTGTGAGTCTGCTCCCTCAGGTCCTCCATGTTCACACAGATCAGCATCTCCCTCAGCTTCATGAAGTCACAGTGGCTCTCGTTCTCAACTGCAATTCACATTGATGTGCACAGATAAATTAGAACAGACCAATAAATAATATATTAGAAACAGACCAATATTCCCCTGCACATTAGAAACTACAGTGTATATAAAGCGTCCTGAGGAATGATTGGCACAAAGTTGGTCTCAACTTGGTGTTCTAGTTTTGGTGAGTCCCTGATCCTTTGACCAAATCGACACCACTTGATTCTTAAAAGGTGCATTATAAAACTTTTTATGCGGCAAAAAAAAGTTGATATTTGTTGTTACCCAGCGGCTGTGGGAGTGGTCAGCATGGCGTCATTACTTTCGATCACGGGGGTCTCTACAACGCTCCAGGATCAATTGTTTTGTAAGTTTTCTGGTGAGCAGCAAAAACCTTCCAAACAATTGATCCTGGATTGTCCTAGAGACCACTGTGACGGAAAGTAAAGCCGCCATGCTGACCACTCATACAGCCGCTGGCTCACAACAAGGTCAAATATACACAAATATCAACTTTTTTGCCACATAAAAAGTTGCATAATGCGCCTTTAAGTATCTTCCTCCTGAAAGTGCCTCGAGACCAGATTTACAAATCTAAACTTTATTTATAAAATGACCTCTGCTAGGCTGAAAAAACACTTGACTATTTCCACATGAATGTTTTGTTATTAAAACTTAATTTAAAAGGGTTGCCAAAAATGTCAATATGAGTGCAGATGATGAATATTAAATCAGAAACTTGAACCAACCTTGTACTATACCCCATGGATACTGACGCGCCTTCACCATTTTAGTGCCGAGCATCACTTCCTCTGTACTTCCTACGACAGCGAATGGTAAATGACCCTAAAACAACATTCAAACAGTACAAATCAATATATTTAAACCACACCGAGGTAAAATCACACAGAATTCACATTATTTTAGTTCTCAGTGCTAGTACTAGTATATACATGCGGTAGTTAAAGTACTTCTACCACATCAGTGCAAATGTAAAGATTCCCGCTTACGTTCATGGAGGTGTTGACTTTGGCCACTGTCTCGTCGTCGATGGGGAACTGGTAGATTTGGACTCCGTTGCTGACGAGTTCACTCATGATTTTGATCTTGAACTTGTGCAGCTCGCTCTTACTGATGGTGTCCGCTTTGGCGATCACAGGGATGATGTTCACCTGCAATGACAAACCAGTCAATCAATAATTTTCTTTGGATATGTATTATATTCGCTTAATTATTTCCGTTTGGCTGTTTTCCACTGGTATCACTGCAAAGTGTAATGCCTTTCCTGAAGCAAACCTACCTCTCCATCCAATAGAGCTTAGAAAATATTCATGTTTTTTCCGGTATTTTCTAAAAGGCTGCATCACATTACAAAAGTGTCAAAACAAAATAATTATAAAAAAAACTAGTGCCAAAGTTGAATTATTGGTAGTAAAAAAAGAGTTAAGTGACTCCTAATTGACAGTCTACTAAAACAGAAAAGAGTCCCAGCAGCAGAGACCTCATAAACAATGACTGAAAAGAGAAAAGGCAGTATTTCAATTGCCGTCGAGGAAATTAACTCTGACACAAAGAGAGGAGTAAGTTAAACTGTTGTTTCCATTGTAGAAGGGGTTTTCAAAATCATCTTTTTTTAAGAGGACTTTTTGCCTCAATTCTCAGAGGCTCCTTCCCTGCCATCTGATCAACTTTAATCAAGCTGAAATGTGTCTATTTAGCAACTAAAAACAAAACAGTCATTTACACATTTTCTTAGTTTTGTAAAGACATTCAGTTATTCATAATCCACAGTTGTGAATCCACCGTTTAATTATCTTGTTATGATGAATGTGTAAAGACTGAAAAACAAAAAAATATGTATAGCCTCATACCGTACACATGAGAAGCTTCAAAAATATGTATGTCCGTAATCATAAAAGAAAATCTAATTATAGCTGTTGGTCCTGAATTAACTGCTGTAAAGCTACACAATCTGCAGTCATGTTATTTCTGGCATTCACCAGCACATTCCTTCCCAGTGTGCCTGCCATCTCGTCACGCCAAAGACAGCAACGGAACGGCCTGTAGTCACTATTGGAACTTGTATACAAAGCACACAGCCAGCGACAAAGATACAGCGCATAGAGAAGAAGTTCAGTAAATCTCATGAACTAAAATGGCTCTTTCTGTTGAAGGCAGCACATTCAGTATTGTAGGACGGTGCAGTGAAACAAAGGGACAACTGCGGTAAAGTGTGTGCGTGGAGTGATTACAGCATTCCAATGTTTTTTTTGCTCTTTTCACACGCAAATCCAGGGTTACTGACACGCCACAGCAGTGAAATCACACAGCGGCGCAAAAAGGACACAACACCGAGAGCATGGGAAAGTCTGTGACCACTTGGGGTGAAAGGGAGAGAGAGAGAGAGAGGGAGGGAGTGATGGAGAGAGAGGGAGGGAGGGGCTTGGCCAACCATTAAAACACCAAGTGGACAGAACACCACAGAATGGGGCCAAAACTTGGGAGCGAGGAACATATTTTCATTTGCTACATTTAAACGGTATCGACCCATGTTAAAAAAAAAATCATTTGAACAGGCGATCTACTGAGGGAAGTGACGCTTCTAATTTGCACCATCACCAGTCACTCTCACACACACACACTACTTTCATGCACAAGCAAGGTGGGTGAAGTGTCTTGTTCAAGGACACAACAGCAGGATTCTCCAGTCGGTGCCAAAAATTCAAACTACTGACCTTTGGATCCGTGGGCGAATGTTCTAACCAACAATTGCCCATCCTGTACTGTCCTCTATGATTACCATAACTGTACTGAATCTGACACACATCTGCAGCACATTTGGTTATTTCATGATAAATGAGATGATTTCGTCTCAGATGTTATCTGCAGATTTGAGAAGGGACTAAAGCTGGGCTGTTACATTTTTTTAAATATCGGTACTTTAACGATAATTGGTTTACAATACTTGACCAATTCTTTTTATGATACCTATACTAAAATATTTGTCATCTAGAACCACAAAATAGAACAATGATGTAAATTTATTCCATAAAAGACCATTTATTTTTCAATTATATCTATATTTTATTATTAATTATATTTATTTGCGCTGAAATAACCAACTTCTTTTAATGCTGCCCCTAGACAAACAGGCATCAAAACAGGCTCTCTAAAGAATCTGCTTTCGATACTTTAATTTCTTCAATACCAGAACTAGAACCTTTTCTGATACCAGACTGATATCGTTTAACAACATTTCAGTTTCTCAAACAGTGGGTTCTCACTCAAGGCCAGAATTATAAGGAAAATTATCTTTCAGCAGACAATTTTCATTAAAAAAAAAAAAAAAACATCAACTGATTGAGAGACATAAAATGTTTCAGTGTTAAGCTGACGAAGAACTACCTTGCTGTCCAGTTTCTTCATAGTGACCAGGTCTAGAGACTTGAGCGAGTGGCCCGAGGGTGAGATGAAGTAGAGGCAGGCATGGACACGCGAGTCGTGGTAGTTGTGCAGCGAGCGTTTGATCTTCAGCTCCTCCTGTAAATAACTCTCGAACTGTCTGTCGATGTAGTCCACCACCGGCTGGTAACTACAACACCCAACAAAAACATTAACCTTATGTCAATTATTTATTAATGTGGAAATCAAACAGAATAAACGAAAGACAGTTAATACTTTACAAAACAGAAATGAACAAACTTGGTGCATGAAAATAAAATACCTCTATAAAAGTTACTTGTTTGCAACTTGGAAAGGAGTGGAGAGCTTCAGGTTAGATAGACTTGCACTACATTCTGGTTTGTACAGTTTCAAGTTGCTTAAAAGTATGTGTGATAGCTGTTTGCCAGACATACGTTTATAGATGATTATTAGCTGAAACCGTGCTGGCTTGACTTCATTTTAAAAAGGACCATTTCGATCTATCTCAATGCTTTGTCAGGTCCAACTTCCAAAAGAACAGCTTTAGCCACCGGGCTGTCAGGAAGCTAAACTTTCCATCTTCCCTCCCTCTGCAACCCCTTCTTGTGTTACTTTTTTTAAATATACACAAAAATATAACACAACACTGTTTTTGCTCCTGTTTTTCATGCCTCAAGACACTCAACTCAAAGACATGAAACATTTTCTACACACCAAATACCCACTTCTCTCAAATAGTGCTCACAAATTTGTCTAAATCTGTGTAAGTGAGTACTTCTCCTTTGCCGAGATAATCCATCCCACCTTCAGGTGTGGCAGAGTAGACCGCATAAATAATGTGGCTTAGGCTGGCCACAACAAAAGGCCACTCTGAAATGTTCAGTTTTACACACAGCACAATTTTTCATGAGATATCTTTGAGTTCAGCTCAAGAAAACTGGAGCAAAGACAAATTGTAGCATTTATATTTTTGTTCAGTGTAGTGTTATTGTTTTTGTTTTTTAACCAATGGATCGAGAGTAACATAATTGTGATTCTGATTGTCTTTTACATATGGTAGAATTGATAATAACTCTAACTGAACAGAATTGCAAATTCTATGCATGTAAATGTGGTTTGGAGATGTATTAAATATTCATGTATTCTACTCTGAAGAAATGTTAATACAAACTGCAGTAATTCTTACCTCTCCTGCTTGTTCATCTGATCTCCAAAACCCACTGTGTTGACCACTGTGAGGCGCAGCCGCACGTTGCTCTCCTGTAAATCGTAGGTCTGGGCCCGAAGCTTCACCTGAGGCTCAAAGTGGGACGACTCGAAGTTCTCAAAGTTAGTGTTAAAAAGTGTGTCCATTAAAGTCGACTTTCCAATACCAGTCTCTCCTGCAAGGACAAAATAATGCAACAAGTTACAAGTAAAAAACATTATTAAATTATGTGTTGTGCGTGATTTTGTACCAATGCAGAGGATGTTGAAGCAGAAGCCCTGGCAGATGGATTTGTTGACCAGTTGATCGGGGAGACTGTCAAAGCCTACATGACCAGCCAAATTCAGGGGACGAATGTTTTTATCCTGGAAACAAAATAAAGTATACCATCATCACACACGTTTTAGATAGACTAAATTGGCATAATCTTAAGATCATTTGGGCAGGAAGGTCCCGACTACGATCGCGGGGCCAAGAGGAACCCGTGTGGAGATTGCATGTTCTCCCTGCGTCTGCTAGGTTTCTTCCCGGCTCTCCGGTTTCCCCTACGATGAAAAACATGTACAGTAGGGTCCCCCTTTGGGCCCAGGATGAATTAGTGTGCGTTTATGAGTGCGAGAGACGGACAATGGCCACAATATGGTGTGGCATAAACAAAGAACTAAATAAATTCCTCTTAATAAATTCCTCTTTAATTCCTGTCTGAACAAGAACTAGGGTGTATTTACATAAGTGAGTTGCAGTCGAATAAACAGTTGTTTTAAGAATTATTACTAATATGGTGGTGTTGTAGAGCAACTGAAATCAGCATACTACTTTTTTGTTATCATTGTTATGGGTATTTGCAAATCTCACAGGCCAGTCAGTTAAAGGTCAGTCTTTAATGTGAGCAGGGTTAACCTGACAATTATAATAAAAGAAATACAACAAAAAGAAAGCAACATCAAAGTGCAGTAAAGGACAGGGCCACAACATTACCATACAACATACTTATCTTAAGTGTCATTCATAAGTTAAAGAAGAACACCTTGATTCTCATCATTATTACCATTTAGACTGTTAGACCACAAAGTGATTTTGTTGCCACGTTTAGCCATAAGACACTGGGAAAAAAACAATATACTTTCTAAATATACTCTATACAACTTCTTTCTTTGTTTTTTATGTAATGGCTTTCTTTGAATGGAGAAAGAAAACTCATTTTTGGTAAACCACATACTTTAAAGGTAGTTCTGTATGACATATCCTCTCTAGGTGTAAAGAATGATAAAGTAAAGTATGTTTTAGTAAAAGTTATCCCAAACTAAGAGAGATGTTATTCCTTTTCGGCTAGCTGCAGCTAACCTAACATTAGCATCGGACACTCCCTGGAATACTATGAATGTTTGGATTAGTCAGGAAAAAACAACAAATACACACACATACCAGCTGCCGAGCGACGTCAGAGGAAGCCATTTCAATACGTGTAACACTGGTTAAATTAAAGTTAAAAAAGTTAAAACAAAGTAAAAACAGCTTATTTGAAAAGCCTCCCCAGACCGTCCCACTGTGACCGTCTAGCGTCGACTGGACAGACTGTACCATGGCTGGCAAAAGAGAAATAATCTGATTTGTTTTATTACATTTTTATTACTATGCCTAAAATGTTACAATAGTAGGAATCAAATTATAAACATAGACAAGGCTCAAACCAACTGCCAGTTTTCCTGCGATAATTTGGTGATTTTCCCAAAAAACTGTAGGTTCAACGTCTCTAAACACCCCTTTGTCACACTATAATGGTACGACCGTCCATTTTTCTCATTTCTCAAAGATGCGTTGAAAAGGGTCTGATTTTCTTGTTTGTTTACGAGTCCTGAAATAGACACATTCCATTTATAATATTATGACAAAAATCCTGAAATAAATGCTATTTTCAACAATTCACCCGGTATGTTTGTAGATTATGGCGCCCCCTATCTGTCACATCAGTCCATACACATAAACGGCGGTGTTTCCCACAGAGGAGGAGAGAAGAGGGAGGCCGAGGATGAAGATGCTGTCATGCTGTCACCGATACGAGAGAATGGCAGCGACGTGAAAACAACCTTATTTTTACGCGTCTTTGTTTGACGTTTGGTATTTTCCCTCCCAGAAAACATGACATCCCAATGCACAGAGCAAGCCGTGCGGGAGTACGTAAAGGACAGAGGAGGGAGGGTCCCGCGGATGGAGCTGATCGATCATTTCCTATCGGATTGTGGTGATGAGACGGCATCATCCGAGGTTGGGGAGAGGCGCGAGATGGTCAGGCGCATCGTGGACACCGTGGGGTTGGTCAAAGTGGAGGACGGGGTGAAATTTGTGTGTCTGAACAGCGAAAACAGCAACGGGGAGGTGGTGCGTTCAGGCTCGGATGCACACGGCCAGCCTCATTCAGAATGCAATGGGAATATTCACTTTGTCAATGGCAACCCTGACAACGAGCAGCAAACAGGTGAGTCAGACTCTATACTGGCCTGTTATATAGGCCTGTTTGATTACAGATGCAGGTCCAGTAGTCCACACGCATCTAGGCAGGATACGTGTGCTTCTTCTGTCCACACACAGTAAGCCATATGTTATTATTTAGCTGTGGCATATAGGCCTATAGTGTAAAGCTACATGCAAAAACACACATGTAGCTAGCCTGCATGTTATTATGGTTTATAACAGTGTTGTTTATTATTATAGAGGCCATACTTGAAAGAGTGCTGAGCCCATCCCAGATTTTGCTGCCCTACTTTTAAAGCCCCTCCAGCAATGTGCATTCAGAAACTATACTGCCCTCTACTACCCTACAGTAATAAGTAAATTGGCGTGATCGTGTGATAATGACGATCTTTTCACTTAAATACAACGTGATTACTTTACAAGTAGTCACAGGCCAGTGAATATGCCACTCTCAAAGTTTGTATCTCAACATGCAATAAAGGTTTTTCTTTTGCTAAAGCAGGTTGTAGGAATGCAACTGAAAGAAACAAAATAAAATATTGGAGGCTTGTAATTGTCCCTCTTCATTGAAAGGTGGATCTGATATCACCAAGTAATTAAGAGTCCAGGATCTTTGTAAAGTTGTTTGCCCAGGACAAATGTTATAGCTAGTCAGCCTAAACCTAACCCTAACATTGGTCCTGGGCAAACAACTTTAACATTGATCTTGGACTCTTAATCACTTGGTGATATCAGAAAAAACCCATTGAATACAGCATTTTCATTTGCCAAATCTACATTAGTGCATCAAATAAGTCAGTGGTTCTCAGCTACTGTGGTTTCAAGCTGCAACTCAAACAAAAAAAATATTGTTTGAGTTGTTGAGACAACTCAAACATTTTTTTTTTACAAAAAAAAATTCATGTGAACTTATAATAAAAACATTCTTCAGTTTGATCGTGTTACACTATGTAATGTCAAATACAGTAGGCCTGTTTGCAAAGCTCTTCTAGTACTTCTAGTTTTTACAACAACATCCATATAGAAAGAATAATGTATGGAGTTAACTATGTTTGCCTACAGTTGAAGCCGATTGTTATGTTTTTTTGTGTTGTTTGCCACAGGGGAATCCAGTCCACCTGCTGACCCCCTTGACAACGACAAAGAGGCCAATGGCAACAAGCAGCAGCCCGCCACCCCATCCCAAAACAACAGACACGGCACCACTACCTTAGGAGGAGGAGGCGGGGCGGGGGAGGTGAGGCTGAGAGACAGAAGAAGGCGGGAGTCGGCCCCTATCATCGGGGCGTCCGAGCTGGACCAGGTGCATGCAGCAGCTGCCCACAGTCAGCAACTGAGGGCCCTACGGAGAGTATCCAAAGGCTCCCAGCGCGCCATCCTCACCAGCTGTTTATCCGAGGACAGCACTCTGGAGGGACTGGAGACCATTGGGGACATACACACGCCCAAAGGCAGTCGTAGGAACTTCATAGAACTGATGATGAGCAGTTCTCCACAGGTATATCCTATAAAGAGGTTTTGTTGTTATCTTATATTGCATGAAAAAATTCTGTTTGTTGCAATATGAGGTCTTTAAGTTGTTTGCTGGTTATATCGAACAGACAACTTTCACAACTAGCCTGGGGCTAGTTGTGAAAGTCATATGACCACAGAGACAGCTTTCAAAAACTGATGTAGTATTTACCTCCTCGTGACATCTGAGGTCAGATTTATGTCAAATGGGGATTTCATAATTAGTGATAGTCATAACTATTTAAATAAAAGTAAGGCTACCTGTCCAAAAAATTTACCAAATTATTTCGAAGTTAACGAGGAAAGTCTTGATAACATGGATGATGCCGTAAATAAATTTAATGAGTATTTTGTAAATATTGGTCCGCAGCTAGCCACTAAAATGTCTTGTCCTGAAACTCCTGATTATACTTTGATTAATAGAAACCAAAGTACCATGTTTCTTTCATGTGTAAATGAGAATGAGGTCATTGATACTGTTTTGAAATGTAAAACAAAAGTATCAACTGATTGTGATGAATTGGATATGAAAACAGTCAAATGGGTTAAGCCCTGACGAAGACCTGGTGGTCGAAACATGTTGGCTTGGCCATCCTAATAAAGGCCTTTTTAAGTACTTCCTCGTGCTGTGCATATTTGTTTTAGAGTGCCTGGGTTTGCTGCTTTTTTTGAAACTCAAATGGGTTATTTCTGCAATTTCAAAACCTTTAACTTATATTTGTAATTTGTCGTTTGAATATGGTGTATTTCCAAATAACATGAAAACAGCCAAGGTTATTCCTCTATTTAAACATGGTAACAAGCACCTCTTCACAAACTATCGACCCATCTCACTTCTCCCACAGTTCTCAAAATCATAGAAAAAATATTTAATACAAGACTGGACTCATTCTTACAAAAGCATAATATAATTACCGACAATCAATATGGTTTCAGGAAAAACGATCAACATCCCTGGCAATAATTGATACAGTTGAAGAAATAACCAATGCCATTGACTCCAAAAAACATGTAGCCGGGTTATTTATTGATTTGACAAAAGCTTTTGACACTATAGATCATCATATTCTAGTAAATAAATTAGAGAGATACGGTATCAGAGGAGTTGTTTTAAATTGGATCAAAAGTTATTTATGTAACCGTCAACAGTTTGTGAAGATGGGTAATCATACATCTGCGTGCTTGAACGTTGCTTGTGGAGTCCCCCAGGGGTCAGTGTTGGGCCCTAAACTGTTTAACTTATACATAAATGATTTATGTAACATCTCAACATGCTTGAAAATGGTCCTCTTCGCAGATGATACCAATATGTTTTGTTCTGGTGATATCCTTGATCGATTAATAGAAGTAATAAGCGCAGAATTAAAAAAAATTAAATTATGGTTTGATTCTAACAAACTGACCTTAAATTTAAGTAAAACTAAATTAATTATATTTGGTAGGCGCAGTAAGAAATTAAATGTTCAATTACAAATAAATGGATCAGTTATTGAAACTGTGAAAAAAATTAAATTTCTTGGAGTAATAATTGATGATGAAATTCGGTGGAAAGGTCATATAGAACATATTGTGAATAAAATATCAAGAAACATTTCTATAATGCAGAAGTCAAAGTACCTTTTAGATCATAAATCTCTTCATATTTTGTATTGTTCACTGGTATTACCTTATCTAAGTTATTGTGCTGAAATTTGGGGAAATAATTACGAAAGTTCACTGATTTCATTAACTCGTCTTCAGAAAAGAGCCATGAGAATTATCAACAAATCCGGTTATCTAGATCATACCAACATACTGTTCTTGGAATCAAAAGTCATTAAATTTGCTGACCTTGTAGATTATCAAACAGCCCAAATAATGTTTAGAGTACAGCAGAATACCTTACCAAACAATATACAAGTGACTCGTCTCATGTGTGTGCCTTCCTTTTCATTTTCCTTCCTTTTCAAAAAAAAAAAAAAAAAAAAAATAGTTTATCTTGTTATTACTATTTATTTGTTCTCTTTCGAGTTTTGAGAAACTCTATATAGGAACAGGAAATGTATGTTATTAACTGTGTTTGGAACAGGGGGTGGGGTTAAATAAGTTTAACTTCTCCTCACTCCTTTTTGGACATGTGCACTTGTATATTTTTGGCTTTGTTCAACAGATCTGACAAGTTTGCTTTTGTCTTTTTTGATTTGTAACAGCCTTTATGTCTAAAATTTTGTAAAGGTGCCTTGTGTTGCTCACATGTTCAAAATCAAGAGGAAATAATAATAATAATAATAATAACCTGGCTATATGACTATCACTAATTATTAAATGTGAACTGATGGCTTTTGAGGCAATGAGTCTATCACAGAAGCAGGCTTATAACCTTTTCTTCTATCCTTAGAAATTTGAGCACTGAAATGATCTCAACGAGTTCAGTGAAGTAGTCTGGACTGGATTTTTTTTTAACTGATCAAATGTAAAATATCACAGTTATCAATGATATTTCCACTTTAAAACATGTGTCTCCCTTCTTTCACAGGTACGCAGGTCTCTTATAAACCGTGGCTCTCGTCTGCGGGACTCAATGCGAAGCGATGGCGACTCCACATCAATCCTCTCCAACACTGACGAAGAGTGCACCGCCGTCACCCTGGACCCCCTGGAGCATGAGTGGATGCTGTGCGCCTCTGACAGTCTGTGGGAGAGCCTGCAGCCTCTGCTAGCTGTTGAACCCAGTTTAGTGGCCAAGAAGGACTTTGTGACCGGCTTCACCTGCCTGCACTGGGCCGCAAAACAGGGCAAGGCTGAGCTTATATCGCAGCTGCTAACCTTCGCGAAAGACAACAGTATCTCGGTGAACGTGAATGTGAGATCGAGCGCTGGGTACACGCCTCTGCACCTGGCGGCCATGCACGGACACGTACAGGTGGGTTGTTATAGAGACGTCAGTGTAAATGGCTATCATGTGTTGCAGTAGCTCAGTGGACCATGATGATTGCTCACCTTCTGCCATCGAGTAATAGACCATGGTAATTATATACTGTATGGGTTGTCAGCAGAGGTAATCGAGTGATAATCTGAGAACATTTTTTGTTTTAAATTCACTTTAATCGCCATTCAGACTGTTACAATTTTGAAAATAACTTAAGTGTAGTATACAAAATATTATTATGAAATATTTGCTAATAACATAATAGACCTAAAGGGACTTTAACCCATTTAGGGCTAAAACGCCTGGAAAAAATGCCTGTAAAACCTAAGGGTGATTTCAGAAAAGACCCCAAAAACCTAAAGTTTTTCTGGAAATCCAGCAATTGTGTCAACGCCTACTAAATGATTGATTTCTCAGCCTCTGTAGCAGATAGGAACAAAATTCAAAACGTGTTTGAGAGCTTACACTTGTGGCTTTCCTGAGAAATTGGATTTATTTAGATACACCTTCACAAAAATAAAATATGTAAAAGCAAAGTGAAATAAAGTATATAGCCCTCTTATACTAAACATATAGGCCTATATTTTTTATGTTAAACCTTTGTAATTTGACTTTTGAGGTCACTTCAAAAATGTCTAGCAGCTTCTCTCTAAACCCAAAACAATATCCACTCATTAAAATACAATTTAATAATAGTTTTATATATAAAAAGCTGGTGATGGGGAAAGGCAGAGTATCCTGCTCCAAACAGATTTCTCTAAACACAGCAAGGAGGAGAAATCCCCTCCCCTCAAGACTCAGCTCTCCTCTCCTCTCGTCCCGCACTTGACTTCTCAATAAAACTACTTGATGGAAAGAGCATTTCAACTGTTTTCTGATCGTTTTTGAGTAAAACCTTTTGATCGATTGGAACTGAACATCGCGTGACGCCGCGCCGCATTTACGTGGAAGCTCTAAACAGACTGTAGCTGGGTTGCAACCCGAAAAAGTTATTATCTCCGCCAATATTTCACCAAATTACACGAAACAAAAAGTGTTGTGATGGTGACGCTGACGCGCCTCTATTCTGTCACATTTCATTGGCTCAAAGGCCGACAATTGGTGCAAAAACACTCTTATACTTGAAAATTTACGTATATGCTTTCCCGGCCTCAATGGTAGAAATGCGCAAGAGCGCCCCGGCTTTAATGGTAGAAATGCGGCAATGCTTTCCTGGCCTAGGAAACAGTTGGTCATTTTTATATTCACTACTGTCACCTCAGGTCTTACTTGTAACTGTAACTGTTTCTATATTAAGCTTTTGCATGACTGCAATTCGGACCAAATTAACACCTTTCTGAGTGACAGTGCAGGATTTCAGAGGCAGTTATGGTGAACAGGTCTGGGCTCATTCTACACATTAGGACATTGCTGGAACATGTAGGGGGAGGAAAATACTTAATTTTAACATTTTTAAACTCTGTATAGTCCCTTTAAATTGTACTTTACAAGCACTTTCTCACAGTGCTACAGTAGCCATTGTTCATTCATCCCTGCACTCACGGGTGGTAATGTATAAATATAGCTACAACTAGTCCGTGCCAGCGGTTTTGCATATCAACACAAAGATAACCTTTCCGGTTATATGATGATCACTGTACCACTGTCCCAAGTCTACTCCAATACATCAATAGCATTGAAAAGCTTATACTGCTGAAACAATGGCAACTACTTAGAGAGTGTCAATCTTCTCTACTGCAACTGAAGTAACTTATTACTACAGTGTTTGAAGTCAATGAAAAGTGGACTACAGGTTTAAAGTTGCACTACCTGAAATACACTGCTATCAAACTGTGAAAATCGTAGGTAGTTAAGTAAAATGTCTCAGCTGTTGCCTAAACGCGTTTGTAGCTCTCACAGACCCTCCCGCACATCCTGATAGTTAATTAGCTCGTCATAGCGAGACAGTTGAGACGTGAACAAGGCGGATTGCCAATGCTAACACTGTGCTAATTGAGCCTCTGACTTCCTGGTTCGCACTGGAGGAAAATGCACTGTATTATGACACACTAAAAAGCACAGGGTCTGTTTTTTCTTCACGAATGTCGCGTTCACAATGTAGATCTATGGTGCCAAATGAAGTCTACTCTATACTCACTTGAGCACTGTTCAAGACAAGCTGGACGTTATGTCTTTTTAGAGTACGTCACCTGTTGTTATGAAGTTCTTTTTATTGTATAAAATATAGCTACATTGTGAGATTGTCATGTGTTGATTCCAGGTGGTGCGTGTGTTGCTGTCAGACTGGGAGGCAGATCCTGAAGCTCGTGACTACAGCGGGAGACGAGCCATCCAGTACCTTCCCCCTCCCTTGGTTGCTGGTCTACATGAGGAGGGCGTGGTCACTTCACCTAGTACTGAATCCGACAGCGAAAACACCAACAGCAGCACCACTTGGGGGCGCTGGCGTCTACCCAAAGTGCTCCAGGGCAATCTGAACCCACTGCGCCTCCTTAACCCACCAGCAGAGGCAGCAGAGGATGGGAACGGGTCTGGGAAGAATAAGGGAGGCATACAGAGGAAGTCTTCTCTTAGCCGATTAAACGCTCGGCTCCATAGGGGGCGCCACCGAGCACAAATCATACACAGCGCCTCGTTCAGGGATGCCAGCGATGTGGGGAAGTCAGAAGAGCTGCCAAAAAGTCCGATGCGAACTCGGCCACTGTCTAATATGTTTGGATGAAATGGCAACCGCGATGAAGTTTTTAGTGATTGTGAATCGCTCCAACAGATAACTTACCTCTCTCGGACACATGTTCATCACTGCAGTCACACGTGAACTCTCTAACTTTTTGGTGCAAAGTTAGACTGCCAAGGAAGTGTTTGGGCCAAGATCCTACAAATAAAACATTCCAGCATAACATTCCTCATCATTTTAATCAGGTACACATCTTATCACAAGTATGGAGGGTCCACATTATTTTCTTTCCAAACAGAGTCCTCCATATTCTGCTGCTATTTTGCATTCAAAACAAATGATGAACGTAAAATTGACACTCATTTGACTATAAGAGGGGGTATTATGCAAAATCAACGTTTTACAGCAATGTTGTTCTCTCATCAACAACAATCCTGCCGTTGTATTGTTGGCCATTCATGCTTATCAGTCATCTTTGAATATCCTCCAGTGGCTATTCTTAGCAGCACAGCAACAGCTCCCAAAAAGCTGACATTTTCCCCACCTCTCGATCTCTTGCTCAGCTTGATTTTCTCATCGCGAAGTAAAAACATTCACCATAGCTTCACTACAGCCACACATTGAAGAGGATGGGAGGGGCTTATGGTAGCTCACGTGGAACTGAAACTGCCGGATTTTTTTGTTTGGGTTGTTTTAGATCTATATTCCATTTTCGAACCAACAAAGTGTAAGATAGTGATAAAGATCTATGTGGCCATACCGCCTTTGCGATGCCCAATCCCGTCAGACCTTGGAAGCTAAGTAGAGAAGGGCCTGGTCGGTATTTGGATGGGAGACCGTTTAGTAACAAGGAAGCCTAGCGAATGTAGTGAGTGACTGAGTGGTTGGTGGTGGTCGGAGGGGCCAATGGCGCAGACTGGCTGCCTCGCTTCCGTCAGTCTACCCCAGGGCAGCTGTGGCTACAATAGTAGCTTACAACCACCAAGTATGGAGTGAATGAATAGAGCAATGTAAAGCGTCTTTGAGTGTCCAGAAAAGCGCTATATAAAACCGATGTATTATTATTATTATTATTATTAAGATGTGTTTGGCATTATTACCAAATACCTGCAAAATGCATAATACCCCCTCTTTAATCCTGTTACCATGCTGTTGCTATGCTGTGACATCACCTGCATAGCCTCTATATAAATCTTGAAATATTTTTGTTCCAGATGCTGTTTTAAACTTACTGTATGTTTCCTTAAAAGCACAATATTCACATAACTTAAGTTTAATATTCATAAATTTAAATCTACACATTTTATTTATTAGACTTAATTTACTAAATGTATTGTTCTGTTCTTTGGTCATTCCATTAAAACTTTAACAAACTATTTTTATTTATCATAACCATTTTCTTTGTTGGATGGTGCTAGAATGTTTTTTATTTGTTTTAAGTAGCAGATTTTATAACTATACTCAAAATGAACCCCATCAATTCATATCATGTCTACATTTGCACTTGTCACTTTGGGAATAGGAGGGTGGTCATTCATAACATGGGCCTGTTGAGTTATTTTTGGACCTATAATTTAAAGTCATCCATTGACATGTTGATTCACCATGAACACAACAAAATGTACCTCTTGAATACAACTCTTTCTTGTTGTAAATATTTATAGGAAAAACATTAAGACAAGTCACATTCCCTAACATTGTAGCACTCTGATGACAATTAGACCCATGTCTAAAAATAAGCTACCTTTGATACTTCCAAAACCTCTTCAATTGTACTCTGTATGATGCAAAGCGCTTTACTGCCCTCTTGTATTGACCCTGCATGTATACAATCATTGGCTCATACTTAATATGATTCATTTTGTTTTGTTTTTTCCCAAAATATGTGACTGAACCTCCTATTGCACCATAATTCTGAATGAATGTATCTCTTGTATTCTGTGGCACTGGTTGTAGGGCTACATTTGTTGTAAATGTGTACAGTACTGTAAAGAGCATGAATAGGGAAAGTCTTCTTACCTTGCGTGCAATGTTTCTTAATGTGTCCTTTAACCAAGTCTGTGAAGTTTTGAGTCATGTGAAATCTGAGCCTCTTCATTTTCTCAGCCCTGAATGTGAAATAAAGCAATAGTTGTTTAATAAGCCACCGTTGTTCTGATTTTTCCCTCACATGAAAGTGTTGCTCCTTTAAAACAAGAGGTAGGCTATTTTACGCAAATTAATGATTGAACTTTATTCTGTCTCTTATTTCTACAGCGATTACTCTCAACAAATAACATATAATATCCCGAACCTGGCAGTGACAGTATATTAGACCAGGGGTTTCCAAACTTTTCAGCCCCAAAAATGGCCATGTACACGCACCTCTACCCATAGATTAAGGCCGCTTGTAATGATTTTAAGAAGCAACGTAAAGTACAGTACAAGTTTGAGTGAAAACAGTGCAATTCCTTTTTCTAACATCGTGAAACCATCACTCCACTTTGGGAACGTCTATGTAGAGTTTAACTTGTTATTACTTTTGAATTGATTTTGATAGCTCTTTAAAGCATGATTTTCTTAATTGCAGCAGAAAAATATCTTACCCGTAATTTAACATTCACGGGTAAGATATTTTGCTTTCTTCGTTAAATAGCTGCGTGTGCTTTCTTCATACTGTTGAACCTGGTGTCTGACTCTCAATGACACTGTCCCTTTAGCTGCTCATCCTGCTGACACAGCTGATTGTCCCGGGCCGATAGAGCTGAATAATTGATGTCCATATGCCCCCCTGTCCCTCCGCTTTGCTCCTGTTTTTAGAGTTTATCCACAGCTTCCTGTCCACAAGCTGCCCCTCTCACTACTCTGTGAATATCGACTGACAGCCTCCACTCTGCACCTGGCGTTGTGGGACCACTCCAGGAGGGCTTGGATTACACAGGCCAACATCAATTTACTGTAAAGGTTTTCTCTAATGAGGTTGAGCCATTGAGCTGACCACATGCATTATTTGGAGAGAGAGACGAGAGATTAATATACAATGTCGGCTGGACTTGTGGATGGTGGTAGTCCGTAAATAGACGTTTTTTTCTGATTTAACAATAGTTGAGAACATTTTGTAAAAGCATATAGACAATACATTGATTTCTGAACACCTGACAGACACATGTTGCCAATAATCTTTAGATAGGCTAACTTTCCTCTCTTTCTTCCTGGCAACTTGCAAAAATGTGCATGTAAACAACACCTGAATATAAATGAGTAATGGAGGGCATGGGTGTTTCTATGCCTGTTCTGTTCCCATCGCCTCAGAGCCTAAAGCAGAGATGTCTTTTGATCACTGCTCATCAGGACAGAGTAGAGGTCTGACTGAGGCTATTCTGACCTACATTCAGGGAGCGAGTAATGCCTATTATGTAAATTCCTCTGCCATCTTTTTGGGAAACTGTGCCAAGTTTACTGCCCTGGGGCCTCCACTGGACATTTATCTAGGCCTATGTGTCCAATCCATTCACTGTTTACTTTCACCAAAATACACAGCACATTCCTGGTGCTATGTAAGAAAATCTAAGCTATAAATAAAGACATTTATTTAAAGACACTGAACAATATATCGCCAAAATATTGCATTACAATACTAGGTGATACAATATCCTCCTTGCAAAAAGCCACAATCTATCACAAAATCACTAAAGTCTTCCATCTGTCAGAGATTTACACAATTTTCTTTCAACTCAGCCTAAAAGAATAAATGCACAAAAGTTAATGTTTTGTTAAAAAGAAAAAAAGAAAAAAAAAGAAAAAAAAGAATGGTCTCACTTTGGTTTTTTGAAGTCTGATTTGACACAAATTACAGAGTAACAAATGACTTGAGATCTGTGGTTGAATGCAATGGAACATACCGTGTTGAAGGTGTAATGAAATATGGTAATAATATTGTTATCGCAATATTACACATCACATAGTGCAAGTTTTTTTTCAGTAATGTGCAGCCCAACTAAACCATTATGGTAAATTGTATGTGGTCAACAATGAAGTAGAGCGGTTGAAAAGCTATTCATTGAAAATTCATGCACACAATCATGTTTTATTCTTCAAAGGCAATTTACCCCATTTCTTGTTTTGTATGCAAGTATGTATTGTTTTTTAATGCATACATCCTAATCATCCTGTATCTTGACTTCAAATGTAAAATGTAATAAATAAATAAATGAACCAACGAAAAAATAAATAATTACGGTAATATAAAATAATAATGAATTTATGATATATTAATAATAATAATAATAATAATAATAATAATAATAATAGATAGATAGATAGATAGATAGATAGATAGATAGATAGATAGATAGATAGATAGATAGATAGATAGATAGATAGATAGATAGATAATGTATTTTTTGTAATGAAGGCAGTAAGCAAGCCTGCTTTATTTCCACACGATGTCGCTGTTTACAAATCCCTTTGGTTTTAAGGTCAAAGTGCACTTCCTTGAAAACGGAAGTCGCTGTAGTCGCGATGTTTTGCCTTTAACAACTAAAGCCAGACAACCTCCGCGTATATTGACATTAAGGAATTATTTAGATAATTTCAATGCGAAGTGAGTGCTATTCCAGTGTGTGGTTTATTTCATTACGAGGTGCGTAAATTTTAATGCTTCATTGAGTCTCACTGAACGTACAGGCTGCGACGGGCTAGCCTCAGTGCTAGCTTTCTCGTTTTTGGGAGTATTGTTTTGTCCAAGTAAGATATTTTTGATATTTGGTTTAAGTTAGTGAAGTAGATAGATTTTAAGCGAGGCATACATTTGGTTGTTGTTGAGATTTTACTAATCTGGCGTGAGGGCCAGCATACAAATCCAGCCTTGTTCGCCTAGATTGGAGCTAACATAACATCACCTCGCAACATAACTAAACAACCACGATGCAGGTTACAAAAGGGACAAAGAAAGTTGTAAAAGCTGTCTTAAGATTTATATTTGTTGTTAGCGCTGTGACTGGTGAAAACTGGCTGCTAACTTTGCTAACATTCTCTTACTTTTCTGTCCTAAAGCCGCTCCCTTCGTCAACAATGACCACCACAATAGTCCACGACACTTCAGAGGCCGTGTGCCTGTCTGCTGACTACAACCTGTACCTCAAACCTATCGCCAAGATGACCGTCAGTGTCGCTCTGCCTCAACTCAAGCTGCCGGGGAAGAGCATCTCCAATTGGGAGGTGATGGAGAGGGTGAAGTCCATGGTCGCCCCGGAGCTGTTCTCAGTCCTGAGGATCTCCAAAAGCACCATGGACTATATACGGTTTGAGGGCGAGGTGGAGAACAAAACAGTGGTGAAGAACCTGTTGAGTCGCCTGGACGGGAAGACCATCAAACTGAGTGGCTTTACTGATGTTTTGAAGGTGAGGATTAGCTTTATGAAGCAAGAAGGTCAGTACATGATAGAACTAAGCATTCATGAGTTTACAGACATCGTTTGTGTATGACGGCAACTCTTAATTTCAGCAGAATCCCGCAAAGATATTTATAATACATTTACTATGATATAGAACTTTCCAAAGTCGCTTTACATTTTCGTGAATTAGTCACTCATTGAATATTCGGTGGAGTGTGTGTCATTGGATTGTCTTGGATTAGATATTCTTTATTTATTTTTTCCTTTACAACTGTTTCTAGCAAGCCAATAGAAAGTCCATGGAAATTATATACTTTAGGCAAACTTTTTAACACCTTGACCCCCGCCGTAACGGAGCACAGTTTCTCCAGTTTGGCTTTAGTCCAGTCTAAAAGCTTCTTGACCTGAGAGTTTACAGTCAATAGGCCAATGTAACGGCTCATTTGAAAGACACGGCCTTCAAAACTCACCTACTTTGCCTTGTTCTTGTTGTGAAGTTTTAGTAGTTTTTGTCATTTTTCGTTACTGTTTGTAGGGTTTTTTCCACATTTTTGTCACGTTTGTTGTTCAATGAAAATGTGACGAAAACATGATGCAAATGACAAACATGTTACAACAAAAATTAGGAAAGAGCTTTTAAATCAGCTGTTACATCGGCTTCTCAGGTCAAGAAGCTTTTGGAACTCTACTGGTTATATAAAGGATATAAATAAATGTGTTTGAGTGGGAGCAGTGCATGTTGAACACTATTAGGCACATGCATGTTAAAGGAATAGGCCACCGTTTTTACATACTGAGATATGTTCTTACCTTAGCTTAGACGAGTTCATCTGTACCTGTCTGGTCTTCACGTGTGCCTTCCATAAGGTAAACACAGCACAGACGGCGTTAGCATTTAGCCTCTCTCTTCTCCTCTATAGCTCCAAACGAGGTGAAGATAGAAGCTACCAAACTCTTCCATGTTTCCATGTTAAATATGGTTACGTGAAGTGTTACACCATAAAGTATAATTACACAAATTCGACAATCCGTAATTCGACATCCGCGCAGTGATATCTTCACTTTACTGTGCGGATGCCGAAGTATTCCTGGTATTATTACGCCTTACAATATAGTTCCCCTTTTATCCGCTTAGAAAATCCACATTGTTTAATTTTGTGTAATTATACTTTATGGTGTAACACTTCACGTAACCATATTTAACATGGAAACATGGAAGAGTTTGGTAGCTTCTATCTTCACCTCATTTGGAGCTATAGAGGAGAAGAGAGAGGTTAAATGCTAACGCGTCTGTGCTGTGTTTACGTTATGGAAGGCATGCGTGAAGACCAGACAGGTACAGATGAACTCGTCTAAGCTAAGGTAAGAACATATCTCAGTATGTAAAAACGGTGGCCTATTCCTTTAACACCCCACGCAGATTTTATCAGCTAATTTGTATCTGTTTGTATCTGTATCTGCATTTGCACTAACAAATATCAGACACTGGAGGGTGAAGTGTCTTGCACAATTGCACATCAGAAACAGAATAAGAAATCACATCCATCAGTGTGATAGATTAGGCGGCGCCATCTGATGTTGACGTTGTGTTTCTAGGTCCGAGCTGTGGAAAACAAAGTGGACTGTCCCACACGTCACGACTGGGACTCGTTTTTCCGTGATGCGAAAGACATGAATGAGACGTTGCCCGGAGAAAGGCCTGATACCATTCACCTGGAGGGGCTGCCGTGTCGCTGGTTCAGTCAGAAGGACAGCCAGTTTCCAGATAGACCCTCTGAGGAGGTTCTTATAGTAGTATTTGAGACATTTGGAAAGGTAATCCACAAACAAACTTTTACCTTTGCCAAAGCAACAAATGTGATTGAATGACATGATCTGTGTTGTAGATAAGAAAAGTCGACATCCCCATGTTGGACCCATACAGAGAAGAGATGATGGATAAAAACTTCAGTACATTTAGTTTTGGTGGGCACCTTAACTTTGAGGCCTATATCCAGTTTGTGGAGTACGGCGGTTTCACTAAAGCTATGGACACACTACGGAGCATGAAACTGATGTTGAAGGGAGAAGATGGAAAAGCTGTGGCCTGCAACATTAAGGTGCTGCACGTTTTATGTACATTCTTTTATGACTGATGTTTTCATCGTATTATGACTTGTATGTTATCAGCAATTTACATAGACATTTATTATTTCTTATGCCTGTTGTGCTGCGTTTAGCTTTGAGACTGGCACAGCAGGTTTAGGAGCTCTTGGTGTAATGGGGATTAAAGCTGCAGCATTACTGTTCCCAAGATAAAAAAACAGAGGGGGGCCTTCTAATCCATACATCTTATCTGACCAAAGTAATTGAAGACAAACCTGTACTCTAACCTCAAGCACTAAATTTATACATTAGTAGTAAACAACATTTGTATGATGTTAAAATAATGATTAAAAAAGTGGTTTGTCCCAAAATAAAATGTTTCAATAGAACCTTTTTCGAATACTGAAACATAGACTATAGAAAATAGAATGTTATAGTGACAATCTGTCATGTTTACTGCAAAAAGGGAGGGATTAGCAAGAATAGGTAAATAAAATGAATAACTTTGTTATGCAGTGGGTTCGATACACTATAGTTCCGCAGTAGTTTTGTGTATCAGTGCAGCACTTGTAATCTACATTTTAAAATCTCTATTTGTTTATTAGTGGTTCCCATAAGTCTTTAACATCGTAAAGACCATTCTTCCTGGGGTCCATGAAAATGCTACATTTAAAATATTACAAAACATCATCATTACGTAACAAATACATAATTTAAAATCCCCTTCCTGAACAACCACAAGCTAATACAATGTTTCAATACACCTAACCTGGGAGATTATTGTTCTCTACATTATATCCCATGATGTAGGACCATTATTTTAAAACAGCTTTTGAAGCTATTGTTTTTCTAAAGTTGCAATAACTGAAAATCAATGCTGTATGAAGCACAGTATGGATCTCTATAATGAAGTGCTACCAATTTAATTTAATTGTGTTTTATTTACATTTACAGTATCAGTACAAGCTGAAATATTAATGTCACTCAGGCACTGCTATTGAGTGCAAGGCGCACTGAGTTGCCTTGTGTACGAAATGTGCGGCATAAATATAGTTGCCTTGCCTTACAACAAAAACTACAGCCCTTTGTAAAATCAAATTGTATTTGTTTTTTTCACTCTTATTCTAGGTGACCTTTGACACCAGCAAGCACCTGAGTGATGGGGCAATAAAAAAGAGAAACCTGGAGAGACAGAAGCTGCAGGAGCTGGAGAAACAAAGAGAGGAGCAGAAACGCAGAGAGAAAGAAGAGGAGGAGCGAAAGAAAGAGGAAGAAAGGTACAGTATGCTTTGAAAGAATAGTATAGAGATCAGCGTAGGTCATAAAAAACATGACACATCTCTTTTAACCAGCTGGGTCACTACTACTACTCCTCAGAATACTTAACATACTAAATGTAAGGGATGTATTTTAAAATATCCATTGGTTTTCTTTCTTTTAACACGACTGGGAATTGGGAGCAAAGTGATTACACAATCTCTTTAAGTCCAACTAGCAACACATCACCACAAAGTTAGAACATGGAGCAAAATGTGTGTTTACAAAAGAATAAAAGCCAGAGTTTTGCCAAATAAGACATAATTTAAGGGTTTGTGCCATAGTGGTGTGTATGTTGACACATGATGAGCACCCATCAAAATTCAGCACAGTTTGGATAAGTTTTAATAGTTAATGTCCACTTTTTAGGAAGCAGAAAGAGCAGGAGGAAGAGGAGAAAGAGAGGAGGAAGGAGGAGAGGCTCCGTAAACGAGAGCAAAAACTGAAGGAAAGAGAGGAGCGCAAGAACATGAAAAAGGTGAAAAAACAACAGGTAGAAGAACAGAAGAAACTACAGATGAAGATCGCGATGGAGGAGAGGAGACTTCTGCTCGCCCAGAGAAACCTGGAGTCCATCAGGCTGATCGCAGAACTGCTGGCAAGAGCAAAGGTACGGCATAAATCAAGCTCTAACTCATAAAGACGTTATAAAAACATGGGCAGCACTGGAAAAGAGACAACAGACCGTATCCTGTCCAACTATGAAGGGGTGCCATGTTAGAAAAATGATTTAGTCTGGGCAGGTGGCGCTGTAAACAGGTGGCGCTGTAATTTGTGAGCAATTATGCAAATCACTAAAGCTGTCTTAGTTGTTCGGTGATTGATTATCAAACGGCTGATGAAGAACGGTGGCAAATGACGCTGTGATCATGTGTTGTCACTGTTAAACCCTACATGATTATCTTGCTTTGTATGGAGCTTTTAGATGGATATGTTCAAATAGAAACCACCACAACAGCAATTGGATGGTAATGAAGTACAGCTTTATAGATTAGTGATTATATTATTATATTGTGCATCTCTATAACATACGATTTTGTTTCTCGCTCTTCTCAAAGGCCCAGAAGCAGCAGCAGCTTGAGAAGGAGCGAGCGGTGCGCGAGGAGCAGCGGCGGCAGGACGAGGCCCGGCAGAAGGAGGAGTTGGCTCGACTTAAGCAGCTGGAGGCCTGCAGACTGCGCCAGGAACAGGAGCTTCGCCGCGTGGAGGTGGAGAAGGAACGAGCGCTAGAGCTTCAGCGCAGAGAGAAGGAGCTCAGGGACAAACTGCTCTGTAATCTGCTCAAGAAAGGCAGTGATAAAAAATCTCCAGGCGCTCAAGAACAAGCTGAAGAGGAGGTGGGCGGAGCTGACGAACTCATAATGGGTGTCCTGAGCAGAGTTAACGGGGTAAAGGCAGAGACATCAGGGGTGGTGCAAAATATTGAGGTTAAGAAAGTCCAGGAAGACAAAAGCAGAGAAAGGAATAAAGATGATCCAGTGAGGGGTAGATATAGCAAAGAAAAAGCAAAAGTTAGAGCGCCTCCACACAGAGGAAGCAGTCCCTATAATCGAGATGGGAGGAGAGAGAGCCTTAGCCGCCAGAGGAGAAGCTCCAGTCGACACGGAGGCAGGAGGAAAGGTTTGAGTGGCCACGGCAGCAAGAGGAAAAACTCCAGTCGCCATGGCAGTAGCAGGAGGATGCGTAGCGACCACAGCCAGCAGAGGGGAAGGAGCCATAGCAGCTGCAGCAGCTCGAGTCGGGACAGGAGCAGAAGCAGCAGCGGCGGTGGGAGGAACTACAGGCGCGGCCGTCACGGATGCAGCAGGAGCAGGTCTCGAAGCCCTTCCTACAGCCGACATTACAGGAGACACAGCAACAGCAGGGACAAGAGCCATTCAAGGAGAAGATAGAGACTGACAGTATGGGTTATACAGTATGTACAGAAGCGACACGTGAATTCAGACTACACTGTCCAATATCAGCTGACTTCCTCTTGCATAATTGTCCTACGAGGGGGATTTACTCTTTCTCGCACAAATCAATAAACCTGTTAAGATTCTGTGGCGAACAGCGAGTTACTGGTGAGCAGTGACTGGCAACGTGTTATAAACATTGTGTTGAATGTAAAGACTTCAGTGGGTGTTTAAAAGCTAATGGCTAGCACATATTTTAACTTGTTGCCATGTGCCACGCAGTCCTAAGTATTTCTACGATACTAGGCTAATAACTCATAGGGTAATACTGGAAAAAGGAAACCGATCTCTGTCTGACAGTCCAGGAACAAGTCACGTGTCGCTTCTGTGTATGTGAAAATGAAATATAACGGTGCTTTCAAAAAAGTGTTGCACAAAACGCTTGAATGTCAAAAAAGAGATGAACAAAGAGATGCCATTGATGTGAAATTCAGTGGATAATGTTTTATTTGGGACTTGTGGATGTTTTATGTTTAATTTTAGTTTTGGATATTTCTCAGTATCTTGCTTTAGATTGAAGCTGCTCACAAGTGACATTTTGCGTTTTCTGTTCTGTAACAGTTCCCTAAAAAGTATATTTGGAATTTGTCATTTGTTAAGGCAAAAAGAGAAGTCGATCCTGGATGACTAATGTGTACATTATGATCTTAACATGCAGTTTGGGGTCTTTAATTTCAATGTTCAATAAAATAACAATATAAAAGAAATGTGTACAGAGTGTCTGACAGGCCTTAAAAGTAATTAAAAGCATCAATCAATCAAATTCAAACTAGCATTAGATCCAAATTTTATAGAAAATATTTTCCTTTGAGACGGAACCCGCTCAATGACATTTTTACTGCGTGCATTTGTCAAAAATACAATAGTTGTGCCCAATTTGGTTTTGAATATCAAAATTTCCCTTCAGTCTTCTGTTTGAATTAATATTAACAAATCTTACAAAAGACAATATGCCGAGAGTGTTTGCTTTTGTGGCATTTAAATTTCGTCTTTAGGCATTAAAATGGCATTGAAAAACATAAAATTTGACTTGCTGCCGTCTGTAGAAACCCTGTGTGTTGAACAAGTCCATTTACGGTATTAAAGTGTAACAGCCATGTACTTGAAACCCAATAAGGTGTAAAGGACTTGTGTGTAGGCTACAGACCACACTAACCAATGTACCTTTCTTTTACGACTAAAGAAGCTTGTAAGTTTTAGCTGTTAAACAAAATTTTCCTTTTTTTTCCTAAGGACTTTGCTTTTTTGTTGGTTGTTGCATGTTTAGCATCTGCGAAGAAGTCTGTGAAATAAAACTTGTTCTGGAAAATGAACCATTACAAATAATCTTAAATGTATGTTTTCTTCCTGGCTGTAAGACCTGATTCTTTTGGGTCGACAGGGTCATGCTGATTCTTTTTTTTAATACTAGGAGCTTTGATTGAAATCTTTTTTAAAGACTATACAAACAAGTCCTAAATGAAAGTAGAAGGCACATATTTATTTAACCTTATTATATAAGGTGTTTTCCTTAAAAATACTAGTTTGTTTCTTTCTCTACTGCTTTAAAATGCAGTAATTGAGTAAATATTAAATGCCCTATACCCGTTTCCTTTGATAACAAACCATGAAACCCACAGAAATCTTTTTCATTTTCCTTTTGTTACTATTCTCACTGGCCTTGTTGATCATTTTCAAAAGTTACAAGTTACTTTGTGTTTACTAGCCACAATGAAGTACTGTACCTGTCAAAAGTTTGAAAACACTTTTTATGGTTTGGCTTTACTTTGGACATTATTTACATTGTGTGATTCTCACTGAAGGCATTAAAGGAACAGGCCACCAATTTACATACTGAGATATGTTCTTACCTAAGCTTAGATGAGTTGATCCGTAACTGTCTGGTCTTTGTGTGTGCGCTCAGTCACGCAAAACGACCAAAGATGTTGTTAGCATTTGGCCTCTCCCAGCATATTCCTATTGCTCCAAATGGGGGTGAAGTTGGAAGCTACCAAGCTCTTCCACGGGCAAGCACAAGACAAGACAGGTGCGTATAAACTCGTCTAAGCTCAGGTAAGAACATATCTTAGTATGGAAAAACGGTGGCCTGTTCCTTTAAACTATGAATGAACACATGGGATTATGCAGAAAACAAGAAGGGGTTAAATAACTCAAAATATGTTTTATATTTTCTTCCGCTTTATCCGGGGCTGGGTCGCGGGGGCAGCAGTCTCAGCAGAGATGTCCAGACTTCCCGATCCACACACACCTCCTCCAGCTGTTCTGGGGGGACCACGAGGCGACACCAGGCCAGCTCGGAGACATAGTCCCACCAGCGTGTCCTGGGGCTTCTGCGAGGCCTCTTCCCAATAGGACATGCCTGGAGCACCTCCCGAGGGAGGCGACCAGGAGGCATCCGGAATAGAAACTGCCCTAGCCACCTCAGCTGGCTCCTTTTGACGTGAAGGAGCAACTCTACTCCGAGCTCCTCCCGGGTAACTGAGCTGCTCACCCGATCTCGAAGGGTGAGGGTTTTATATTTAGATTCCATTTATTCTTTGCAATATCTCAATGAGCTTCATAAGGCAGTCATCTGAAATGTCTGAAGTCAAAACCATTTCTGGTGTCTACATTAGCCCAATGAGAAAACGTCAAAAGTGTGCAAAACAGTGATCTATGGAGCCCCTAAAGTTCCCTAAAGGGAGAAAAGAAAAAAAAGTTGTATGCTTAAGTAGTATCCAAAAAAATCTTCTTTATTTTAATTGTTTGTTTTTTGTTTTTTGCACGACACACAACATGCGTCAGAACAAGAGCACTGGCATTGCATGGCTGGACCTAGGGCAGAACAGCTCACGATGTTATACTTTCATCTTTTGGCGGCCAATATTACAGTGTTTCCATATCGGGCCGATATCTCTGCAGCCGAAAGCCGAAAGTGATAGAGACTTCCCGTTTTTTTGCACTGGAAAGAGCTCAGTTGGCCCTCCCACAAATTCCTAGGCCTCAGGGGAGTGGAGAAACATCGTGGTGAAAATCGGTGTATATCGGCGGCCGATATATCAGCACCGATATTAGGGTATTGCCGATATTGGCTAATATCTCCGGAACCGAAAGTGACAGAGTCTTCCCTTTTTTGCACTGGAAAGAGCTCAGTTGGCCCTCCCACAAATTCCTAGGCCTCAGGGGAGCGGAGAAACATCACGGTAAAAATCGGTATACAGTGGTCCCTCGTTTATCGCGGAGGTTACGTTCTAAAAATAACCTGCAATAAGTAGACAGCTTTATTTTTTACAATTATTATATATGTTTCAAGGCTGTAAAACCCCTCACCACACACTTTATACACAACGGGAGTTGCCTCACAGGCTGCACCAAACATTAAAGCAATGAAACAAAACAATCAACAAGACAATAAAGTTCAGGCAAATGAAGTATCTAGGCAAACATACCTTAAGGTCCAAATAAGCGTCGGCGGCAGGTGGTGATGAGCCTCCTTAAACTCACCGATATGGCGAGGAAAAACTCAAAAACAAAATTGTGTGGAAACCAAAGTAGAACAGCATAAAATCAGGCCTAACTCTAGAGTGAGCAAAGTGGCTGAATGTTATGAAAAACCTTCCTGGATTTGACCGCTTCCCAAGTGTTCCCAAAGGAAGCGTTAAAAACTGCACATACATAGATCTGGCAATTAAAAACACTAAAAAATTACAAGCATACTTTATTTTATTTATTTTTTAATGTGACCTATTTTTCTTCCTTTTTCATTTATTTCATTTTTTCAAATAAAACTCTTTTAGCAAGTTACTATGGCAGTGGTGCTCAGAGCATTATTGCCTTTATGGCCAAGGCCAAAAACATAAGCGTTTTTAAACTGTTAGTCACCCACTGAGACAATCTCATTTTAGGGTCACACTTTCAGTCTTGTTCTGGGAAAGCACTGCCCCAAAGTCTCCAATCAAGTGTGACTGATGATGAACAAGGCTGCAGTGTGTTGCCATATTGTTTCATTGTGTGGTGGCGTCTGAGCCCCAATCCTAATCTGGGTTATCTGGCTGTAATCTTCTTAGCCCACTGCTACTCTCACTGTTTTCAAAAGGGTGGTCACTGGGCACTTGGCTTCACTCTGCTTCTCTTTGGTCATTCATAAATACACCTGTTGGAACGACGCACACAGAGGGCATCCACTTGGGATTCTGGTGCAGGACAAGGGGGTCATGTCTGAGGAGGAGAGCAGAGAATCTGATGGGGCAGTGGCTGTAGATACTACATATCCCAGGAAAATACTGCAGTACATGGAAGGCTTCCTCGTGTCTAAGGTAAGATGTTCAGACATTATTATTATTATTATTTATTTATGTTGTTTTTTTCATTTAAGAGCAGGTTCATTTATAAAAAAAAAGGGAACTTAAACAAACAAGTTCAAGTAAACATTCAAGTTGATGTATAAATACAAATTAGCTTCACTATCATCACTGTTGACTTAAAGGCCCTGTACCCGATTTTTGTTATGTTTCAAAACAATGAATGAGGTAATACATAGACTTAATTTTCATTCCTAACTTTGCAAGCAATACTGTCACAGTAGCCTAATGTAAACAGCAGCTTTCCTGCTAGTTCAAAATCAATGAAGAGGCTTTATAATTAGATGCACAGAGCACAAAAGTAAGTTGACGAGACGTCCCAGTTTTTATCGGGAATGTCCCAGTTTTAACTCTGTGTCCAATGTCCCCATGGATTTCTACCAAACCATTGATTTGTCACATTTACTCAAACTCTGCCCCAGTTGTCCCGGTTTTCACCAATACAAATATGCACCCAATGACCAGCTATGCTATTTTTTGTCGTGGGCAATCAAAGAATGGATTTGGATGAGGACCTAACCAGTTAAATCTCATTTGGCTGCCTTTAGTCGACATTTCCATAAAGAAGAGCTGGAGATGTCCCACTCCCTGTAAAGTTAAAATCAGATGTACGCAAGTCTCGGCACTCTTCCCGTCCAGAGGAGATACTTCCTGGCCCTAGCGCTTCTGTTTGCCCGTCAAAAGCGATAGTCTATGACCCAGCTGGTGAAGATTAAAGGAACGAGAAAATAGTGAAATATGGGCGGGTGGGACGGGCAAAAAAACTCGCTTAATTCACTCATACACACTTTTTAGTTTTGCATAATAATGATAGCAATGGTCTGTCATTGTTAATCGGGGAAGCATGTGTTATATGTGTGGTGGTCCATAGACAGTAATGAAATCAATTTTGGACCAGTTTTTGTGGCATGGTGGTACTTGGAAGGTCAAATATTTTATGGTGTGAAAAATGGACAACGATAGACCATTTGTCCACTGCATTTGGTCTTATGTGTACTCACATAAGCAGTCATGTTTATTTTTGTACTGGCTGAAAACAAAAATCAATTATTGTGCTGTTGGACCTGTGTGTCCTGCTCTGTTTTCAGCTCATCTTGGTGATGCTCATCTTTCTCCAGTGTGTTGGTCTTTTCATATTGTATACTAATTCTATCTCAAAGGACTTGTTTTCCCCTCTGGTGACACCTCTTTGTCTCCTCCAAATCCATAATCATTTTCACACTTTATTTGAAATTGTCAAACAGCTCTTTCACCTGTTAACGAAGAGCGTGCGTTTCCTCCCTCCATATGTCTGCCTCTCCACCAGCCTTGTCACATACAGCTTTCATTTCTCCTTTCTCGTCTTGGAGCCTCTTTACAATCATGTCAGTTTCTGTTTTTAGGTGGAGCTGCTCTTTCGAGATTCTTTGTAGATTTCTCCAGCTCAGTCTTGGTTTCCATGAGCTCTGCTTCCAAGCGTGAGATGGTCCCTGACATTTGCGCTTTATATTTCAAGACCTCCTCTGTGAGGACTCCTTTTTCTTTATCTGAAATTACTTGTTTTTATCCCCCAAATTGCTGAGTTGTTTGTCTTTTTCCTGGAGAGTTTGAAGAATCTTCTCAAAAATGTGATTAGATTTGTCTAGAGCGTGAAGTCTGTCCCTCATACTCTTGTGCTATTGTGATGTTTTCTCACTTAATCTTGGAGCTCCAGTGTTTGTCGTCCAGCATTTTCTGTTCATGTCCCTGCTTCATTTGTTCAATGTGGACGTGCTGCTCCTCCAATTGTCCTTCCAGGCCTTTCCACTTTGAGCTGGCCATAGTTGAACTTCAGCGCCTCAATGACCATCTCAGCACTCACTTTCTGATCATCTATGTGTGTTGCTGCAGGAGGGGATTTTGACGTCCCACTCAGAAATGGATTCTCCTCCTGTAGACCCTGGTTTTGGGCCTGCAGAGCTTTGATCTCTGCTCTGCTTGCCCTCAGTGTCAGATTGCTGACGTCCAGAGTCTGCTGCAGATGTTGAGAGGATTTCCTCATGGAGAACCATCTCCAACGAGATTTTTCCTGTCGCTGCTAGTCTTGCAAAGCAAGACTGATATTTCTGCTGAATTCAGAGTGAGCCATAGCTCCTGAATCAGCGCAGCATCAGAAGAAGGTTCTTCTTAAAGAATTTCAAGTTCGAAACTTTTCGTGAGTACGATAAATGCTGTTATCCGTTCAAAGGAGTAGCGAAGTGTGACAACAATGTGTGACTGACTTATACAAAGTACTTTGTGATGTCACGAGGAAGAGAATGCAACAATACGATGGCATCATCATGGATCACCTTTAATGCAGCTCTGAGCATTACACAGATCTATGACAAAACTCTATGGATGTTGCCATGGTAATCCATTGGAACCTATAGGCTAATGAAGGACAAAACAAATGTTATTTCACCATCAAAATCACTGCATTCAAGCCACCAAAAGTGACCAAAACGTGGCAAAAATGTGATGAAAACAGACAAAAAGGACAAAAACATGACAATCACAACAAGGAAGAAACTTAGATCAGTTTTGTAGGTCTTAGCTTTCAAATGAGGCATTACACTAGCCTATAGGCTGTAAGCTCCAGTCGAGAAGCTTTTAGATTTTGGTAAAACTGAACTGGAGAAATGCACTCGGTTGATGGCGGGGTTAAGAGGTTAAATGCATACATTTGTCATATATAATATAATATAACAGTGTATAATTAAACCGTTTAACTTTAAGTCTTCGGGATATTATTTTTATCTTTTAGGCCTTAATGCTGTTGAAGTAGCCTCGGCTCTAAAGAGGTTGGTGACCCCTGATCTAAGCCAAGCTCACAATGAAATACAGGAACACTGGTTACTTTCGGCATACAACATTTTCTCTAAATCTGACTCCTGTTCTGATCGATGTAAAACAATGTAAAAATACATCCACGGCATCTTTCTCCTCCAAAAGATGGTAGAGCCTACTTCAACAGTGTGTCCTCTGTGCCCCCTCTCTACCTCAGACTGTGTTCACCTCCTGTGAGTTGGGAGTGTTTGACGCGATACAAGAGGCACAGCGCCCCCTGTCTGCAGAAGAGCTCTCTGTAGCAGTGGGAGCGAGTCTGGACGGGATGGAGAGGCTGCTGGCGGCCTGCACCGGTCTGCAGCTGCTCGAGACACACCAGGAGAATGGACAGGGTCAGTAGCACACTCATGTTCTCCTGCACTGGCACCACAATACCTTTATATAGGATGCACATATACAGTACATGTTGATAAACTTGTCGTATAACGTTAGTCCTGTACGTTTAGCACGCAGCATACAACACGTGTAGCAAAAAAACAAAAAAACATTCTGTCCACATTTTGAGATGCTCCAAGCTAACTTTAATATTTATAGTATTTAAAGCACTTTCCCAGGATCCCCAAAATAGCTCCCTTTGAAGTTCCACAGTTCACTAAACTCAGTGAGATAGGCCTATGCTCTCTCTGACTCAGTGAAATGGAAGAATACAGCCCCCTCGTCTCACAGTGGATTATAAATATTCAAAGCATCCTCAACAACACTGTTAGAAACTACATAAATGCTGCTTTGAAACTATAGACATCAACAAGACATTATAAAAACTGTCGGGCCAGTTATCTTAATTGTGTCTCCTAGCCTCCTATGGACAAGTGTTGCAAATTTGCAGTTTTGCTATAACACTGAATCTTGTTTGCTCAATGCTATTGTTATGTCCATATCAAATAAACACATAAATTACTGTGCATTTTGTGGTTGGTTATATTTATATCAACTGGTGGATCAGGAGGACCCAAAACAGGATCGCTAGAACATTTTCAGTGTGTTGCAGGTCATAGTCAAAAATGACCGTTGATAGTAAAAAAAAGAAAAACTCCGGATCAGTCCAGAACAAACCCCCAAAACGCTTTTTTCTGCGCTTATTCCCTTTTTTCTTAATATTGACTGTAATGCATAAACTATCCGCCAGAGGTTGCTGCAGCACCTTCAGCACCCCGGGTTCTCGCAGCCGTGGGAACAATGCTTGAATCAACGGGGACACCTGTAAGGACATACACTACTTTATGTTGACATTCAAATAAATGCCGTAACACACTCAACACGGCTAAAATGTTTTATCATAAGTTGAAATAAATACTGTAGAGGCATATAGGTTGTGATCAAAGTTTCTAAATGTTTCAAATACGGTTTTCAAAGAAGTTCGGGGGGAAATGGTTTAAACATGTTCATTTTCTGGGATTCAGTGTTCCCTGTACTATTGTGATATGATTACAGGGGTGGGCGCTTATAAGCTTGTGCTTCAGCCCACTCCTTCTGAGCAGAATTTTAACTGCTCAAATAAACTAAACAACTATTTTATGTGCTTCAGTGTTGTACAGGAATTCAGAAGAGGCCAGTGTTTACCTGACACGCTCCAGTCCTGTGTCCCTGTATCACTCCATTCAGTACAGCTCCAAAACAATCTATCTGTGCTGGCACTACCTCACCGACGCCATCAGGTCAGTACAGGAGTTTGTTTGGATATTTATTTATTGATACTGATATTGATAGGATATTCATTTATGGATGACACGTGAGGTCTGAGGCTGTTTACCCTGTTTGTGTACCCTCATTCTTGCTTAAAATCTAAATTCATACAGTTCAGCGGAGCTCAAAATGTTTCTTCTGAAAACACAGTTAGCTTTGAACCTCTTTGGTGTATCCCCTGTGTGTTTAATTGTGTTGCCCCATGTGACTGACACACTCCAGACATTTCCTTTGTTTAATTGGGACAAACATGATGCAAGGGCTTGACAAACTCGACGAGCTAAAACAGGAAGCAAATAAAGTGTACTTCAAAACAGGCCAAGGTTAATAACGCCACACAGGGATAAGAAAGAACAGAGACACACTTACTTTGGGCTGGAAGAGGACAGATTTGTAGCCTGCAGGTGTAAAGTCTGTAATTGATTTCACCGCTTGCAAAATATTTTGTTTTTACATCTGGGACTGTCTGGAAGAGTGACACGCTGCGAATTTCAGTGGTAAATAACTTCTTTGCTCATGTGATCTTCAAGGCACAGGACGGCATGACAGATACAAAATTATTTGAATGGTTGCACTTTTCAAATCACAAAAGCCGCGATTATTTATTCTGCAAACCACTTCGATCTGTATTCCTTGTATTCCTGTAATTGAACCAGAAGGTATTCTCTGCATCTGTAAAGTTCCTAAAGCTTTCACTACACCTGTTCTGAGCCATTCTGCCTTCAAACTATTATGACACACTTATTTGTAATTCCCCCTGCTGCCACCGGAGGGCACTCCAAGCAACACATTACTCATCAGGTGTCTTTTCTACACACACATACACCTGAATTTAAATGATACAAAATACAGTATCAATGCTGACCTTCCAAAAAAAAAGCGAACAGGGTGAAAAGGGAAAAAGCCGGTTCATACGCCACAATGTAACCCTGGTATGTCCACTTTAATGCACCTGGATTATGCACTGTGAACTGAATTGTATTTGTCATGCAACTTCAGTGTACAAGGTTAGACATTTTGTAAATCTCACATCAAATATTTCTTCAACTTTCAGAGACGGGAAAAACCAGTATGAAAAGGCTTTTGGTGTCAACTCTAAGGATCTGTTTCAAGCTTTGTACAGGTAAGACTTTGAAGACACAGGCACACACATGCCAATGCAGATGCCGCATAGAGACGCAGCGGTTAATTTAGATTCACTCCTTGTCCCTTTGTCTTAAGACAGTCTGTCACTATTTTTCGTTCCCTTTCCCCCAAAATGACATGCTGGGATTCATTAGGAGACAGAAGATGTGACGCAGTGATGTTAAAAGAAGACGGCCAATATACACTTGCACACACTCCATTGTCCTTGAGGTCTTGTTTGTTTATAGTAACTAATGCACGCACTTTCTGCTTCACCGATTGGCCGGTCAGCACTTTTTAGGGGTCAGATGGCTGGAGGAGCTTCACACGTTATTTGCTAATAGGTTTTGATCGCTGCCAGCCCGAGGCAATGTACTGTGGCGCGCTGTCGATTCTCACAGGACTAAAAATCTGTCAAGGCCCAAACAAGAGGGAAATGAGGCGCGAAAATGTCCTCTCGTCTTGTCCGTAACGTGATGTCAGATGTAAAAGCAATATATTAAGTACATACAAGAGCGGGGAAGAGGTAAGATGAAGGACACCGCAGATTCATGTTGAACTATGTTCCTGGTAACTTATTCATCTGTGAGTTATGGTGATAGTGTTTTCCTCAGAGGTCACTGCATGTAACCCCATGTCTTCTTGTTCTCCAAAATCGTGAGCCTACTCTGCCAATAATGATCACAGTAAAGCATTAAGATACTCACCGTCGCTACAACATTATTAATTTACCTCCTACATTCTTGTTTTACTAGAAAATGTCACATTGATATAATATTATGCTGATACTACATTAACAAACTTTTTTTTTTTCTCTTTGACTTATGAATCGTTTCAGCTCACAATTCTGCACATCCGCACCGCAAACCAATTTAATTAATTTCGGGGAGAGTGCGTGTGTGTGAAACACACACACTCTCTCTCCCCGAAATTAATTTGCAACTCAGCTTTAATTGATTGAGAATGAGGAGACTTAACACCTGTGCTCAATTGATTTAATGTGGAGTAGGGCTTGTTTACCGGCGCTCATTTCCCTCGTGAATACTGCGGGTTTATTATCCGAGTGGGGAACAACCTCGCGGAGCGGCAGGAAGAACGACTCGAAAGGATGACTCACACTAGCACTGTTTACTCCTCAGCATTTAGCCCGCCTTGCACTACACCTGAAAATGTAAGTCCTCAGTCTTGAGATCCCGCACTCGAGAATGATTTGGAGAGACAAAGACTGTCAAAAGATGCTCCAAGAATGAGTCACTGCTGTTGAACAAAAGGTTTTCTGACAGATAACTGTAAAGTGGTTGTAGATGATTGAACGCGGTGGGTAGCTAAGAATTCTGTGCGAGAATATGCCTTTTACTGTTTATCCTACAATATCTCTGTAATTACCGCTATAAAAAAATTGTCAGCAAGTGCTGTACACAAAACACAGAATATATAGGCAGAAATATACAAAATCAGTAATACATAAGATCAAACATTTTCAAAGGCAAGTGAAAAAGATGTGTGACTTAAAAACAGGCAGAGACTGAGCCTGTCTAATCTGTCTCTATAGGCAACTGATTCCAAAAGCGCAGTCCCCGTGGCTAAATGAAGAGTTAATTTTTGCAAAAGCAGATCATTGTTTTGGATATTTGTCACTGTACTCTACAGATTACACTTGTAAGACTGCAGCTGGGTGAATTTGATTAAGAACAATATTTTTATCGCACTCAAACGGATCCGTTAATGAAAAACACTGTGTAAAGAGAAATTCTCAAGCAGCAAGTTGTTTTTTTCAATGGTACTGTTTTTGCAAATGAACTCTCACTTCTCATTATGTCAACAAGTTGTAACATTGTTCAAATACATGACAACATCAGTTGAAATAACGTATAGCCATATACTGTATTTATGATTTAGCGTTAGTCTGTTCATTTACATGCACTGTCCCAGCCAAAAGAAAAAAATGACATATTTGTGAATTTTCTGTTTAGAATTTTCTTTCAAAAACATTTCTGTTTTTACTTGGGTTATATTGACCATTGCACTTATTTTCGTCGCTTTTATCCCATTAGACTTTTCGTTTTTGTCTTGTCCAGCTTTTACCATTCAAAATAATACTGCGGCATAAGAACCAGATGTGATTTTTTTTTATTCACAAACATTGCAGATTAATGTTGACAGAATGCAGTCAGGCCCAGACATCAGCTCCTCGTTTCACAGCGGGAAGTATCAGAGCTGCAGTCATTTACAGTGAGTCACTTTGGGAGACGCCCCAGAGGTCACACTGTCTTTTCCTGTCTCTCTCCTCTGATCAGTTCACTTCACGCATGTTTGGACCAATATTTATAGTGTATGTACTCGGCCTGGAGCACTAGTGAACTTCACTGAACCATCTGAACAATAAAGACATTCTAACAATATACCCGTGCCAAGAATGCCTTAGTGTCTTTTTATATTTTTCCACCCAAATGTCTTTATTACTTTTACACTACACTGTTTTCTTTCTTTATAATAATAACTGTTCTGGTGAGATACTGCTCTGCTTCGCGTGCCCATTAGGCTATACTTTATTAGCATAAACAGTGTTCAAGATCTGTAGAAGGGTCTCTCAGACTTCCCTCCAGCTCTTTTGGGGGGGGCTCCAAGGCATTCCCAACTCAACCGAAAAACATACCCCTCCACCGTGTCCTAGGGCTTTCAAGAACCAAATTCTTGTGGGACGCCTGATATTGTAATCGCTCCGTCTATTATGCACATTTATGTAGATCAGGAAACCTTCAAATAAGTGAAAACCTCAGACTTTCTGTTGCATTGGCAGGTCGGACGAGGAAATGGTCAAGTTCATGCGGTTAATGAACTCTATTTGGAACATCTGCGGCAGAGACGTGGTCACAGCCTTTGACCTCTCTCCTTTTAAGGTCATCTGCGACCTCGGAGGTAAGTCCTGCTGTTTGTCACATCTCATTTTCATACGGCCCGGAGTTCGCTCTCATTGACATTTTTAAAACACCCATAGCACTGGGTTAATCAGGAGACAGCTGGTCCAGCCACATACATGCACAAAGATAGACATGGCAACATGACTGACAGTCTTTAATGCTCTGGCAAAGTCATCCAAAGTCTCCTACTACTGCACTTGCTGTCTTTTACTGTAAAGAGTAAGGAGTAACATCATTCATGAGTGAGTGCCATACTTCATTGCACTGGGGAAAACGACCTGCAATTAACTGTCTGCAACCAGTTAATTTAACAAATTATAGAAGAGAATTATATCCACATTGATTCCTTTAAAATGTACATTATTGGGTGTCCTAACTCTCTGGATAAGAATATTTTGTGACCTGTTGCTGTTTTCCCTGTGTGTATAGGGACGGGGCTCCAGACTAACATTTCAGGTTGGTTGTTGCAGTAATCCCCCCTGGAACCGCCACCTTAACGTGGTGGAGGGGTTTGAGCCCCCGAATGATCCTGGGGGCTATGTTGTCGGGGCTTTGTGCCCTGGTAGGGTCTCCCATGGCAAAAATATCCTGGGTGACGGGTCAGACAAAGAGCGGTTCAGAAGCCCCTTATGAGAGACCAACAGGCCCGGTTAGAACCATGAGGCCGCCTTCTGTGAACCCACCACCTGCAGGAGGAGCCATAGGGGCTGGTGCAATGTGATTTGGGCAGCTCTAACGGCTGCCCCCACGACCCGGCAACGGAAAAGTGGCAGAAAATGGATGGAAAGTTTCCTTGAAGCAGGGTTCACTGCCAATATTTAATATAGTTTAACACTAGAACTATCTCTGTTAGTGGATAGTAACAACAATTGAAAGAGTTCTCTGGCAACCTGAAATTCTCAAGTCCTTCCCACTGTGTCCCATCCCATTGCACAACTTTTCTGCGTTGACTACTTTGTGTGGTGGTCCTCTGGTCACGCTACGTACTTTAATTTGATAAAATATCACATCTAATTCACATCTCCTCCTGGCCTTTCTTTTAAATCATGCCACTGCTTTCTTGGGATTTTGTGATACTGTATAAAGGGTGTAAGCAGTATGTATATGTTGCTGCAGTCCATGTGTGTAGAAGAAGTCTACAATAAGCCCGAACATAATTATTCGCAAAGTTAGTTGAGGCTACTTTCTGCACTTCTGCGCTAACTTTGAAACGGTTTTCTCAACACTGTGCGGTCAAACAGTGTGGAGAGCTTTTCAAAATCATTTGTCTGTTGTTGGTCTTGAATGGTCCCACTGAGGAAGGCTGCAGTATCCCGCCAGTTCTGTCAAAGCTGCTGGTTCAACTCAGCTTCTCACCAGATAATGGGGATCTAACCGTTTTAGACACAGCTAGAGTCACTGAAACTTTTATTTGCATCCCAACAATCTTTTCTCCAACTTGTTTGAAGATGCACTTTATTTTCTCATTTCATTCCAGTTTTATCTATCATTTCTACTGCATATAATGGTGTATCAGAATGTTTGTGCAGAGATAGATTTTCATCGTCCAACTCAATCAACTCTGTCCAATTGATGATATGTGAAAATGTCTGCTATGCTAGTCACAGAGTGTTAAATTTCCACTAATGTCTACCTGTAGGCTATACTCCTGTCTTTGTTTGCTTTGAAGTTGAGGTTATGTATATTATGTACATTATTGCTCCTTGAGGGAAATTTGCCCCATGCATTTAACACGCCCTTCAGTGCCGCTGGGGCAACTGGCAGGAGCTGTGTTGCAGCCATCTCCAGATCTTGAGACAGGCTCATGGTCAGGACTACTCAGGGTATTCACATGATGTCCCGTCTCAACATTAGCTATGCAGTAAGTGGCATAATCTGTGTGCATGTTTTGGATTGATGGGAGAAACAAAGGCACACAGAAAAAAACAAGTAAGTCCCAGACACAGTCATCGTCGTGTAGGATGTGTGTGTTTGAAGAGTCATATGTCCAAACACACATCCTACATGGAGAATCTGACATTTCACTAAATAACTAAATGTTTCTTAGTCAGAGTAACAGATTTCATCTTGGAAAAAAGAAAATGTGTGATCTAGACATCAAGGAGCTGCACTATTTGCCTTTTTTTGTTTTTGTTTTTGTTGTTGTTGTTGTTAGAGCTTGTGTGCACTCCCTTTCATCCAAAATGGTTTTACACAAAAGTGGGCGAACAAGCTCAAAATGGACAACGCTGGGCCTTATCTTCAAATACAATGGAGATAAAGATCAGACAGTGAAATTGCCTTGGTTTTCATTTGCAGCTCTGAAGCCACGTCTCTCAAAGTCTGGTTACCTGCAGTGTGACACCTGCGCTAACCACAGGGGGGCGCTGTAAAGCCATTTAACTCCCGCGGTCCGCTCTTCCCACCACACGGGACTGCGGACACAGAAGGCGCGCACAGACTGGAGATACCCGTCTGTGCGCGCGTGTTCATGATATGCACTGCAGTGGGTTTCCGAAGCTGCGCGCGTGGCCAGCGGGTGTGTGAAGGGTGCGACCGCGCGAGCCGCTGTCCCATCACGAACCACAGCATCTGTTGCGTCACCTGCTGCTCATCTGCTGTCCACAACTTCTGCTCGTCAATGGGAGTTTAGGCAAGGCTGACCTGAATTAGAAACCGTTTCTTAAAAGTAAAGGTTACTGTAGTTAGACATGCAAATGCATTCACTGTCTGCTGGCTAATTAGTGGATACATTGTGATTTTGTTTGGACAGGCAGGCAGCATGAGGTTTGCTTTAAAATGCATTAATGGCTGGTGGGTGTAAAAATACTGTGACCTTTAATATGTTTTATATTTTAACATTTAAAGACAATAGCCTATAACCCATGTTTTACACTTACATATAAAAGAATAACATTGCTGGCATCCTATACGTAACCTCCCCTAATAGGGCTGCACTATTTTGGAATAGTTTTATTTAGGTTTTATGTATTTGTAAGGCTGCACGATATATCGCAAAAAATATCGTATCGCGATATTAGGTGATGCAATATCCGTATCGCAAGAAGCCACAATATATCGCAACATCACTAAAGCCTTCACCTGACTGAGATCGACACATTTCTCTCTTGCAAACTCAGCCAAAAAACAACAATGAACAGAACTTGAAAATGTGTAAAAGTTCAGTTTTATTTACTGTAACCTCTTAACCCCCACCTGAACCGAGCACATTATCTCCTGTTTGACTTTACCCAAATCTAAAAGCTTCTTGAAAAAAGTGCCTAAGTAGCAACAAAAGTGACAAAATGTGACATAAAAGCGATGAAATTTAGCAAATTTGATGAAAACCCAACAGATCCATTTAGCCGAGTTTTGTAGGTCTTAGCTTTCAAATGAGGCTTACACTGGCCTATAGGCTTATCCACATTATGGATGTGGGTAAACTGGAGAAAATGCAGGGGCGGGGGTTAAGAGGTTAAACATTGTCTAATATAGTTGTGATTTGTGTTTAAATTGAATGGAACATGTCGTGTTGAAATGGTTTGGTAAGTTACTTCAATATCGTGCAGTCCTATTTGTAAGTATTGAACGTTTGGTTATAGATTTACGATTTGTGTTGCAAATTAGACTATAATGCACATTTTAAACAAGTCAGGATCATTGACATCTGAGAAAAGACCGAAATATGAACGACTCCAGTGCATGTTTGTTGGGATCTCACTTCTACATAATGATATGAGTAGCTTTGTAGGTGCAACACATGCTTATTCTCCTCAATTCCACCTCAGTGCTCCTCTATCAGTCCAACCCTCTCCACAGACTCCGCTGCTATTATTATCTGTCACTTCCTCTGATCTTCTCTTTAAAATTCAGAGTGTATGAAGCATGAACGGTGATAATAAGGTGCCAAAGTATCAAGATGAAGGAGTCATTTTTCATATTAAGCTGAACCTGTGCGTAAAGCGTGCGTGTGTGGCATGTTCCTGTGGTTTTTTTCTAACTCAAACCACAGCTTTGACCTTGGGGTCCTTCAGCAAGCAGCAAGTGTTTGTGCATATAAAAATGGTTATAAACTACTTTGGAAATCGGATTAATGGCCAGGTTTATTGGATTCAAACTGAGATCGTGTTATTTGTGCACTTCCTGGAAAGCAACTGTGAATATTTATGAATGGAGTGGGTTTGTGTCACTCAAAATCCACTGCAATTAAAAATTTCGCATTAGCATAAATGTTCGATGGGGCTAATTCCCAGAGACAGCTTACACAATTAAATCGAGCCAGGCAAATAAAGAAGTAACTAGAAGGGATTTTAAAAGCACCGGTTGCAGAAGATATCTTGATGTGATTTCAAACATTTTGATATACAAATTGTTCATAAAATATGTGCATTTTGAAAGTATATAGGCCAAAGTTGTAAGTAGAAGTTGTGGCATGAATTGTGGCGGTAGTAGTGGTGGTGATGTGATGGTAATGGCAAATGTGTTTTTGTATAACTTGTTGTAGTGTAGTAGCTTTCAGTGTTGTGTTATGCTGACAATATGAGCAGGAGCAATATCAGTCGTCGTTAACATGTGGTAATGTTGGACATGGGAAGGGAATCTGATTTGGGCTTTTCACATACAAGTCACTTAAAGCTGCTTCACATGGGACAGTTTCATTTATCAATTACCTCGAGAAATAGGGGTAATAAGGGGGACTCAGAGCTGAACTTAAACAACCACATCAAAGGAATAACATCAGCGCTTTTTACCATCTGAAAAACATTGCCAAGATCAGAGGAATATATGATATACTTTATTATTAATCCCGAAGGAAATTCAGTTCATCACCCATAAGTCACACATAAAAACAGATGAAAAACTAGTATAAAATTATTCCGTTTAGCCCCTCCCACCCAAGGATTTGTTATACAGCCTAATCGCTTGGAGAAAGATTTCCTGAGTCTATCCGTGGAGCAGGAGAGCGAGAGCAGCCTCTCACTGAAGGAGCTCCTCTGCCTATAGAGTCGAAACCAGAGAGACTTGCATTTGTCCAGCAGGTTAGACTCCTGTAATGGCCTGCTCACAGCTGGAGAACGCCGCTGTTCGGGTCCTGACAAGAACCAGGAAATACGGCCAATTAGTCCAGTGCTCCGGTCTCTGCACTGGCTTCCTGTCCTCAGAGAATAATTTAAAACAGCTCTGCTTGTTACAAGTCTTTTCAATGGTTTAGCCCAAAGTGCATCTCTGACATGTTAGAGCCGTATGAACCATCTGGGCCCTGAGGACTTCAGGAGGGGTCTCCTGGTGGTTCCCAGAGTCAATAATAACTGCGCTTCAGTTCATTTTACCCGTGCATATGACACTGAAAGTATCTTATCTGCACTGTTTATGTTGATGTTATATATGGATTGATTTTTTTTCCGGATTTCTTGTAATTTCTGCAACTGTGAAGCACTTTGAATTGCCTTTGTGTGAATTGTGCTCTACAAATAAACTTGCCTTGCCTTGCTCTACACTTGCAGGTGTTAAGCTATGTAGTAACAGATGCCCTTAGGGTAGACTGACAGAGGCACGGCTGCACACATCTGCGTATATAGCCTTCCGATCACCAACACTGACACACACCCCTCTGCCAAGCTTTCAAGATCTGATGAGATTGGGCTCATGGCCAAATTACTGACCGGGCCAGCTTCATCCAAAATAATACTGTATTTTACTTTGGAGTAATAATACCTTTAACAAACAATACACATCTAGTTTTGTAAGCGCTCAGTTGGACAGGAGTGTTCCATTGCAGAAAAGGGTTTTAAGTTGTCATCTGTATTGGGTTATTTTGATGAACAATTAGGCCATTTATAAAGGTGCGAATAGAGTTTAGAAATGTTAACAAGGTTGCGCCAAAGGCAAGTCTAGTAATGGAAATGGAGGGGAATAAAAGTCTAGTTTGCCGTTTGCCGTTTATTTAGATGACAGCTGAAAAAATCTTCAGCTCGAAACAAACTAGTGCAGATGCCAACTTGAAAGCCTTTTCTAAAATACGATCCTGGTGCTACTTCACCCTCTTTAGTATAAGTGACTTTCTGTCAGCAGGGCCTCGGGTGTAAGATGAAGCTAATCAGTATTCATTGTGCAATAACTACACTGTAAGTAATCCTCACTGTGTGTTTTTGTTCCCTCCAGGCTGCAGCGGCGCATTAGCCAAACACTGCACGTCCGCCTACCCACAATGCACTGTGACGATCTTTGACCTCCCCAAGGTGGTGCACACGTCAAGGGAACACTTTGTCACCCAGGCCCACAACAGGATCGGTTTCCATGAAGGTAGTGTGTTCATTACTGTGGAGTAAAACTGAGGTTTGAAGTCATTGGGAGTCGTCTCAGGTTGGCATGTGCTAATGTAAACATGTGCAGGGCAGGTTCATTAATGCATATATTCCACACATTCCGTCGTAAATCACCTGTTAAAGGCAGAGCTTATCAAATTGTCAAACCTGATGTTCACCAGGAAGTACTGCTCTGTGGTATTTCTTCAATCAGCTCAATACAACCAATAAAATCACTCTGAATTTCATGCCTACTGAACAGCAAAAGCTCACGGTAATTCATATAGAGTTACTAATGTGACTTCGGTGGAGTTCACCCTGGAGATTTAGAGAAACCAAAACTATCACACACACAAAACTATCACACACACAATGAGAGGCGAAACGTTTGGAGACTTCAACTACCGAGTACAGAAGATGACTCAAGTACCTTCATTGAAGATAGACAACTCCTGTACGACTGAGAACTTACACAGACACACACAATAAAATAAAATAAAATAAGTTTCCTATTTATATTTTAATATAATGACCTAAATGGTTGCAGATTGTGTTCAGCATGTTCAGAACAAAATGTAATCGCAATTAATTTGTAAAATGTGACTCATTAAGCCTTAGTCTTTAGGGAAAGGAAAGGAGAGGCGAACTAGTACTTCCTGAGCTGGATCCCTATTATACAATATATTAATCTCAGTTTAATATTTTGCAGCGGTAATTCAAGAGATCTGTTGACATTTTAGTTGAGATAATAGTCAGACAAGTAGAACTGCAACTAACGATCTATTAATGTACTGGGTAACACTTTATAATAGTGGTATCCATTTCTGTCGACGAACTGGGTCTTTAGGAAACTTGTAGAAAGCGAGTCCTTTTTTGAGACAGGGCATTCGTACATCCCATAGCGCAACAGGCGGATGGCATAACTGCGGTGTTCGGTGTTTCGGTATTCAAAATGGCGGCCACAACAATGCGTGACGTCACGGGAAACGCATGTATAAAAACAAAGTAGGTTTTTATCAAAATGGCTCAATTTCATATCATATCTTTTTTGTTCTATTTGAGTCTGTGTGAGCAGAAAACGATTAATCGATTACTAAAATAGTTGCAACTATTTCAATTATAGATTAGTTGTTGAGTTCTATTGCAGCCCTACAGAAAAGCCTTAAATATAGATGATACCAGGACTATGATTTAAACGCACATTTCTTGGTTAAGGGAATAGTTTCATATTTTACAATTGAACAACTAAAACATGGAGTAACTATCATGCTCCACCATTTTTCTATCAGTAAAGTCTCAAAATCAGGAATTCAAGAGACTCTCTTTTTAATATACATTTTTAATAACGCCAGCCGGATAACTCACAATATCTAAGACACGATCAATAAAAGACATTCATTTTTTATTTAAATCATCTAAAATTACAATGGGACTGATTTACACTTTGAAAAACGCATTTGTGAATAAATTCTTGCTCCACCGCTAAGAAAAAGAGGCTGCAACTGCTACGGATCATTTTTAGTGGATTTAGCTTTACTTTCGTGCAGTAAGCTTTCACTTGTGTCGCCTGCTCCATTGTTGGGCTGATTCTTGTGTTCGTTCGGGGAGTTCTGGGTTAAATGGACTGTAAAAAAAAAAAAATCTGTCTCTTTTCACAATTGAGATCTGGCTCGAACCGTTCACCTTAAAGACATGTTCAAAAGAGCCACTCTGTCATGAACGTCACATCGCTGCTGTGTGGTCACCATTGAACTATAGTGATGGTCACCCAATGACTGGTCGTCTGGGGGTTATGGAAGAATGGGTCAAATCCAGAGCACAAGTTTTCTAATGCAGACAATAAGATTAGATTTCCTTTATCTCGTAGGGTAAAACTAATTACCCTTTTGAATCATTTCTCCTGAAAGAGGGACATCTTCCAAATGTCATTGTTTCTCTAAGTGGATTCTACTGCCCATTACAATACAGTGACCTATATACAAGATGAAACCTGTATCCGAATTGCCTGGCCCATGTTTGACCCCGTTATTTTTGCTGAGCGCCGATGCCTGCCATTTCCTGTTGCATTACCTTGTTTTCTCTCTCTCAGCTGTCTTCAGTTCTATTAAAATACATGAATACCAAGTGCAGGTGACAGTAGCTGCATAAGCTGAAGAACAGTCATCCACCTGTATGCTCCTATTCGTAATCCTTTGCCGTTCTGATTGTAAGCAACCGCAGACCTGTTATTTACCCATCTCTGCCATTGGCTGATAATGGCGGGCTACAGTGTCAGCGCTAGATAAGACCAAGCCAAATTACACAATGGAAACATGAGGCTTTACGCTTTTACAACCATAAATACATCGGCGAATGGTGAAAAGTCTCTCTGTGATGATGATTAATGTTTAGCCCACATGCATTCAACATAATTTAATTGCACAAGATGTCGCTCCAGTTAATAATCAGGTGTTGAATACACTAATAGAATAAAGAGACTTGATGCTATATATGAGTTGTCGGTGCAATTATCTGAAATAATGTAATGATGACTATGGGGTGGGCAGAAGCAGAGGATTAGCGCATCAACCTTCATGTTAACTTGACAACAATTATACATTTTCTCGGTAGTATCAATTACTTTACAGCACAGTAATAGCATGGAAAATATTATACATCTAATTAATTTCCAATACCCTTACCCTAACCTTCTATAAAGACTTTACATTGCCAGAAAAGATAGCCATTGTTTCCTTGAAATATGAAACAGAGCTGCAAAATGCATTAGCACTTGCTTCACTTGCAATTCTTGATACCAGGCTACTTCCGCTATTTCCACCATGTTATTATTGTGGTTTTGTGTAGTTTAGTACCGAGGTTTAGTGTAGTTTTGTTAACAAAATGCTAAGCAAATTCTGAATCCTTCTACAACAGCCACATTTGTTTATTTAGCTCACAACCCCATCACCCTTAAAAGTAATCTCATAAAGCGAAATTAACCATAATTCAATTTTGTTTTAGGATTTAGGATTTTTCCCTTCTATTTTGCAGGTGATTTTTTCAAAGACCCTATCCCGGAAGCAGACCTCTACATTCTCGCCCGGATTCTCCACGATTGGACTGACCAGTGCTGCGTGGAGCTTCTCACTCGAGTGTACAAGGCCTGCAAACCAGGTCAGTGTTGATCTGTGCAAACAGGAGGAAAATATGGTTTCTCCTCCACGAAATAACACAGCAGATTGTATCCCACAATGGCACTCATCCCCCCCAAAATCTGCCCATCTGACTGTGATCAAAGCACACACAAGCTATGATGCAGAAGACAATTTGCTGAGCGTGTGTGTATGTGTAGCTTAGCATTAAACAAACAAACGGAATAAATAAAATAATAAAAGCTGACATTTTTATTCCAGATTGAAAACATTTTACACTTTCAGTTTAAAGGCGCATAGAGTTGCCTTTGCATGCAGCTCATTTTGACTATTATTTATGGAAGATAAATGTCTATATGTGGGTAGAGATTTCTTCACCAACTAGTAAAATGCTACTGTAGTTGAAGCCCTATAAACAAACCTTCTCACAGCGTCTTGGACGACATAGACATATGGAAAGTCTTGATTCAAAACATTCTTATTACAATTATATATTGGTAGAAAACTGTAACATCCATCCATCCACACAGCTCATCGTATGTGGTTCTGTTATTTGCTTTTGGTCTGTCAAAGTCTTCAAAAAGCAGCCTGTCCTGTTGTGCCCTATAGGTGGTGCTGTGCTGCTGGTGGAGGCCTTCTCTATGAGGATGGCTCAGGGCCCCTAACGGCTCAGCTGTACTCCCTGAACATGCTGGTGCAGACAGAGGGGCGAGAGAGGAGCGCTGCTCAGTACAGTGCCTGCTCACAGCTGCTGGCTTTACTTCAATACAGCACCGATTCACGGGCAAGACCTACGACGCTGTCCTGGGATGCAAGGACACTTGAGACTGGTGCACAGAAGAAAATGGGCAATACGGTAGCTATCGCGGTTAGAAAATATTGGTAACATGGACACTGATCAGGCATAACATCATGCTGACAGATAAAGTGAATAACTGAATACTTCCACAATTGTTAAATAGTGTATTGGACAAACTGATCACAAACACAGTGCCCTTAATTATATTCAGCTAGAACCACGAACATTAGGCAAGTGTAAAGGTTTGTTCTGATTTACGATCGCTAAACAAGTTTAGCTCCAAAATAGCAGCCTCATAGAGGCAGTTGTTGGTGTCTATTGATTCAATGAAGAAAGGCTGGTCCTATGGTCTGACCTATCCATATAAATGTTACATTAACAAAAATAAACTATAATCCTTCCTTTATAGAGATTAATCTCTTGAGACTCAGTGAGTCATCAATATGAGAGACCTGTTTTAAGCACTTAAAAGTACTGCATTAGCACTTATAAAACAAATACCTTTACAATGATAAACATATGGAAGTTTATTTAAAATGAATCTATGTATATTGATGGACCTCTGCCCACAATACATTTCCACAGGCTCTTTTTATGCTAAATTCTTGTTAAGCTTTAGCCTTATCAGAATATCGTTACCTGATCAAAAACGTACCTGCATTTCAAGCTGGAAAAGCTTTCCTATTATCCTCTGATGTCATGAGACAGGGCTCCTCCGTGCTTTTAAGTCCAGAAACCTTCATCAGTCTCATAAAACTCATTATAAAAATTGGATTACAGTGTGCTGCTGAGTGGGGGTTTTTTTCTTCATTGTTCTTTTTTCAAACCTCAATAAAGCGTGGGGTCTTGAAAAGACCAGCCCTCTAAAGGTCAGCCTGTATCACACTATAGGGATATGTTCAGATGCTACAAATCTTTGTGATTATGCACTCCTAATCCAAGCGTATGAACTAGCCCTCAGACTGCCCAAAAGCCTCTTTGTACCTTATTCTGTGTAATGATAGATGGACTCAATAAATGGCTTTACACAATGGCGCCGCTCCATCCTTTATTCCTGTCATATCGTCTTGTATTCAGACGGAGAATCCTTTTGTTAAAGCTATTTCTGGTGGTCCTCTGATGAGAAATACTGCCTTTATGAGACTATGATTCATATTGATTTGTTATGTAATCAGCGGTGCAAGAAGTCAGGTACTGTGCATCTTTTTAAATATTTCATAGACGTTAAGTTCCAACAGCACGGTATGTTTCCTCTGGTTTACCTTAAACTGTGATAACACATTCCCATCGTCTGTAACGTGCAGTAGTGGTATTTCACTGAATTCATGCAATGTTGAGTAATCATGATGGCTTACATTTGTATTGCGCTTTACAAGCTGAGTTGACAAGTTTATCAAAGTGTTATGCTGCCCCCGGTTGGGAAACTCTGCCATAAGCCATCACTCGCTCTGAGCAGTTCTGTGCCAAAACTGTGCTCATCATGGCGCTAGCATGCAGTTAGCCAAGTGTGAAAGGTAGTTTTCACTGTTATTCCTGACCAGGCCAGTCTTCAGTCGGCCTTTCTTTACATTGGCGTGATTTCAAATTATACAACGTAAACTATCCCTGCCTCAATTATGTGTGATATGTCCACTTTGACGCTATAGCAATTACCCAATTCCGAACAGGTTCATGTTGCTGCCTTTGCACTGTTCACTTGACTGTCTCCATTCAGTGGTCCTGTCCTCCAAACCCTCCCTCTCTGTCTTTCACTGTCTTTTCTCTGTCTCACTGTAATTGTGAATTAATCAGACTTCAAAGTGCAGTAAATGAGAATTGATGTCAAATCCTTGTGGAGGGGTTTTACCGAGAGCTGGACTAATGAGGCAAATGAAGAGCTGTGGCTGGAGACAGGCCACCAAGTGTTTCATCTTTTAGCATAACGTAAAGATTTCATTGTGACGGTCAAAATCAGTCAAATCAAACATAAATCATTGCCAGTTTATCTTTGTTCACAATGTCACACATCAGATAAAGGTTTCAACCAATTGTCTCCGGTACGAAGACACATATTGGATAGACATTTTTGATCTTTAGCCTACAGTGCTGCTCGTAATGGACTAGTTTAAAATGCACGGAGTTGGATCTTACAGTTTTGTTTTGTGTGTATTTTACATTTGTTTGACTATTTGACAGAGAGGTCGGTGCCATTGCTGGTTTCCAAACTGTTCCTGTTTGTAAATTTGCCATATTAAAGCCGAGGAATCTGACCATAGTGTTTTAGAGTAAATGTATTTTTGCCACCACAGAGTATGTTGTACACACCTCAAAAAACAGACCGTGTTGCATTGTCTTCACCTAAATTGTTATTGAGAAGACAAAATTGAAGACCGGGCTAAGTCAGGTCAGTCTGAATTTGCATGGAATTGGTGATTTTTCTCTCAGCTTGAAAGCACAATTTCAATTGGACCTTTAAGTAAGCTTCACTTTTCCAACATAGATGGAAAATCAGCTGGAATTTTCGAGTATTTATTCAAATACTTTCCCTGTGGTTCTTCGGTGACTTTTTTCCACTTGAGCAGAGAGAAGTTCATACATTTTGCCCGGGTGCCCATTTACCGTTGAATCTCACGAAGGCCGCCCTCGGTTCAACCTGAGTGGCTTTTATGGACCTCTCTGCAAAGTTGAAGCAATGAAAATAGAGCGGAGTGAGCATGAAGAGGAGAGAGGTGAGTCAGTCGGTCCACGATTGGTCCACTCCCGTGTTAAGAAAACACACTGCAGGCAAACCTTGTTTTTTATTTCAGGTTTTAAGCTTGGTCTGCATGTTTGTTTTCACCTGGGAACAAAGGAATAAAGTAATAAACAAATACTTTTCGTCCTTTTGCCTTTTTCATTTCCTGCATAAATATATACTGTATGGGAAATTGTAACTTCAAAGACTGTTTTCTCAAAATACCTAATATCCATATGATAATAACAATAATGCATTAGGCTTTCCTTTTCCAGATGCTCAAAGTTATGTGCAATATACACAGTACTATTTGCTACACTGTTTCTAACTAAATATTGCAGAATCGATTTGCAAATTTGGAAGACATTTCATCAACCACGAGACAGAACTCAGAATAAAAATGCATAATCATATACACATTTACACATTTACCCAGTACATGCATACATAAAACACAATGTACCCGACTGCAACAATTCAAACATATATTAGTATTATCAGTGTTTAATGGCCCACGCTGATAGATGCTGCTATGCTGGCAGCCCTGGGGCACGCTCCTCTGCTCCAGATGAAATGTTTCTTGTCTGTCAAATAAACAGAATGCAAAACACCATCACAAATAAAGGAAGAAATACCCAGTTGGATTTCTTTCTAAACATGACCTGTTTCTAAACTCTTGCCCTAGAAGCGTTATTAGTAAACATGAAAACAAACCCTCTTGTGACTATCGTTAATTAATATGCAATTCACAGTAAGTAAATGTGGTTTATGCACTTGAATTATGTACTTGAAATATAGAAAAGTACTGCACATGTTTATTTGTTGAACAACAAACCTTTACCATAAAGGCTTCTTATAATGTGCTCGTCTTAAATGAAATTATTTTCTGAACACTTAAAGTAGAATTTTATTTTATTTTTTTGCCATCATTGTACATATAGAATATACAATTTGAGGGGAAAAGGATGCAGTCTGCATGTAAATACAGCCATGTTTATCAGTCAATAACACCGAAGGGAGAGTCTACATCAGCTCAGTTTTTTTCTACAGTCTGCCCGGCTTTAAAATCTGTGCATCCATTTGATTTATTCACAAGCACAATCTGGATGTGCTGGAGGTATTGTGAGAGCTAGAAACAACAGTTTATGCTCCAATGCCTCTTCCCTTCACAGTTTGAAAACTAACTAGGTTCCCCAGCATTAACATTGTTTGTTGTCCTTTTTTGTATAGCCACAGCTGCCCTGGGGGAAAAGTGACGCAGGTGTGACGTTCAACCACCTCTACATGATCACTTTAAATCACTCAGTTAAAATAAGTAGTCTCGCCCAAGGACACAGCTTGAACTTGGGAGAAGAGTTAAAGAACGTGTCATTCTAGGGCTGTTAATGTATCTTGTTATCCTGAGACACAAGGCTCTTTCCATCATTTAAAAAAAAATCAAAACCATGTTAAAACTGGGCTGTAAAGTCAAATGGAAATGGTTATATGTTAACAAAAGCAAACACAAGCCTGAGTTGCAGCACAGGATCAATACCTCCAAACATTAGCATTGCCCCATCGCTGTAAGCATGTGTGGCTGTGTGTATCTTTGGGGAATCTCTAAATCTGCTACACAAGTCACGCATCCTTCCACCCACTCGCCCCGGAAGGCCACTTAGAGATAACAACTGCAGGGCATTTCAGGAAACGCACTCACTTTGGGGCTAAACTTGTTGTCTGTATGTGTTTATGAAGAGTGAGGAGTGTGCTGCATATTAAAAAATGTGCGTCTAATTTGTTTATTATGTTCACGCCCACAAGAGCACCGTATCGTATTAAAATGCAATAAAAACAAGACATTACTTATGCAGTATTTCCCAACATATTTTTTATTATACACTCAATCTGCAGGTAATGAATGTGGACGTCTTTGTGTTACAGCAATATACAGTTGGCTATATTTATATATATATTCCCCACTCATTATTGTGGTATGATCCTGTTGTGTTTTTGAACTCACTTCTGTAATTGAAGAAAATGCCAGCACCTGCTATAATGGATGCACCGTCGTCAATGGCTATTTAGTTCTCAGGGCTGAAACAGTCACTGTATGAATGCCCAATTTCATCAAAACTGCTGTTCATAAACACTCTCCTTCTAATTTGACAAAGCTTGAGTTGTTTTGTAAAGAGGAATGGGCTAAAATGTCAGACTCTAGATGTGCAAATCTTGTAGTCATACCCCAAAAGACTTGCTGCTGTTATTGCAGCAAAAGGGGGTTCCACAAAGTATTAAGTCATGCTGTATGAATACTTATGCACGCCCCACTTTTCACTTTTCTATTTTTTGAAAAATAACAGAATCATGTATCATTTTGCTTTCACTTCACAGTTGTCTGTTACTTGTGTGTGAACTTCCAGTAAAAAATTCAAAATAAAATCTTTATGTTTAGGGTTGTAAACATGACAAAATGTGCAAAAGTTCAAGGTGTATTAGTACTTTCGCAAGGCACTGTACATCTGTAGACGCCTACTGCCGCCTGCCTTTTATCCACCTTTTATTTCGCCCTGTTTGTGTCCGTACTCCCCTGTCACTGCTGGGATTGGAGTCCTGTGTGTGTGAGCAGCATAACTAAGGATAGACTGTGGTAACTCTAACTGAAATATCGACTGAAGCAAATGACTAACGAACTGTGAAAGGAACTTCGGACAAACATGGTCTTAACTAAAGAATGTAAAATAAATGTGAGACTTTTGTATAAATCTGCCTTGCCTCTGTAATCTACATCAACAACGAACCTATGTGCTTTATTTACTGGTGCTGGCCATCTCCAGCTAGCGTTGATTGTGGAAATAATTTGTGTTAAACAGCTAAGCTAACCTCTCACAATGCCACAAGTAGCCTATGTGAATGGCATGTGAATGTGGTTAGTGCACTTTCATCACTGCAGCTCGACTCTTAACTGCAACGCGAAGACTTGAGAGCATTACACCAGATTTAAAATCACTTCATTGACTGCCGGTGGGTTTTGGAGTATATTTTACAATTCTACCTCTCTGACCTGATTCAGCCCTGTATGGTCCCCAAGACCCAGCGAAAACTTCGTGGGGACCGTGCTTTTTCCGCTTCGGCCCCATGCTTTTGAAATCAAAAGTTGGTACAGTACGGTAAGGTAAGGAGATGAGAGTTTTTATTGACCTGTTCTGATCAGCCTTTTGCGCCTTTAACAATGAGCTGAATCCAAAATTAAAGGGAAGAGTTTGTACTGGAGGGATCCGGTCTCAAATATGCTGAGGCCAAATGTTGTTTCCTGGAGGCACGGCGCAAACAACTGCGTGTGGTGGTAGTGACACAGCTGCATATTTGTCAAAGACGGAAAAACAAAGGTCACGGTGACAATGTTGCCTCAACCGAGATCTGTAGAGGGGTGATCAGTCTTCTCATCATGCTGCAGGATCAACACACGAGTACCCACACAAAGGACACACACACGGCCTCGTCACAACTCAATAAAAGTGTCTCTTGGCTCTAAGTGGTGTCTTGTCACTAGCACTTCCATAATTCATGTTCCGGTGACAGCAGTATTGAGCGGGGAACAAACACGTCTGCCCTGTAGGCAACATATACACACATCATTAGGAGACATTGTCATACACCATCTTTTGTTCCTACGGTTTATAAGCAATCAACTTTTAGTATTTCAAATTGTGATATGTACAATGACGGTAATGAAGCTGTATGCACAAAGCTGTGTCTAGCTGTAAGCAGTATAACCACAAGAATTACCAGTAGATGGTTTATGGATGATGTGGGAGTTTAAAGGCATTCTGCGTAACATATTGGACTATACAGTTGCCAGACATACAAAACAAGCTTGGATGGGGACCTAACCTAAATAAATCTCGTATTTGGCTGCCTTTAGTCGACATCTTCATGGTGCCGAGTTCGAGACGTCCCGTGCCGAGTAAAGTTACAAGTCAGGTTTTGGGAGACACAAGGTTTTTTGTTTGGTCAGTTTTTATTCTGTAATGAAAAATGCTTGTATTCTACTCTATTTATTGTATTTATTGTGGCTTTAAGCGTAAAACTGATAATTTTGCAATGTAGAAACAGCAGCCCGCATACACAGACAACAATATGTGTGTGTGTGTTTCCCTCAATTTACTCATCTTGGCTCTTTGCTGTCACTTATTGTTGCTTGTGCTTTTCATATATTTGTCCTGCCCTGTAGCAGGACTAAATGCAGACCGTTCCCCTTCGTTCTTTCTCCCTCCCACACACACAGGCACGATGGATTTGCCAGGAGGCAGAGCAGGTCATTTCTGGTCGTCTCGCGTGGCAGACAGATGTCCGGCACTAACTCGTTATTTCTGCTGTTGGCAACATGTCGCATCTAAACCCTTCTGACCAAAGCTGCAGATGAGAAATCCAAGTCCTTGACTCATGACGTTATTAATTTTAATATATATATTTTTAAATTGGACCAAAAATGAGACATACAAACAAAAAATGTAGCGATTGGAGCCATACATTTTAGCCATGAACTAATTTCCATCCAATGCAGTGAAACATGTCTGTGTAGGCGCTCAGTCTTACAGCAGTTGTCCGTGTTCAAAGAAGGTTCTTGAGTTAAAAAGGCAGGTAATTAGCAGTGATCAGGCGAGAGTTGGGTTGTTCAGACTGAAACTCAGGTTGGAGTTAGGGCGTTAGAACTTAGAACTACAAAGACTTAGAACTACAAAGTTGTTTACCCACAGGTGAGAGTAGCCGTTAATAGAGGGGAGGGACTTAGCTAAGCTAAACTCCTCCCAGTGGTCTATATATAGTCTGCGGGCTGAGCTGAAACTTTAGTGTAGCTGACGAAGCCTTTTGGATGAGAGGTGAAATGTTCTGCTTGAACTACAGAGAACAGAAGATGACTGAAAAACCTTCTTTGAAAATGCAGTGAAACATTCAACTGGTTGAATTGTGCTGGTTTTAACCGCGTAATTACAAATTTACTTTGGCTTGGAAACGTGATGCCAACTCTATCTCACACAAAAATGTTTGTTTTTGAGGTTACAATGGTAAATGGTCTCAACTTATATAGCGCTTTTCCACCTACATTAGGCACTCAAAGCGCTTTACAGCAAGGATCCACTCACCCATTCATACACCAATGTACACAGACACTGGAGGCAAGGTGGGTGAAGTGTCTTGCCCAAGGACACAACGACAGCATTCACCTTCAGGAGGCGGGATTCAAACCCCCGAGCTTCCGATCATGAGACTTCCCGCTTTACCATCTGCGCCACCGTCGCCCACAATCATGTCGTTATTAAACTGGCAATGAAAAGTAAAACAAAAACGTAAAAAGAAGCCTGAGCGCCCTGTGAGTGGCCCCTGCTATGAGCACCAGTGCCGTACACTTTATATCCAGACCTTATAATTGTTTGTTAATTATCTTCAAGTGGGAGTAAAAGTCAAGTCGCCCATGTGTCAAGTGGACTCTCAGTGTGGTTTCCGGAAAATAAATGGCACAATCATTTACAGAGAAAGGGACACTCAGCCTCCCTTCACACAGAAAAAAACAGGACAAGCAACAATTACACGCTCACACACAACCAGAACTGGGAACTTGTAGGAGTAAGGTTTGGCAAGGGGCATTTAGCAGCAATCTGCCACACACGGCCTGCTTCACATAGCACTGACTGTAACAATATGTTCAAGTGACTAATGTGCTATTGATGCTGTCTGTTACAAATTACAACTTAATGAATCAAAAAAGTTATTTTGTGACCCCCTGTGACACTCTGCCTCGGTGCCCCTCTTATAGGATAGTAATTAGCGGTATCAGTAGCCTCTTGGTGTAGCCTATTTCTGAGCCTGCGTTACCCATGTTTGTTCGTGACCTTCTGGCTTTGCTGAAAGTGTGCTATTCACCACCAAAATGTCACTAACAATGGCTTTATAAATAATATAGCTAGCTTTGACTTACACCCCATTGTGGAAAGTCACTGCTCTCAAATCACTGTGAGACTCTGGGTCACAAACAGATGGAGGTTCATTCATTCATTCATTCATTCATTTTCTTCCACTTGTCCGTTGCCGGGTCGTGGGGGCAGCCGTTGGAGCTGCCCAAATCACATAGCACCAGCCCCCATGGCTCCTTCTGCAGGTGGTGGGTCCACGGAAGGACGGCCTCACGGTTCAAACCGGGCCTGTTGGTCTCTCCTGGGGGCTACCAGTGTATGCAGACACTGGAGGCAATGTGGATGGAGGTTGATGATCTTAATTATCAGACTTCATGATGTCTTTTAAATGGCCACTTTTAGTTTCCTCTCTAATTGATTTTACTCCATTGCTAATCCTTTTGACCTTTCTGTTTATCTGCGAATCGTTCAGTACACCCCGCGGGGCTTTGAGAGATAATGTCCCGATCCATGCTGCGCACAGGAAGAAACAACTGACCAATCAATCACACATGCCCCAAGTGGTAGAACTGGATACTTGCACAACGACTTTGTTAAGGAAATGCAAAGAGGCACGCTGAAGGCAAGGTCACAGCGTCACAAAATTACCCCCCTGTCATAATGACGCCGATAAATCATGTTCAACAAGTGGATGTCAGGATGGCGGTAAAGAAAGTGAAGCCATTGCGTATTTCGGCTTTGTTTGTGTGCGCTGGGATGCCGAGCGCTGTCTGCATATTGTTTCAGAGTGTCAGTGATGAAGAGCGTTTGCACAAAGGAAAATGAGGCTAAACAACTTAGTAAATTTATGTAAAATAGTTGCTGCTGCATGGAGGCTTTGCTAATTTTCACATCAATAGTGGTTTCAACATTTACATATGAGTTTGGATTTTGTTGTAGATACAGAATAATACATTTAATAAATTCATATTTTCAATCTATTGGGTCACTGTGCGGTCGGTCATACCATGTGTGGCTCTTGAGCACCCTTTGATTTGACTTGTCTTCCCATGTGAGGCTGTACATGTCAAGGCACCGCCAGACTTGAATGTTCAGACTAGAGGCGACAGTCACCTACATCATGGTATGATCGGCTGTTCGAATCCAACTCAGCTCTTGTTAAAATGACAAGGGGATGGATTTTTTTTGGCATTAGTCAACTTCATACCTTCACAAGTATTGGCTGTAACTTTGTCCAGAGATGATAAAGAGTGTATAGGTCTTGCCTGGTTTTGGGATAAATGAGAAAGGTTTGCACTATTTGGCGGTTTGAAATGACAATGATACTGACATTTGCTTGCTTATAGGCTACAACACATAACAAGATTACAATGTCCATCCATTCCATCCATTTTCTTCCGCTTTATCCGGGGCCGGTTTGCGGAGGCAGCAGTTTGAGCAGAGTTGCCCAGACTTCCCGATCCACACACACCTCCTCCAGCTGCTCTAGGGGGGACCCCGGGGCGACACCAGTCCAGCTCGGAGACATAGTCCCTCCTGCGTGTCCTGGGTCTTCCACGAGGCCTCCTCCCAATAGGACCCGAGCCACTTCGGCTGGCTCCTTTCGACGTGAAGGAGCAGCGACTCTACTCCGAGCTCCTCCCGGGTAACTGAGCTCCTCACCTGATCTCAAAGGGTGCGCCTAGCCACTGTGTGAAGAAAACTAATTTCGGCCGCTTGTATCCGCGATCTTGTCCTTTTGGTTATTACCCGGATCTCATGACCATAGGTGAGGGTGGGAACGTAGATCCATCAGTGAATCGAGAGCTTTGCCCCCTGACTCAGCTCCCTCTTTACCACGACAGTCCGATACAGCGACCGCATCATCTGCTGATGCCGCACTTATCCATCTATCAATCTCACACTCCATCCGTTCCTCACTGAATGTTGAAATTGATCATTATTTGGTAGTGATTGGATTCATAAACCTGCCACATCAATCTTATGGCTAAAAGTCCTTTCATCTGACCAACATCACGCAAATGTTTTTGAATATTGTCACCACTTTTGGAGCCCATCAGAATAAGATAATTGGACCTTAGTTTATATGCGGTGACACGGCAGACACAACATTGTTGCCATTTTGTTTCATGTGGATTGTCCCAGTAATGACAGAGATATTAGTAACAAACCAAGACACAAAATCTGTAAAAAAATAAATAAATAAATAATTGAATACATTAATAAAAAATAAACCTCACAAAAACGAAATGTATGAATTCAGATGAAAGATCTTCCTGTAGATCACGACCCACTGGTTGGTGACCACTGATTTAAAGTCCAGTCAAATACAAAGCTGCTGGCAGATGCAATGACCCATTTCCTGCTAATAGACTAATTCTTCCTTATGTAAGCGCGTACACATACATCCTGCCCCATGCATTTCATTTTGCACCACTGCGATTAAGAGTGTTACAGTTGAAGTGGGAAATGTTTCCAGACAAGCCCCGAGCTCAATCTTTGCATAGGCAGAGTGGCTTTCATAACTAAGTAATGACAAACCAGAGTGCCTGCGATACATGACTCATAAAGATATGATTTTTTTGAAATGCAAATGAAGTGCAGATTATACTGGGAGCCCCAAAGAGGGAGATAGCAGCAGTAAGACACAGGGCATGGCAGTGTTTTTCGCACTTTCTGAAATCCAATGTCATTTCTTCTACGGAGATAGTCACAACTAATATCTTTTAATGACTTTGCAAAGGCTTAGACCTGTTTTATACAAATTTAGAGCTTTTGAGGCCAGGACTCCCCTGAGTAAAAGATAAAAAATAACAGAAAAAAATTACAGTTAGACTATTCGTCGCTAACATTAAAAATTCAAATGTAAGGTTTAAGATTGACTTTATTATCCCCAGGAACATTTGTCTTCTGCATTTGACCCCAGGCCCATCTCCGCATCTTGAGTTGTGTAGAATTGGAGAGTCAACTGATTGTGCATGTTTTGGGTTGATGGGGAAAACTGCATCACCAGTAGGAAACCCACCCAGACAGAAAACAAATTCCACCCAGCAAGGCCCAAAAACTGTTCAATGCAGAAATGTGCTTGTTTGATTTTGTTCTGTTTGGGGATGGGAAGGTGGGGCTGGTTTGAGAATAAACAGAAAGTCCTTTCAAAATCATGTAAATTGCCCCAATTTACTGCATATAGTGCTATACTCAAAGCAATTTTATTTGGTTGGTTTATTTGGTTTATTTGATATGGGACAGAAGAGTTCATTTGCAAAAGCAGATATCTCCGTTTGAATTTTTTCAAAATCGTTTTGGATATTTGTTACTGTACGCGACGGATGCCACCTATGAAGCTAAAGTTGTGTGAATTTAATCAAGAACAAGTGAGTTTATATTTTTATAGCACTGAAACAAGTCTGGTAAAGAAAAACACTGCTGTGTAAAGAGAACTATTGAAGCATACCTTGAGTTTTTCAATGGCACTTATCTGTTTTTGCAAATGAACTCTTCAGATACAGATACATAAACATAAACGCAGCACTTATATGGGCTTTTATTGACAGTTAAAAGTGCAGCAAGAGGGATGAGAGGACAATGACATTTATGTAAATAGATAGAACTGTAGAAAAACAAAAGAAGACAGAGACACAACACGTGCACACCCATGATTGTGCAAATTTTTTGAAGATGAATGCATTTAATTTAACGATGAACAAGGTCCACACCTCTCACTGAAAATACAGATTGGGCAAAAGAAGGTTTTCCAGCTGTGCAGCACATGCACTCAAAGGCTCCGGGGCCAGTCCATTGAGACATTTAAAATAATTTTCTTTATATGTTACAATTAATGAAATTTGTAAATGATGACTAAATATGACAATGGTAAAATCTCATCCATTGAGGAACCACTCACCCATTCGCACTCTCGTTCATACCCCAGTGTACACTGTACACAGGCAAGGTGGGTCATAGTCTTGCCCAAGGACATAAAGACACTCCGCCATCTGGGCCACTGTCACCTCATGTAAATGTTTAAGAATTCATATAAAATGATTGATTATAAATGCAGATATTCATTCTGTAACATGAATTTGATACCTGGATCTTCTTACCATGAGGCAAAAACACTAACCACTCAGCCATTGATTGTGCTGCAAAGGTTTGAGTCCATCCTGCTTTGGTCCTACTTTGGAGTTAATTTAGTTTAGCCCTTGTGTTCACCAAGTCCTGATTTGATTCTGGTTGAGATATTAATCTTGTCAGTAAATAATCTGTTATGAGATAGTCCTCGTTCTGGCTCAGGTTAACTACTTCCTAATGTAGTGGTATGATTATGATTATGATTATGATTATGATTTTGTTTTGTAGACCACAGTATTTTGTGAACAGTAAAATTTGGGGTAACACATAAAAATGCTAGATTTTTTTTGCAGAAAGATCCATAGCACTCCTCTCCACTGTTGTCTGTTCACCTTTCCCGCAGTGAAACGCCGCTAAACAAGGTTAAATGGAAGGTCAAATGCATAAGCGGGGTTAATTTCCTCCCATCTCCAGTTGTCAGTATAAAACATGACAGTTCTGCTCCAAACAGGATGGGTATATTTGAGCTGCATCTCTCCCGTAACCTGTGGACTGACCTTCGAGAGATAGTGTGAGCATGAAATAGAGGTGACGCCCCGTGACTGAAGACTTTCATCCAGTGCTGCCGGCGAATTCTGCACGTGTTGAATCAAGATTTATAACACACGGCTCGGTCTCTCTCCCCCTTTTGTAAAAGCTGTTATTGTGGTATAGGAGCCCGTCTTCACTCATCTCTCTCCATTCATGCTCCTTCTGTGCTGCAGGTCTGTGGTTTTCGATGTTGTTTAGCAGAGCTGCAGGATTACTCGCAATATGGACGGTTGCAATTATCAAATTCACAAACAATTTATTTAAGTAATAAATATCCTCCAGAGTATATGGGTTTTATTGTGGATCAAACCTGCTCATTCTGCAGTTCACATCTTCACTCTAAAATGCATGCGACTCTCTTTTGGTTTACCAGTTCAATTCTCTCAAATACTAATGCTCCAGGATGTTGTTCAAAACCTGCACTGTGAACTGAACGTTGGTTTTAAAATGTACATTTCTACAATCTCAATATTGGAAGTCAATTTTTAATATAGTCAATATTTATGAGCAGGTACTGGGTGTGAAAAGTGTGGGAACCATTGACCTATCACTTAACAGCCTCATTTTTCTGGTAGGTGTGTGAGAATGGATGAGTGTGCATGTGTGTTGGTCATTTTTATTGTACAGGTGCTCGTTATATAATTAGAATTATAATCATGAAAAAGTGCATTTACTTCTGTTATTCAACTTAAACTGTGAAAATAATATATGATAGACTTATTACATGCAAAGTGAGCTATATATAGCCTTTATTTCTTATAATTTTGATGATTATGGCTCAGCTTGTAAAAACCCCAAATTAAAAATCTCATAAAAATAGAATATTTTGAAAATGGACTGTAAACCATAATCATCAAAATTATAACAAACAAAGGCTTGACATATGTGACTTTGCATGTCATGAGTCTATTATATATTAGTTTCACATTTTAAGTTGAATTACAGAAATAACTGAAGTTTTTCATGATATTCTAATTATATGATGAGCACCTGCATATGTGGGGATTATAGGTTGGGTGGGAGGTTGGGTGTGTTGGGAAGTTAAGGGGTTTTTAATCTGTAAAGCACTTTGGAGGTCATTTACCAAGCGTGTACTCGTGTGTAAACCAAGCAGCAAGCGCAAAAGTGGCTAAATAGCAGTCATTTACACATTTTTAGTCCCCAACATGATGTCATCTACATATGAGAAGATGTGGCACTAAAACTGTAATACATACAATGTCAAATGGTAAAATGCTGGATAAATGACCCTCTTTGGTAAGGTTTTGTTTGAAAAGTGCTTTATAAATAAATCTTAAAAGAAGGTTCTTGAGTCATCTTCTATACTCTGTAGTTGAAGTGTAGGACATTTCGTCATCATCCAAAAGGCTTCGTCAGTGACACTAAGGTTTCCAGCTCTCAGGCGGACTAGATAAAGGCCATTTGGGAACAAAGAGAGAGTAACCTTTAATAGCCTTTAATAGGCTATTATGGATAAAGACCCATGCAGTCTTTATCTAGTCCACGTGAGAGCTGGGAACCTTAGTGTCGCTGACAAAGCCTTTTGGATGAGAGACAAAATGTCTTACACTTCAACAACAGAGTACAGAAGATGACTCAAGAACCTTCATCTAAGATGGACAACTCCTGCACTACTGAGAGCCTACAAAGACATCTTTATATATATGATTGATATGTTTTGATTGATTGACTGATTAAGCAAATCAGTCATCATATTGTCATGGCTAATTGGTGCACTACTATTTAATAATGTTATACATGTAAATAAATGAAATATATAAGTCTTTGGACATTGAGAGGAGTACCCAAAAACCTCTTGATAAACACTTGAAGCACTTACATGACCCTATCTTGCCATACTAAGGAAATAGGTACACTTTCTCTCATGTCTCCATTCACTTACACCGTTGTCCAAAAAGCGCCTCTTTCACCACCGCTCTGCCTCTGTCTTCACCATCTTGTTGGCTGTGAAGGTCATTCTTGTGTTGGCGGCGCAGGGGGAGGGGCCGGCGCTTTGTACATGCAACTGCTGCTCTGGATGAGTAACACAGACATGAGGAAGGAAAAACGCATGTACTTTTGTCAATGTGTACACGAGCCATGTGACGCTCTGGGAGCAGTGCACAGCGAATGTGTGGATGCGTCTCCACTTTTGTTATTATGACACCATGTTCATTTCCCTGTGCTGCGATGACTCCTTGATAATGTGCACCGTGGGGCCAATTTCCATAAAGATATTGCATTCTGACAGTTAAGGAGAATAATTTAATATGCAAGATTTTGTTCTGTCCATTGATCTGCAAGGAACTGACAAACAATTACATGGAGTTTATGTCACGGTATAATATTATCTATAACCATTTTCCTAAACTCAACACTGTAAAAAGACTGTAAATTATCAGGAAACATGGCTTGTATATTTGGTAATATTTGGAAAGACGGCTGTAAAATATTATCCTGGCAATCCTATAGTTCCCATGCTAGTTCTGTATTATTATCATGTTGTGACAGTGCAGTAAAGAATTGGAACCAAGTGCAACTAACATTTTAATATAGTAATGTGTGGTCATTTGATTTCCCATTCAAGAAATGCATATTCCCACTGTATTGTCAAGTAGAAATCAGTAGATCAGAAGAAAATACAGCTTCATGTGTTGTAACACCATTCACCATGAACAAAATGCTGCTTAGTTAAATAAATTAGGACATTTCTCTTTTTCACATATTGACAGTGCACTGCAGATTGTAGCATCAGTATTCATGTATAGTCATGTTCATGGATGTAGGATTAGCTATATAGGCATTTCAAAGGAAATTCTCTCTCTCTTTCTCTGAATGTAAAGCGGCCAATAATCTCAGATTCCTTCAGGGGCATGGACCCGGGCGACCCTGGCATTTAGCGCTAATGAAAACAATCATGGTGGATATGTTAATGGCCTGAGCTGTGCTTGGCTGAAACTAACTGCTGTTTGAAAACGGCTTCAGCGACTGATCTCCTGTGGCAACCGCCTCCATCTGACCAGAACAACTCTGACGGGATCTCGACCTGCGAATGACGTGTGATTTTGAACTCTGTGAGGGTTTGACAGATTTATATAGCTTCAGTCTTTATGGTACGATGTGTTTCAGGGATCTTCTGAAATTACTTCTATTAGCAGTCTGATACCAAAGTGAAATAAATTACTTAAAAGTGCAAAATTTGGCTTAAAAAAATTAAAGCTAAAATCTACTTTCTTCACCTTTAAACCATGCTATAACGCTGTTCCCATGTCAAAGTCATACCTGGAGTAGTATTTTACTACATTCACGCAATGTTGAGTGATTTAGTCCGTTCTGCACTTCCTGGATAAAATTGTGTCATTGTTAAAACCTAACTCTGTCTTCCAGATTATCAAAACCCATAATCCAACATTATATCGGCCCTGAGCAGTTCTGCGCTCCAAATGTGTTCATCACGCCGAGGCTGCTATCCACTCCACAAACTTGAAAGTTCATTTTTTTAAATATGTTATTACTACTGCTGCCAGCAGGAAAGTCTTCTCTAGCTCTAGCGCCTGTATTTCATTGTTACTATTTAATTCACATAATTTCAAATTATAAAACATAATATAGGCAGAGGCACCCTAACTCATGGTTTTAAGTCTATGTTTAAGCCCCCCATATGTCCACTTTAAAATTCAGCTCTACAGTATATTCGGTAACACTTTATAATAAGGTTTACATGAAGTCATGCGTGAATAACAAGAAACTATGCATGAACTAATGCATGATTTCATGATGTATTCATGCATGACAATATCGTGACCATCATGAGTTAACATGACTTCATGTTCTTTCATAGATTACTTCATGCATGAATTAAGTAACTACTGTAATGAATTCATGAGAAAATCTTGTTAATATATCATGATCTTAGAATCATGAGGAATTCACTAAACATTTAGATTTTTAACAAAAACATTAACTAATCGTAATTATTCAATTCAATTCATCTTTTATCTGAATTATGAAGTTTATGCATGAATATCATGATTCATCATAATTTTTAAGAAATTAGTTTGCAAGATATACCATAATCTACCACTTACTGCTGTAATTAACTCATCATTAGCTAATCGTTAGTTCGTTCATAAATTCATGATGATTGCGTCCCCTAAAGTGATGCACTTTTGTGCTTTGGAAAATAATCAAGGACAAACAAACACAAACATCATAGACATTATAATTTATAACTGTCCACAATGCATTATGTCAGCAATAAGCAAATGTAATTTGTTTTGTCCAATAATCACCTTGATTGTCCAAAGCATAAAAGTGCATCACTTTAGTATAGTGGACGCAATCATCATGAATTTATGAATGAACTAAGGATTAGCTAATGATGAGTTCATTACAGCAGTAAATGTTGTATTAAGGTAAAACTTGCAAAGAAAAATCATCACAAAAATCATAATGAATCATGATATTCATGCATAAACTTATTAATTACGATTATTTAATGTTTATGGGGGGGGGGGGGGGGAATCAATGTTTTCGTGAATTCATCATGATTCTAAGATCATAATATATTAACAAGATTTTCTCATGAATTCATTACAGTAGTTACTTAATGAACTCATGCATGAAGTCATCTATGAAAGAACATGAAGTCATGTTAACTTATGATGAGTCTTGATATCGTCATGCATAAATATATCATGAAATCATGCATTATTTCATGTTATTCATGCATGACTTCATGTAACCTTATTATAAAGTGTTACCGTATATTCTACCCATAGAACAACTGAAGACCCATTTCATTTCTCTCAATAGTTGTACTGTTGTATAGAAGTTTAGGTCTGTGGTTAATTTCATTCATTGCCTCTGATATTCTAATGCTGCTCTCCAGACAACTGGCTAAAAATGTTATATTCAAAGCCTGTGACAAAAGTTTTTAATAAGTTAAAGTTTTATCATTCATCTACCCTTTACAATGGGAGCCGCCATTTTTTTTATTCAACAAGTGGACCACTCCAATCATCTCCAGGCTTGCAAGTTGAAATTGCGACTTCAAGCTGTGTGTCAAAGCTATTTTCCGTAAAAGTCTGAGGTTGGAAAGTTACCAGTTGGCAGTATATAAGTCACCACATGCCTGACTGGTTAACTGGTAACTTAGCCTACAATAAGAATGACCAAGAATGACTCACATAATGAAACGTTGGAGCATAGAGACATTTAAGATATGACTATGATTAAAAAAAAAAAAAAAGTTAGATTAGAAGGCTTAAAAGGCACTGGTGACGGCGATGCAGAGGCTGAGGAGGCAGTTAGTTCGGCTGCTGCTGTGGAATACAACAATTAGCAGAAACAGTACAAGAATGTGGGAGGAGGGAGTGTACTTTGGATAGTAATGACTGGCTAGAATAAAAGTGGGTTGTGATTGCTGACAGTGACTGACAGGGTGTAAGAAGTTAGGACAGAGAAATATACTGTAGCTCTGTAAGGAAAGAGCAAACAACATTTCTGATGATTTTGTCCTGTCAAATTTGTATCCCAAATTACCTTCTTCACAACATCTCTTATGGTGCTTTCTCTTTTTGTGCAAAATGACTCTATAATCTAATGAAAAAGCAAATATCACTTTGCTCAGACGCCGGCAATTGCAGTCTGCCCCCGGCTTTCGTCATAAAAGATGAAAACCAAGAAGCTGCTTTGAACTCACAACAAACATATTCTTTTAGCCACATATTGAATTTCAAATGTTTTAGACCAAATGTTTCCACTATGATGTGCCATTTCTTTGATGTTACACAAATGCCAAACCTGCAGTCTGCATTATCCATAACATTCTTGTTTTGAAAACTTTTGTGTGTGTGTGTGTGTGACTTGGATTCCCAGTGTTTCATCTCATCAAGGAAATATGCTCTAGAATTTAAAAGGTGCCGTGTTGAAGGCCTTGAGCATCAAAGAAGTTTTGGATTGTTCTTTTTTAGATATAGCCATGACTTGAACTTTCATGTTTTTCTGCCCCATAATAATATCATTGTTCTCACTCCTTTTTGCTCATTCTGATTGGGCTCTTTGGGCAGGATTCACCCTAAACACTGGCCAGTTAATGATCGAGATAACACAAATGCACAACCATTAACTTTCTAATTGCCATTTAAATACAAAGGAACATTATTACATTCAGTGCAAAAGTAGAACTTGCTTTGCCTAAAATCTTGATTCCTTTGCAGTCCTGTTTTTGATGTTCGAGTGCACATACAACACCTTTTCTCCCGCCAGCGTGTTTTAATAAGAGCAGCAAACCAGACATTAATGTTGATTGGACAACGTGAGTAAAATGTTAATGAGTAAATAATTACATGTTAGTAAAAGCTGAATTTTAACAAAACTGCCAATCAAATTTGTCACTATTGCCTATGTAAAAGCCCTGATTCAAAATATGATTTAGAAACAATGTTTAAATCTGCATATTGGTAATAATTGATTTGAATATCCTTGTGAGTTATAAGCATTTAAATGACAAAGCACTTACACATATATTTTCGACCTTCAAAATAAAAGTCCAGATAACACTTTACAACACAGTGATATCATGGTAATAACATGAAAAAGCAACGTACCTAAAAGTGTAATATTTTATTTTATGGACATATTTATTGGAGGATCAGCCCCATGAGATGCATCATCTCGTTTTCAAGGGCGTCCTCAGGATCACGTCCACAGTAAACAAAACTAAACAGAGTATATGCACAAAATCAAATAATAAAGGACAAAACAGTACAACAAAAACAAACAAAAAACTCACCCATCCACCTACACATACATGCACACACACGCACAGGCTCTCAATATTCACCTCCCCACCCATCACAGAGGGAATACAACACAAAAATACAGTGGTTCCCAACCTGTGGTACGTAAAAACCACTGGTGGTATTTGAACAAGTGGTGCTCTGAGTCGCCTGCAATTTTAGACTTTATAGAGGCTAAACAGAATCCATTTCCATCTAAATAGAAATGGAACTTCAAAACAATAGACAAATCGATGAATATCAAAAGAATAAAATTGCAGACATGGCCTTAGCCCCCGTTTCCTTTTGCCGTGTCATGACCTCACACACATAAGCTCTATTTAGACTACAGGAGAGATTTTAATTTATGCTAAAATAAGGAATTTAGATTGTCGTTAGACACAGATTGCACTTAATTAAATATTAGTTAGTCAGATTTAGAGACGTTTTAAACCGTTTTTTAGATCAGAATTTTAAACTTGGTGCTCAGGTCAAACATTTTACCAGGTGGTACTTGATGTGAAATGTTTGAGAACCACTGATGTAACGTAACACATAGCATAGCATAGCATAGCACAATACACTACATAGTGTAATAATACATCACAGCCTCAACTCGATAAACATTATGTATATAAATATACATATTTACACACACGTACACGCACACCTTTGCTAATTAAGGAAGGCTAGAAACAAAGACAAGGTATGTTAACAGAGCATTTCGGAACAGAGGAAAAGACATAAGTGAGCAAATGGATTCTGGAAGATTATTCCAGTCACAAAGGGCCGAAACAGATACAGAAAGCATATTTCCCAATTTCTTTATTGACTCTCGGGACACTGAAGAAGACCTGATCATTGTGACGAAGGCTATATTGTGAACTGTAAGGAACTAAATATTGTGATAAGTAAATTTGGTATTGAAAGTAAATACATTTAAAAATGAGCTGTAGCTAGTGATATCGTCTTCTAGCTGAAGGTGCAAGCCAGGACAACGGTTCATACATCACACAATGATGTGTCCTAGAGCAGCGAAGGACGAAACGGCACAGGCTGTTGTAGACCACATCAAGACAGTGTAAACAAGCGGCAGTAGTGTTAGAATATATAATGTCTGCATAGTCCAGAATGGGTAGCAATAACTGAGAGACTATTCTTCTCCTTATTTGAAAGTTAAAACAATCTGTGGATTGGTATAATGTTTTGAGACGCCAGTTAAGTTTGTTGGTAATGGCTTGTATCTGAGCTTTGAATGAAAGATCAGTTTCCATCCAAACACCAAGGTATTTAAATTTTTCCGTTGGTTCCAGAGGAGAAGAATCCAGAAAATGCAGATTAAGATTATTTCTATCTTTTTTCCGAAAAAACATGGAGTAGGATTTCGATTTATTAAGCAGGAGTTTATTAAACGACAGCCACCACTGTACAGAATCAAAGTCATGTTGTAACAAATCATTTATGTCGGGAATATTTGGTTTGGAGCAATATATAATTGTAGTATTGTATCATTTAATAACAATGTAAATATGGTAAGTAGTAAGTACATGGAAGCAAGACACATACCTAATTCATTTCATGGTAATATGATTTGGCATAAATTTAACCCTAACCTTAACTAAGTGTCAAGGTGGTAAATTACCAGGAACATGGTTAGTATTTTCTTGTGGATAATATTAGAAACAAAGGTGAAAAATGCATGATCCCTACTTATCACTTGTTTGTTGCCATTTCCTTGTTATAACTGTGCTGTAAAGCAAAGTACTACAATCAAAGTCCAGATGACCGGTGTGGATTAGTCCATGTGTGCATGTTAAGTCTGCTTCAGTTCTGCAAAATGTCAACCTATGTGTTAAATGGCAAATGTAGCAGTGTCCCTATGATTCATAACATTTACAAGAAAGTATTTAATTTCATGTGGATAAAAAGCTGTTGAGTCAACAAAAATAATTACAAGGGTATTTGCAGACATGCAGGACAGTTTGACTTTACCTCCATATGTTATACTCCATCAATCTCCCGTTATCAATATCGGTGATACCGGCTCCTGTTTACTTTGCTACTACTACTTTACTATTTTAAGGTATCACATAATTATCCACAGCATTCAAATTCTGATCAGAGGAATAAACTGTTAATCTTTGCAATAACGTGTTTTATCATTGCACTGGTTCAACATTCCTCCACAGATTTAAATCAGAAATTGTAACTTCAAAGGACATTTTCTCAAAATAAATGTTTCTGTCATGAACTTAAAGTAGCACCTGCAGACATCACATTTCCCAGTCTTGTGTTTTATTAAACTTTTGTCAGAAAGATTTGTTGATGTCTAATTTATAGCCTGATTTATTGAGCACCAAAAAAGGCTAAACTTGAAGATTTTATATTCATTTTATAAATTTTCCATAGTTTATTCAAAGACTATTTTTTCTGTATGCCTCCAATATAAACCCATAGCATTAAACCTAGTTGTAGCATTATTCTGATTTTGTCTCCATAAATAGGTAATATTGCACGTTTTCATGCATAAAATGCCTTGTGAAAACATCAATACTCGCTATATATTTTTTCCCTCACAGTAATTTTTATCTATGTTTAGCTAAGTTTCAAATTCGTATCTCTCTTTTTTTTTATTTACCTGCAGGGCCTTGTCTTGTAATCAAGACTGTGAGAACCCTGGGTTAATAAAATATGTTTCTACGGCTCTGCTCGTAATTGAAGTTATTTGGCGCTGAAATAATCGATGACAACAGCCTGTTGTTTTTGTGTCTCTGTGAAGCACTTTATCTGTGAAAGGTGCTATATAAATAAATTGTTCTTCTTCTTCTTTTTTTTTTTTTTTTAGACATAATGAAAACGCATATGAAAACATTTAGGCCTAAATTCTCACAGTTATAGAAATCTGACCTTGCGATGCCAACCTACATCTGCCTCCATCAATGCACTCTGTATCCTCTTTTATTTTCTTGTGTTATGTCCAGGATGTTCAAAGGAATAGGTTTTTGATGAGAGTTGCAAAAGTCTGCTGTATAAAGCCTTTCTCTATAAATATTTAATTCGTCCGGGGAAGGTGAGAAAACTCAATCCGCTTCCAAAAACTGTCGAATAGGACACATGGAGAACTGATGTGTGTGAAATACGAAAAGCTTATTGCAGGAAAGCCCATCTGATATCTGTTTCAGTCATTACCATAATAATTGGCACTTCACTGCACACAGAGCTGAGCCGACTAGACTAGAAGAATAACTAGCACACGAGGGAGGGGCTTTGGGAAAATGTATGAATCCTAACCAAGTCCCAACTCTCATATTGTTTTCACACATCGCCAAAAAACGGCACTACCTGTCCAGTGGGATCTTCACAAATGGGAGTGATGGGTTGCAGTAATGAAGCGTTAATTCAACCTGGTACTGTAGACTAACTTCAGCATCACCGACCTCCAGCCAATGATCGCTTCCAAGAGGGCCACACCTCCACCTCAGCATCAGCGCAAGAGCCGCACCTCCGTAGCAGCCATCGCCATCGGTCCCGCTTTTAAGCCCCATGGTCCGTTCGCTTCCCAGCTGCGCTGCGACCCACCTCCACCCCATCTCCGCCTCTTCCGTCTACAGCTTCTACCTGCTGCATCTTCACGGGTCCTCCATACCACCACCAGTGTCCAGGCTCCAGGGGAAGACATCCCTAACTCCAAGCTGTTCATCTACACTGACTTATACATCGATGTCTACCGCCGGGGTCTGATCGCCAAAACCAATTTACATGTCAATAAATCTTCCTAATCGCTGCTTTTGTCTGTGTGAGTCTATCCAGGTTGAAATGGGACAAGTGATATGTGTATATGTATAACACAGCCCCTGCCTAAGATCAGGGTCAGTATCTATTTCAATTAGATTTTACTTAAATAATCCCCAAACAAGAGCAACATGGGGGATGGCATTAAATAAAAAGAAACATTATGCATCTATCTCTACTCCTTTGCTAAAAATGTGAAATTCTTTCTTTAAATTGTGCTTTAAACCAGACTCCAAGCGTCACTGCGTGTGCGGTTGGGCCACCCCAGTGAAAATAATCTAGACACACCCAAACTGACGGGTTGCATAATTTCATAATAAAGTGACAGCGAGGGGAAAAAGTTAAAGTGTGCCGTGCTTTCAGAAACTTCTAAATCCACATTTATTTTTTCTGATTCACAGATCTTTCCTACTCCAGCTCAACCTCCAAAATCCTTATCCAGCCTGATGAAAGAATAAAACACCGGCTCCAAATCCCTCAATCAATATTTCAAATATTAGCCTTTTCAAATCTCCAATACTCCTCACAGTGTGTTACAGTCTGCTTCGGTCTGCTTACTTCCTTTCAACTTTATCAGTAAAATATCTCAGAACTTTAGTTAGTCTTGGTTTTCTTATTCAATGGATCTGTATATCAGTTTCTCTCAGACTCGTCAAAATAGCACCACTTCAAAATATGAAACTTTCCAAGTACCAACAGATCAGCATCAAATCAGGAATACACTGCAACTACAAAAAATACAGAAATTGAGCTTTGTGCAGTCAATGCGCAAACCAGAACAACTGCAAATTTAAATGCAGTTAAAATCGATACGAACGCAGATGCCCCTAAGTGCCACCTGAAGTAGTACCACACGTCTATACTGTATGTCCCTGTGGTGATCCCTTTCTTCTGTATCATTGTTGTTATCTTCACTGATAACGTGCTCACTAATGTGCTATACAGACCTCAAACTTAATATTATTCACTCTGTTCTCACAGGAAGCAAGAAGGTCCCAGGTTCAATTTCTGCACCTTGTGTGGACCTTTCTGTGTGTAGTTTGCATTTTGTCCCTATATTTGCGTTAGTTTATTAAACCTAAAAGATGTACCATAGGCAGTGGTGGAAGAAGTGCACAATATTCTTAGTTAAGTAAAAGTGCAGACACAGGACCAAAAATGTTCACCATGTAAAATTTTACTGAATACATACAATAGGAAGCATTTATTTTATGACAGATATTTTCATCATTGAAAAATACCTCATAAATGTACAAGCAAACATGTGCTTTTGCTGTGAGCGGCTCACCTCTCCTAAGACATGACTGTAACGTTACCAGGAGTGGGTACGTCTCCAGCTCGTCTTCATTGATGTGAGATGTGACCAACGTCAGTAGAATTTGAGATTGAAACAGGTTATGTTCTCACCCAAATCCATTCTTTGATTACCCACTGCAAAAATAGCATTTTCTGTGTTGAGCTGGTCATTGGGACCAGTAAGTACAAGTATAAAAGTATGCATAGTAAAATGTACCTTTTAAAGAGTAACTAAACGGGCGTGCCAAAGCCTTTCCCCACCCACATACAAAAGTCAAAAAGTGCTGTGAAAGAGGCGGTCTCTGAAGTTTGGGGTGACATGCAGGGGGTGAGTGTGTGGGCCTTTGCATTGGCACAATCATAGCACACTGATTACGTGGGAGGGATTGGTTATATACCACAGGTGCATGGGGCAGGACACTTGGCAGCACCTGATGACGATGTGTGGAGCTGGTGCGGCTTATGACGTTTGTGGAGGCCGTGGACACTCTCCAGCCAATCAGGAAATTCTAATTTAGTAGCAGAGTTAACCCTGAAGGGGGCGTAACCCATTCGTTTTCAGGCCAAAGTTAGGATTTTACACATGTTTGCGCTATAATGTCAGAATAATGTCAGGGACCAGTGGACAACACTATGAGACACCCATTGAGACAGTTTATCAGTAAAAAAAAAATAATAAAAGTAAAAGTATTTAATGTGCAAGAATTTTTAAAGAATTTGAATCAAACCAGGTCTAAACGAGTAAACCACTAACTCAGGTCAAAAACAGGACTAAACCAGGTCTAAACCAGGTCTAAAGGAGTAAACCACTAAACCAAGTTGAAACTGGGACTAAACCAGTTCATTGTAGATAGGTCACTTTGAAAATAAAATACTTTTACTTTTAACCCAATTTAAAAATGTAGAGTAGGCAGTAGAGTAGACAGTAATGTAGAGTAGACAGTACAGATACAGGCTCTAAATTGTAGTGAAGTAAAAGTAAATCATATATATCATATATTATCATAAACTGTACTTAAGTAGTAAGTAAAAGTACCTATAATTTGTACTTTTTACTTGTATTTGTACTTTTTACTTTGTTACTTTCCACCACTGAC